>CM076603.1:60000000-60567500 GCA_038502835.1 Octonoba sinensis
ATATATTTACAAAATATTTACATAGTCACAAAAAATCACATGATTTAATTCCTTAAACTTAACCATTTAATAAAACTTTAATTTTCATTTAATTAGGTTTTTTTGTCATTCATTCTTTATATATCCTTAGTAATAATTATATTTTGATTTACTATTTATTTCTTTAAAAAAACTTTCACAATTGATGGATTCTTTAAATTTCCTTTCATGTGTACAAAATAAATGTAAGCCTATTTGTTAAATTTTTCTTTTCTAAATACTGTCACCAAAGATTGAATGGAAAAATAAAGCTTACCCATACTAATGTTAGTATAATCCAATGCTTCCCACTACACACTCATCTAACTCATCTCTCTCTCTTTGTATCCATCTCGATCCATCAAGCTCTATCTAACTCTATCTCCCTTCTTTATTTTTCTCAAAAAAAAAACAGCCAAGGAAAACTCTGATTTTGCTCCGAGTGATATAAAAAAATCCCGCCCCCACAAAAATTACTCGTTCAAGAAAAATTCCAAAAATATCATTTGCTACAATTTTTGGGCGTGCGTAAAAAATATTCCCAGCAGAACCTAGTTCCTTAAAGCAGTTAAACGTTTATTGTAAACAACTTTTTTAAAAAACAGGAAAACCCCTGTTGCGAAAGAGAGGGGTTGCTAATTAAAACCAGCAATACTCCAGGCAAAACTAACAGATGCTAACTACACTGCATTCTCAAGAAAACCAAGCCACTAAAGTTTCACTTCAAACAAATATTGTATGGATGCAAAGAAAAATATTTCAAATTATATTTTTCTTTGCATCCTGGCGGAAACATACAGTAGATTTCTGTACAATGAGGAGATGCACTCTGCGAAATAGGAATTAATGTCATATGAGGGGAATGGAATTAATGTTAACATGATCCAACCGATTTAGGCACGATCTAGCAAATCTAAATCAGTGTTACCCATTGGTGGTGCCACTCAAATGCTTTGAACCCCCCCCCCCCTCCCTCTTTTTTTAAACTGTTTGTTAGTTTCACTGTTTTTATATAAACAACAAGTACACATTCGCTTTTCTAAACAACAAATCAGAAACTAAAAATGTTAAATTAATCTTTATACGTTAAACGGGACTAGTGATTGCAATACAATTAGGGCAAAATTTGGTAGAACTATTAACACATTGCAATTCACCCACATACACACAATGCCTTTAAGTCCCCCCTTTTGAAAAACATAGCTATTTCAATAACATATTCAATAAAACTATAAATATTTTTAAAAGATAATTCATTTCTCATAAAGTTCATTTATGTGGGTAAAAATTTTCCTTTTTACACGGTTTTATTTAACTTGATTTGTCACGGAAGTTTGTTACGCCGTTTTCAACCACTATTACTGAATAAATTATCTTCAAACTTCGCACATAAGCTTATCTTCCCCAATGACAATACAATATTCCATCCATTTTATAATTTATTATAACATTAATTGGGGGAAAAAATAATAATTTTGGCTCTGAGGAAATTATCAGAATTATTTGTTGAATGGCAACGATAGCTTTCTTTGGAATGTTTGGATAATGCAACGATGTTTTGAATTTTAAAATACTCGAACCATGATGAAAAAAGAAACTGCGACGCAGCGGAAGAGGCACCTGGAGAAAAAATTTTTTTAAATAAAACTGTAACTTAAAAAAATTTAAATTCATAATTTTTTGTTTGTTGCAACATAGACTTAAACAAAGATGATTACATTTGGAAGCAAAATTCTACAGTGCAATTATCTATATTCTATAATGAAATCACTAATTATAAACAAAATAGCACAATTTAATACATGAATAACACATTTTTTCTTTCTTACCTTCAAATCACTTTAGGAGTACAAAAAATTCTGAATTTTAGACTGAAAAATAATAAAACTGCATTTACCTTCACATATTTTGTACCTCCAGCTTGAAATTCTTCCACAAGGTCAGCAGATCCTAAAGCTTCTGGCACAAAATGATCAAGACTTGCAATTGGACGACAACTTAAAGTCTGAAAACATGCAACAAATTATAGAAATTAGAGCTAATTTTCAAAAATCTAAATCATTATATGAAACAAAGAACCTTGGATGCAATTATACAAAATTAGATTAAAAAATGAATAGTCAATTTAAATCTCAACTGTTAAAAAAGTGCATAGGTATGCGAAGAGCTTTAGCAATGAGGATATCCAATGTACCAGGGAATCCAAAGTAAATAAGCCATTTTTAGACTACATACAAGAAATAATGGTTTGTGAGCATAAACAAATGAATAATTATACATATCTGAAATATTACACTAAATGATTTTTTGCATTTGCATTAAAACATTTTAAAAGTATTCTCATAAAAGAAAATTATAAATGCATAAAAAAGGTTTAAGATAAAAAATGCTTCTTGCACATACTTTGCAAATAAATTCAATTTCTTCACGTTCAATGTCTTTTATCACCATAATCTTCATCTTATTGAAAAAATGAAGGGCTAAATCTGTCACAGCATCCCTAAAAAAATAAATAAATAAAATGAAGACTGCATGATTTGCATTTTAAAATAAGTTATTTTCATTCCTAATAACCAGGAGCAATGATTTCATGAAATGACTTCAATATACAGTGAAACCGTGTAAGTTGACCGTGCCACACTTTAGTGGTCAACTTAGAGAGGGTGAAGGGCTAATTCCATTCCTGTTAAAAGTGGTCCACTTAGACAGGTGGTCAACTTACAAAGGTGGTCAACTTTACAGGTTTTACTGTATATGTATTTACTTTATTATAGAAAAAGAATATTTTAATACACTCAACTCCGGTTATAAAATACCTGGGTATAACATATCGCTTATAACGTACACAGATGGCTGGTTTGGAATGAAGTTCTAAAGCATGTAATGATTTACAACTTCAGCTATAACAGACTATGCTAAAGTCTTATTCTGGTTATAACGTCCTTTTTCAGACTCGAAGGAAAATGCCAAAACCGGCTGTCAACCTTGTGATATGGGTTTTCAAATTGTTTTAGACGTTTGATTCATACATTAACGTGGATAATGATGTTGCGAAATCCGAAACGCCATCGGATAGTGAGATTACTCTGGTCAATCAAGAGTCTCAGGTTCAATTAGTACCCCCCACCCCAGGGCTGGCAAGTTTCTGCCAGGGTGGTTAAAACCAGTGGTTATAACCGGTTTAAACCGGCATGGCAGCAACTAAAAAATAATACTAATAAGAACTTCAATCTGCGATTCATAATTCACACATGTATTTGATATGTAAACAATTAGGTTAAAAATTAAAACTTAAGATAATGAATGTTATTCAAAGTAGCAAAAAGCTTCAAAATGATCATATAAATATACTTTGTTTACATAATACTAATTTTCTTTCACTTGAAAAAAAAATCATAATGGTAATCTGATGCTGCACAAGTTTAACTATTAATATTATTGTTTACAGTTACATTTCTATTTAAAGGTAAAAAAAAATACAACAAATTCTATGATATTTTAGCAAATCATTTTTTGGAGTATTTTTAAATAAATAATACAATGCAATGTCAATAAGTTTAAGATTATCTATTATATACAAATAGAAATGGTTCTTGAGAAAATATATCAGTAAATAATTGAAGCACAAAAAATATCAGAGAAATCTTTTAAAATGAGATATCTCTTACAATTATTTTTCAAAATTACCACTTGAACTCAAATATACTATCACTTTTTACATGGAGCATTTCATAGCATACGACTAATTTTGCTAACCTTTCTGAACCCAGACTGTTTGTTAATTTGTTCTGAATGAAAGAAAAGCTTTAAAATATTTTTTCAAGATCAGCATTTCTTTGTGGCAATGTCATTATTGCCAAAGAAATGCAAAATGATTTGTGGATGCAAAAGTTACTAAATTTAAAAAATCTTAATTTTTTCCAGTATTCGTTTTTAAAGAGGACACTACTCATTTTTCTAATGCAAATTTATTTTTTAATTAAAACCATCCAAAATATTTTTTATTTGTTATTTATTCTGAATAAAATGAACTTTGGGAATTTAATACTACTAAAAAATTCTCAGATAATGTCACAAAATGTGTTTGTGCCAGTTATTTCCAGTTTCTGCCGGTTAAAACCGGTTATAACCACTTTCTGCCACTGGCACGGCAGAACCATTTTCTGCCGGCAAAAACCCAGCCCTGCCCCACCCTATTTTATTTTGAGAAACTTATTAAATTTCTATTTAAAATCTCACAGCATGCGCTATTATGCACTGAATTTTATAGATTATGTACATTTTAAAATGCACTTTAGCTGTAACATATCATATTTTCCAGTCCTTAGCAGTACGTTATAACCAGAGTCGACTATATTTGCCATAAATAAAGCATTGCATTTGTAAACTGAGAACTTGATTGGATATAGCAAAATCCTGATACAATAATATTTTATTTCTGCTAAATCTGTTCATAATTAAACTGGGCTTGACAGTACAGCCATCACTATAGTACTACTTTAAGGGCCACCTTTTCTTCGAATTTAAAAACTGGAGCAAAAAATTGTACTTCGGATATACTTTTCACATTTCTCATTCTTTTAAGCAAGACTAATTTTTAAAAATGTATTCAACAAAATCATGCCAATATGATAAGATTTTTTTTTAACATGGCTTTTCAACTGTGTTATGAAGAACATGATAAAGAAAAATTAATCTTGCAAATCATGTTAAGTTATTCCTTCTGATCATTATTCTCGGAGCCAATGTGTTTTCCCTGGCATTGAAACTGTGTCCAAATGAGGCAAAATTGTCATTCATCTATGAATAGAGGGAAATGGATAGAATAAGTTTTGACTAAAAAAATAAAGCAAAAGGTCAAAACTGGATAGCCTTTTCCCAAAATTGAAAACCTAAAAATTTTCAGACGCCTGTTTTCCTACATAAAATGGTTTACAGCTGGATTGTAAAGCACCTCTGCAACATATGTTACATTAGAAAATTCTCAAACACTGGCAAAAATGCCAATAATAAAAATTGCAGACATATTTCTTTGAATTTACAAGGAACTTATTTTTAAATACGAAGGAAATAACATTATAGGTTGAAAGAAAAGATAATGAAAATGACAAGATGGAACATTTAAATAGTTAAAAAATGCATTAACCACCAATGAGAACTATTTACACATTTTATCATTCCTTTTCATCACCTAGCTCATCCCTAATGCACTGAAAATGGGGTTTTCTGTAATCTTGAAAAATGGGCTTGCAACTAATGCTGTTTGTCCATTTTTTTCACACAACGGTAGAGATTTTATTTTTATGTATTATGCTTTTTTATATCATACCAGGTTTCTATTGCTTTCTCATTTTGTGAAAAATAACTAGTAACCTACAATGGCAAGACTTGAGAAGCATTTTTCCAGTTCTTGAACTATTGGGAATGTATTGGTGATTGTGAGTATTAAAAAAGCCTTAGTAATAAACAAATTTTTCTGACATTTTTCTAATGCTGAAAAGCACTATGCATCTCATGTAAACTCTACTACATAATTTCAAAAAATAAATAAATAAATAAATAAACTATCTAAAATACTTATTATTCAGAGTATTAAAAATATTTATCTGTAAATAACATTACGTCAACACAATGGTAAAGTTGCAAATCTGTTTTTTTTTTTTATTTATTTTTCTTTTTGTGTGTGAAAATGTGTTTAGGCTCTTAAAACAAAGTATTAAAATGAAAGTTAACCTTGAATCGTTTAGGATAATTGGAAATACATACTAAGACAACGAACTCCTCAAAGAAAAACTTGATTAAATCGAAATATTTAAAGTTACTATTTGCTCTCCTGAAAAATTCAATTTTTGCAGATTCGCAATTTTACCATTGTGTCAATGATATGGAACAATCTTTATAGGCATATGCTTGTCCTCCCATACACAGGGTTGCCACTAAAGTTAGGGAACCAAATTCCCTGACTTTTCTAGATTTTCCAGGTGATTACAGAAAAAATTCCAGGTTGATAGAGGTTGATCTATACAATATTATTTCAAGATATTTTCTTCTGAGTATCTACTGACTGCAGTTACAATGTCAACATCACATACTTTTAACTAATCGACCTTATCACATTCAATAAAATTTGTAATTTTGATGTACTTATTTGTAGTATTATGCTGTAAGTTTTTTGGTAAAACAGGGATTGCGCCAGAGGAAATGCAGGTCCGTTTTTGGACCCTTTACAAAATTCCAAGCTATCAAATTGTTTCAGAATTATTTACTAAATAACTGTTTCACAGAATAACTTATACTTTTTACAGAATTATTTACTAAATAAGCGGCAAATAATAATTTAAAAAATTTTATCACTATATGTTTAAATTTTAAATTTCCACAATGTGATATTGCATCACATTTTTTTCTACTTAAAATATTTTTTTTTTCATTATTAATTAATTAATTTTTTTTCTAAACTTTTTATCATTTCTATGTAACGCTAACTTTTAATTAAATTATTCCAAATTATTTTGTTTTTTTCAAGAAATCGGAATTTTCCGCACTAAATTCTTTTAACATCAAAATTTTGCTTATTTTAATTACCGATTCGTAAATTCTTTTACCATGCTAAACTTTTTTTAATATAAATCTTTTTCATTCCTTTTTCCAAATTACCATTTTTTTTACTAAATAGCCATCTTGTTTTCAACGAATTTGTCGTCCATGTTTGAACATCCTGTCTTGAAGATCTTATCAGGTTGTTTTCGCTGCGTCATAGCGATGCCTATCTTCGGTTTTGGTTCACGGGTCACGCTTCGATTGGTTCCCGCCAAAATTCCTCCTGCGCTCTCATTGGCGCACGTGACATGCGCCGTTGCCATCGGAGAAATTGCGTGTGGAGAAAGTGGGAGAGATGCGATTGACTCTCGCCGTGATTGCCGTGTCGAGAGGTTGCCGGCGCATCGATTTCCTTTTCTGTGAAATAATGGCAGACGACCGCTGATATGGGGCTTTCGATCCTGCCCCTGACACCGTGTGAGCCACACGTCATGTCTTAAAAACAAATCTGCAAATATTTTTAAATTATGGCAACAATTATTACCAGCAAAAGTCCGGCGAAATCCATGAGGGCGCAGCTGCACCTGTAAAACGGGAGCGATGCCCGCCACTGCAATTTTTTTTCTCGGAGCCAGGAGGCCCTCATCATAAGTTTATAAGTCATACTTCAAGTTTATTTTTATTGATTTTATGTCCTGGATGATCTCTTACAACTAAAATGGATCAATAGTTTTTTTTGCACCGTCTGAGGAAGCTCAAATGTAATCTAAAAAAAAATTGGATGTCTAACAGTCTAATCTAATATAGTAATTGTGCAGGTGATCACCTATTTTTTTTTATTATTTATAAAAGTAAAAATGCAGCCAGTTCCTCCATAAATAAAATTTTTTGTTATTTGTTAAAACTTGTTAAGTTTTCTTTTCATGATCAACACGGCATCCACAAGGGGTAAGTCGAATTTTTTTCTTTTCATGCCAATCTGTAAACGCATTCAAGGTAGTCGTTGATCTGGGGAATTATTGTGGCACTTCGCGATTAAAAATATTATTACGTGCAACCACTATTTCGGCCTAATCAAAATTTTCTGGGAAACTAAATTCAAAAAAACATTAAATAAATGAAATCTTAATTCCAACTGGGGGGTGTAACAACAAATTTGTGCCGCGAATAAATCTCAACTCGATCAATTTTCAACGGTGCACTGTACACCACACACAAAATTATTTGATTTTTCGCAAAACTCTTCAAAATTCACTACAGAACCTCATTAAAAATGCTGAATCGACCTCTGCAAAGTAAAAAAGAATAACACTGCAAAAAGTTTGCTGATTTACTTGTCCTTCGTAATTAATCGAGCCGTGCTAACCGAGAAATGAAAGGAATTCCCCGACTTTTCCAGAAATTGCAGAGATTTTCGAGTTCCCCCGACTCACCCCTGACCATTTTTGGTCATTTTAGTTTTCCCTGACAATTCCAGGTTTTCCATATTTTCCAGGTGCGTGGCAACCCTGCATACAAAACTTGCCTTTTATAACAAAATATAGTAATATTAATTTTGCCATTATTCAGAACTTTTAAATTTGTATCTAACGAAGCAAACAGATACAAACAGCAAGATTTGCTACTAAAGTTTTTGTAATATTTATTTAGTTTGTAATTTTTCGCAACATCAAAGCAATTCTAAGCCAAATATAAGGGGACATGGGACAAAGTGCTTTGGTAAAATATTTACTCTGTTTTCCAGGCCACCTACCGTATATTTCCGTGTATAAGCCGAGAATTTTTGGACCTTTTTTGAAAGCTAAATTGGGTGAGTCGGCTTATATACAGGTCCGACAATCTAAAAAAATAAAGTTGGTCTATATGTCGCGAAATATCGACTAATATAGAGCTCCAATTATGTAATTTACGTCTCCTACATTAAGGAAATAATCAACTTAAAATAAGTAAAGTTTTATTTAAAAGAATATACATATATTTTATAGCTGGATTTTGTAAAATCATCGCTGAAACAAAATGGCGAAATTCGCTCCCGACTACAAAAATACGCTCGCGACTTAGCTGTGTATGCCTTTCTACTCCCGTTCATCCTTCTAATAGAAATGTAGAAAATAATTGAATAAAAACAATAAAAAAAGTAAAACAAACTAGCAAACGCAGGGGCAAAAAGCAATGAATGCCCCAGTGCCATGTGCTCGCGCTCGCAGCTTGACTCAGACAGGGTTACCAGAGATCAATTTGTCGCCGTTGGCACCAAGCTTCTCACTTTCACAATGTCTTGATTGGAAAATACTTGATCTGTGTTACCTGCTTAGCGAAAGTTTCGCCAATTTTGGCGATTTTCTTTGAACTGTAATTTTTTTTCTTCGAATTTTTATCTCGGCTTATATACGAGTTTTGAATTTTTGGTACATTTTTGAAGGAATAATGAACTCTCGGCTTATACACAGATCGGCTTATATTCGGAAATATACGGTATTTAATAACATTTTAACTATGTCACTTATTATGTAGTCGATTCCAGTCAAAAAAATAGTTAACTCTAAAGATCAAGCTATATAATACAAGCCATTCTACAAATCTCATGCTCATTTTGAACTTGTGTTAAGACAAAAATGTTTTTTGCCATTATATAACAGTAAAAGCTGACATATCATGCAACGATAATCCTGTTAAAAAATATTTTAAATATTTATTAAGACCTATTAATATTCAGTGCAGTGTTAATTTATTTTATCTTAGGCTTGTTTTGATTTCAAATTCTTAGTGCAATTTGCCATGTGCATATGGGGCAAAGTGAAATAGTATTTTATTTCTGTCCCTACATCAGTCATCAGATCTAAATTTGTTGTTCATTTATTCTTCATTCAATAATTAATTGGTTTACCTGTTCATTCGTTAAGAAGGTTTTTACGCAGGTTTAATTCATTTATTCTTCTTTTTTCTTACATTCACTAATTCATTTAGTCATTTTATCAATCAGTAATTCATTCAGTTATTCATGTTTAACGACAAGTACTTTTAACCCTCTGTACTCGTAAATATGAATCATTATATGTTATTTGGACTACCCTAAGGGGATGTATGAATGCAAAGAGTGAAATATCACACAGAAAATTATTTCATTAGGAAAATATTTCAACTTTTCTTTTTTTGGCCTTGTATAAGGGATATTTATCCACTTTAATTTCAACGTACAAAATTGCTGCCTGAAATGGAAAATAATATTTTAATACAAATTTGATTATAAAATTTATAATTATCTCCGCATATACTGTCATTTTTAAAATAAATTCTCAATTTGTTTATTTAGAAAAATGTAATTTCTCAACTATTTCATTCTGCCCGAAATTCTCTTCTGCCAAATCACCCTTACTTTTTAAAATAAGATAAAGCTTTAAAATTATAATATAACAATAATTAAACCATGCTAAAATATGTTTACAAAGCACACATATTGACATGACACTCACTGAATGTTTGCAAGGCATTTTAATTGAAAAATTTGTAGTTAAATATTTTTGAGTTACTAACTTACCTAAGAATAGACTTCTGTATCAACAGCACATTGCATCCTGCCTTTTTGACTTGTTTTACAATATTAAGTAGATATGCTCTTTCTTCTCTAAGAACACGATCCATTTGCGTGTAATCAGACACAACTATACGATGATCCATCTAAATGATAATTAATACTAATTAATGAAAAGTGTTATTATATAATAAGCAAAGATAAATTTATTGTTACATAAGAAAGAATGTAACCAAGTTTACAATTAAATTTTAAAACTTAACTAATTTTTCCTACACAAATGCATGTTACCAATCCATTTGAATGCTTTAGTTTTGGAAAAATTGAACTTTAACCCCTTTTGGACTAATGACGCATATGTGCGTTTATGCTGGATTCATATCAGGGCTGAATGTAGCACCCGCTCGTTTCACAGAAGTGGTGCCTCTATGGGACGATCGACGCAAGAATGCATTGAGCTTTGGGAACAAATTACTTACTATGAGATTGCATTATTAATCCATGTTTTTTCATCAAATTGGTGACACACATGATTTTTTTACCAAGGTCAGATTAGGGTCTGTAATAACTCTGAAAATCATTGGATTTTCACTAGCATACATAGAAACATATGCTAATGAGTGTCAACAGAAATAAGCAATAAATAACTCAATTTCAAGCGGTTGCTTGTAATTTATGCTCTCTGATGCGATAGGATGCCATGGGAGATGTTCTAATAAGTATTTTGCTTTTCTTGGTTTCAATTGAGGGGCAAAATGAAAGTGCAAAACACATGAAGTCAGAGATAAGAATATGGATGTAAACTTTACAAAAATAATGAAATAATATTCAGAGCAAATCATTGAGGTTTAGTAATCGTCATTATAAGAATTCAAAGAATTAGCACAAAAACACAAGTTCTGTAATCTCTCTCTCTTTCTTAATCCTTGTTTAATGATTTTGCATACCACTTATAAGTATTAGTTACTACAGTATTCATACAATATATATGTATATTTTTATAATGTGAGAAGAGATGCAACTTTTTTTTCCTATGGTTTTATATTTCGCATCCATAATCTGCTGTTAATTTAGGTGTTTTCAATCATAGTAAAATATGCCAAATTTATGTTTTCCTATATTACACATTGAGCATTTTATATGCAAATGGGAAACATTTAAATTTTTCTAAAAAAAAGAAAAGGTTTTTTGCATCAAGTACATGGAGGAGCAAAACTTTTATCATCAATATCTCATTTCGGGCTCCGTTGCAGATACCAAATTTGAGACGGTGAGAAGCAAGTAGGATGTAAGTGACCAAAAACCGATTCTGAGTAAAACAAGTTTAAAGTTTGGATCTTCTGGGACCATTAATGTTATTTTTTTTCTAAATCACATTGGGGCAGAGCAAATGTTAGAGCTATTACTGACATCTCTTGCCACAATATAGAATGGTGCGTTCTCTACCATATGCACTAGTTCTCAAATTTTACAATTTTGTCACTTACACCCCTTTGCTTGTAGGTGCCTCATTTGTGCTTAGCATTGCAGTATAAGTGTCCTAATCTTACTGTTGTAACCAATATAAAAATGATTTTTGCTACTACAAATGAGGCAGTGAGAAGCACTGCTCGTTCTGAGAAAAAAGGTGTGATCTTATGGGAGCTTTGATGTCAGCTTTTTCTAAATCATGTTAGGCTGGAGCACCTATTAGAACTATCAATAACATATCTTGCCACAATATAGAATGGTGCTTTCTCTATTATTTGCATTAGTATCCCCAACTTTTCAATTTTGTCACTTGCATTCCTTTGCTCTGGGGTGCCTCAAATGTTACATTGGTTTCGATGGAATAAAATCAACACACAAAATGCAAAAAATAAGTAAAGAGTGAACATGCTTGAGCAGTTAATTTCTTCAGTGATTACAATTTTATTTTATTAATTTACTGCCAGACTTGCTTTACTTTACGCCACTTGCTAGCCTAACAAGCTGAAAACTCTGGAGAATTTCTTTTCTTTTTTTTAATCTGGAGATTCTTATGCAATATATATATGCTGATAATACTTTGCAAATATGAGTACTCAATTATATAAATGACACGTGCAGTTACCAAATACCAGGTTTATCCATAATGAAATAACTAACTTATTACATTAAAATTTAAAGCTTCAACAAAAATTGAAACAAAATAATTGAAACATATACATGCGTTCATAATTCTTCTTTTACTGAATAAACATTCATTTATTTTAATTTGATTGAAATAAGTGACAATTGCAAATTTAACTAATTCAAAAAAACAAAAAAAAAATAGGATCACATTTCTACCCATAGCAAAACACTTTTAACAAAAGCACAAAAATATACAAACAATGCCTGGCAAATATAAATTTGGGCATATTTTGGCATTTTGGGCAATTTCAGTATTAGGAAATGTTTTTTTAAATAACTGGGCAGCATGATAAGACACATTAAGAGGCAAATTATGTTGCAGGAGGAACTCTGTAAACAAATATCGCTTGATCTTTTTTTTTAATCAGAAGGTTTCTATTGGTCTCGGACCCGTGGAAAACCAAAGATTTTGAATGCTGGTTATAAGTGTTACAGTTACTATACTTAAAGAAATTATTCATGTAGATATAACAAATATAATACAAAAAAGAGTTTAAACATAATACTATGAACATAAATGCATATCAAATGTACAAAAAAATTTGAAGTGGAAAAAACTTACATTAGTTTTAGGGGGCGACACACAAAATTGTATAAGTCCAATTTTGGCCTTTTCAATTTTAGTCACTCCAGCTAGTCCTGCACTCCTTTGTTTAAACAAAAGGCCATCAATCAACTCAATATCATCTACAGTTCCTCTAATGGAATAAAACAATAATACAGAATACATTAATATCAATATATTCCAAATCTAAATTGGCAGACAAAAAAGAACATCACTGCTGTTGGATAAATTATTATACAGTAAACTTCTCCTAACAGTCACCTTCTTAGGTGGACGCTTTTTATTCCCTCAGCAACAATTCATCGAGTTTAAATTAAAAAGAAACTTTTCTGGGCACCTTTCATTATGAAAAAATATTTTTGTCCTGCTGGTTTATGGTACAGAGAAGTTTTACTGTAATTAAAATGTTTGATGTGGCTTTTGTTATCTCCCTTCTTATAACCAAAATATATTTTCAGCTTATGACCATCTAAAATGCATGATCATTTATAGTCCTAATGGTAAACAAAGACCTACTTTTGTAGAGTGCCAAGAAAAATCTATTCATGTTCAATGGAGAAACCGCTGGTGTAACGAATGTGCCGTATTTTGTTCTTGTTTTAGTTTTGTTTTTTTGCATACTTTTATTTTTTTCCGATCTGATGTTTTATGCCACTTCATTAAATTTTATTGTTTTAACAAACAGGGAAGATGATTCACATGCTACTAAATGCATTTGCAAAACGTATTTCCCTAAAACTCGAATACATTCATCTATTTCTGCTAAGCGCCAAGTGTCAAAACTCTG
The DNA here is from genome assembly GCA_038502835.1 of Octonoba sinensis. Lineage (NCBI taxonomy): Eukaryota > Metazoa > Arthropoda > Arachnida > Araneae > Uloboridae > Octonoba > Octonoba sinensis. The sequence goes on from CM076603.1 coordinate 60,013,597, forward strand.
TGGTCGGATTTATGAGCATTATTTAAACTTTTGAATAAAAGAAACTTTATATGTGACTTTGAAATGACAATTTATTAATTAACCACCTTTTAAAATAATTGAAATCTCATACAAAGCAAGAAACGTTCCATCAAAATTGGCAAAGTGCCAAAATCTCAGTGATCAAGCAAACATTGCATTTTCCTTTTTTTGTGAAAAATTAAAAATATAATAATAATAAAATCTAGAGACATCCATGATGAATCCTGAAGTATCAAAAGCGCAAAGCCCTGGAGATACCGGCCGAAATACAAAGAGTTGGAAGTGTATAATACTGAGCTTCTCAAAACTGAAAATATATCACACATTAAAGCATAAAAAGTTAAAATTGAATTTGAACATACCCTAATTGTTTCATAATCTTGATATCTTTTAAATTAACATTAGTATCAACAGTTGGATTAATGACTTTCATCACAGCATCAACAGCTAGAGGTGCCAGAAGCATGGAATGCTGAGAAACAATCTAAAAACAATTTTACATTAGATAAAAAGTTACAGATTTCATTTCATTTACTTTTACAACAAACTTGTATGAAACTAAATCTCAAATCAAGCATGCGTCAAATGGAAAATAAATTGATTTAGTTAAATTACTTACAAACTTCCTACAAAACATATAAAAAGTAAAAAAGAAAAACTACATAAAAACTTTATAAAAAAAAACAACACATTTTGTAAAGGTGCTTTTAAAATTTACATTGTTTGAACATTAACTTGACCAACAACATACTTAAATAGTAATTTAATAACTCAATAAACAGTAAGAATCCACTGAGAACTAATATTCAAGAAAAATCATTTCAAAGTTCTTCACTTGATTAGAAAATCAAATTTTTTTTTTATGTTTTTTGCAGCTATAAAAGCATTGCATATTACAAAAAAAATTTAACAACTTAACTACTTTTAAGATGGCACTAAACAACAGATAGTACGATAAAAGCTGCAATACAGTAAAATGTTTTTACAAACATCTTGCATTAGAAATAGCATCTAAAATTCAAATTTTTAACTGGCTGGAGAAGCCCCTCCAAGCTTTTTATGAAGAGGGAATTGCAGTTTTTTGGAAAGGAGAAAAAATATTATCTGACTATTACAACATTACAAATCTGACAACATTACAAAAGTTTTAAAACCTAGCTAAATTTTTAATTGTTTTATTAATAATATCAGTAACTTTATATACTCGTAGAAGTGAAAAAATGCTAATTTTCTGGTTTTCACCGAATTTTTTTGGATTTCTGGTGAAGGGAGTGGGAGTCTCCTGTCCGGTCTACTTTCAAGGAGGGGATTTGAGAAATTTAGGCAGGAATCCCAGCCTGAATTTTGAATTACCTGGGAATATAAGCTACTTGTGAAAATATACAGAAAAATATTCTTTCCAACACATAAATTACTAGACAGCAAATACTGTCTATTAATAAGATGCATTCAACAAGTATATAGTAATTTTTCACAATTAAACAAATGAGAAAACTTTATTTGATGCAATCATAGCTATTTTACTATACAAGAAAATTACTCCCTCCCCCTAAGTGTCTCCAGTTTGAACAAAAGTGACATTAGTGAAATAAGAAAGACAATCTGCATAACCTTAGAGCTAAGAGCAGTTGTAGCACTCTTCAAGAGACTTTCTCTGTCATTTAGTTCTACAGGGACTGCCATATCATTGAGAACTTCAACAGCTTTCTCACCAGCATGTTGAAAAGATTCTGATATTGTTGTAGGATGGATACCTGCAACATAAACAATGTTAGTAGAAGGGATGTACACTCTGTCCCAAAAAGTATAGACACTAATCAAAAATGACGTCCCGAGCTTAAATATATTTCCTGCATTTTCGGAAATGATTTAAATAGATTTTCTAAATTGATTTAGTCTATAGAAAACAGAATTAGAAAATAAAAAAAACTATGATTTTTTTAAAATGTAATATTACCTGGCCCATAAATATAGGCATTGCTTGGACTTCACTTGGAAATATTATTAACAAAATATTTCTTCATCAAACAATTATTTATTTGCATTTCTTGAAAATATGTATCATCTGCTTTTCTGACTTTTAATAGTTTGGAATCATTTTTTCTCTTGTTTTTGACGAACAAAATCGATAATTTTATAAATTCCACAAAATGCTTAGAGGTAAAGACATTTCGAAGCAGATCATCAAAGTTCTGGATTTGAAATAAAAAAGTAAAAATCCAAAAGAGATATCTAAGACTAAAGAGAATTTTAAAGTTTTACAAAATTTTGCATAATGGCGACAAGTAGCTCTAGTTAGAAAAGACATGGTCAAGAAAGGATTACATCGATCGCAGGGTTGGAAAAAAACCCGGGTTTTTTCAGAAAAAATCCAACCCAGTGGATTTTTTCGGGCTTTATTGGGTTTTTTCAAAAATTTGAGGTTTTCTTTATTTTTGTTTGTGAGAGGTTGCCTACACATAATGGTATCAGTTAAAGTGAAAAAGAATAAATATTATATATTTCTTATAAGAACATTTTATGTTTTAAATAAAAAAAAATGAAAAAATAAAATAATTCCTTTTAAATATTAATTATTCCATTCTGTCCTTTACAACTATAAATTAACTTTTTAAAAGTCGATTACTGTGCCCCATGTTTATTGTATTTTTAGTGTTCAATAAAATCCCATCAAAGGGTTTAAGAAACAAGTTATTTTTAAGTCTAGTTAATTGCAATTATTTTAATTTATGTTTAAAGGAGTTTAAGCTAATTACTTTCAAAATTACTGCAATCTCTTACATGCATCAATGCCGCGAACGCGCTATAGCACGTCAAACACTCAAATATTGGAGGTGGAAACGCAAAAAAAAATTATCATGTGTCCCCCGGGATGCATAATTTTTATCAATTTTCATTGATAAAAAAATCAAGTCAAATATATAAAAATCAATAGGCAAAAATATTTTTGTGCGTCCTTGACCAGCATTTAGTTAGATGCCATAGATTGTTTTCTTAAAATTAGATTCTCTTAAAACATATCTGTCGTTTTGTGTAAAATTCTGATATATTCTTTCTTTTGGGCCTTTGTTTCTATACTTTTTTCAATAGAGAATTTTTTGTGGGAATGAAATTTATTTTGATTATGTAGAACAATTTCAAACCCATCCAGCATTTTTGAGTTTTTACCCATGATAAAAATATATTTAGTTTAAGTCGGGGTTTTTTTCTGTTTACATAAGTGGAGTTCAGTTTTGAGCATGAAATTTGAAAAAACCCACCTGTAGGGTTTTTTAAGTGGGTTCTTATTATTGAGTCAACCCTCAAAATTTTACACCCATGACACATAAGGTATATATGAAAGTATGTTACCATGTTTGGTCAAAATAGGTATTTTTATTGGTTTACATAAGTAAAGTTCAATTTTAAACAAGAAATTTTGAAAAAATCCACCAGTGAGTTTTTATTTTTTATCCAATTCTCAAAAATTTTTAGACATTACATATAATTTATGTCTTATGTATTCTGAAAGAATGCGTTATGTTTGGTCAAAATCAGTATTTTTATTTGTTTACATAAGTGAAGTTCAATTTTGAACAAGAATTTTGAAAAAACCCACCTGTGGGTTTTTTCAAGTTTGTTTTTGTTTTTGAGCTAACCCTCAAAATTTTATACCCATGACATATGATGTATGTACTATGAAAGTATGTATTATATTTGGTATAAATCAGTATTTTTATCAGTTTACTTAGGTAAAATATAATTTTAAGCAACAATTTTGAAAAAAACCTGTGTGGGTTTTTTCAACTGGGTTTTTTCGGGTTGGGCAAAATCGAACCAACCGTGCATCGATGTACTATGAGATAATCATTCAAACATGGCATCTAGCGAAAAAATTGCATCCAAGCTTGGAGTGTCAATAAATATTATTCAAAGAATACTGGAATCTAAACAAATAACTTTCAAGAAAATGTTGAAAAAACTGTGCAAAACGAAAATTTGGCAAAAAAAAATTGTCTTTTGGTGATAAAATGGCTGTCAACAATAGTGATGAGAAAAAGTGGAATTTGGATGGACCTAATGGATATAAATTTTACTGGTATGATTTGACAGGGTGTGTAGCAAATTCTTTCAATGAAAAATAAGCACTTTTTAAGCACCCGAAAAAAAATTTAAGCACTTAAAAAAAAGTTATTTTAAGCCATGCACATTACATATCCCCCTCAATTGCCAAAACTCAATATAAATTAATATAAAATTTATATTGCAACATAACAGCAAAAAAAAAAAAAAAAGGATGAAAATACATACCTACATAATATAAAGAAAAAACTGGTTTCTGGCAAAGAGCTCAATTCTTTATTTTACAAACTACCATAAAAAAATTACAGCATAATTAATTTAAAATATATGTATGCACTGCATAATTATCCATTCTATTCCTTACCGTAAAGTACCTTCTGCAACAAGTTGTCTACTCATGTGTCTGACTCAACACAGATGAAATTTATTCTGCATAATATCAATGTCATAAACTGACCATCAAGTAGCCTAATCTTAAATTAATGAAGAACATGTTGCGAAACATATCATGAAAAATAAATATTTTTTGCAATTAATAAATATAATGAAGATTGATAAAGTATAATGAAGATTTTATATATTTATCTTTTCTTTTCTTTTCTTTTTTTTTTTTTTTTTTTGACCAAGGAGCATACAACACCGTTATCGCAAGCATGGTATGAACTGTTCCAACAGGTAAAGCATAACTTAGTATTTTCGATGGAAAATCATGTATTTGAAGTGATTAAAAGTGTTAGAAACATGATTAATTACTAATATCTGTAACTGTGTTCTTTAACCTGAAATATATTCCATTAAACAAATATTGTCTATGATTAAGGGACACACTTTTTTCAGTTTTTTGAATAAATTCAGCATTTGTTGTTTCTAATAAAAATTAATTGTAACTTGTACTTCATGTAGTGTTTATAATTAGACACATACAAAAAATTTCATTCTATTCTTATTTTTGCAGTGAACTATGTTGTATGCCTTTTGTCTACATTTTTGGGAGACACTGTAGTGCACATTCAGCCCTTTTACCAAATCTTTGCCTTGGGCTTGTCTGAACATTGAGTACATATTATAGCTAAAAGTATTATTCGATCTAACACTTATGCTAGCGATAATGAAAAGAAAAATAAACCCATAGATTTTAAACAACTAAATGTTTGTAAGTTATTACAAAAGAAAATATCATTATAAAACTTCGTAAATAAGAATAAGCAGATATTTTTTTCAAACATTGCATTTGATTTTGACCAACACTTGCATGTGATTTTTTAAACCATTTTGCACTACTTTGTACAATATGCAACGTTACGTTCTAACAAAGTATCTAAAATATTTCAACTCTAAAGAATATTTTGAAAATGATGCTTTTATCATTATAGTTTTTTTTACACAAAACTTACAATGCTCAATATAATACTGCTTCTAAAACATGATTTTCATACTTAAATTCTTGAAAATAATCAAGCTATTTAGATTTGTTACATTTGATGTGTATGTTTTTATAGTTAGAAGAGATCATAACACACTTTGGGATTAGAGATTTTGTGTTTCATATAGCTTTTGTCATTGTATAGATCCTTTAACAAATTTATAAAATAATCAGAATATAGCAATACATTTGCACATTAAAATTCAATGAGAATTAAAATTTAAGTTATGCAATTCAATTATCATTCAAATAAATATGCTTCACAATCAAAAGTAACATGCGTGCTAGCTGAATTTACAAAGACAATCTCTACTACATATTTTGCTGTGAAAATTATTTTTCATTTAACAGCATTTAAGTGAAAAAGATGATGACACTTAGCCTAAAATTTGAAAATGTTGATATACTTCTCGGCATAAATTTCCACACTTGTCAAAAATTTGTATCATACCTATATATTTCCTTACCTTTATCCAACAATTTTGCAGCTGCATCCAGAAGACTGCCTGCAATCACAACTACAGATGTAGTACCATCACCAGCTTCTATATCCTGTGCTTTAGACAAATCAACCAGCTGAAATTTGAAAGGGAATTATATTAGAAGTTTCACGTAAAATGTAACATACTTTTTGTATAACTGATGGTAGAATGGCAGAGCAAGAGACATGTGTAACATTTTCAAAGTTTATTAAAACCAAGTGATTATAATAAAACAAACCAAAAAAACAGTTTTGTAAGCTGAATTAATTATATTTTATTTATTTATTATCATTTTGTTTTTTTTTTTTTATTTTGTAAGGACCTGAAATAATATAGATACTAAACTATCAAAAACATAATGAATATCCATTTTGAAAATTTTTGAAACACCTTTCAAAGAAGAACTTTCAATTAAGATTAAGGGACATTTCATAAATGATGTCATGCTTTTTTCTCATATATTTGACCCCTTCCCCACTTTGTCACATGTCACACTATGTTCCATAAAGCACGATGTCACATTTCTTGTTATCCCCTCCCCTTGTCACACTTTGTTGCAATTTCATGAACCCTCCTCCCCCTCGAAGCGTGACATCATTTATGAATGATCCCTAACCTGTTTGAGTCAACATGCAAGTTTACTGCTAGCAGATGGTAGTGTTCCTGGACTATAAATCTGTATGCAGTTTCCCAGCAATGACACTTTAAGCTCACACTTTAACCACGGAACCCGGACAGTCGTCTGTTCCGCTTGCTGCAAGTTGCAAGGTTATCAGTTCAATAGCTCTATGGCTTGAACATTTTAGATGTTTAATTAGAAATGTTTTATTTTATTTTAACCTGTAAATAGTCCTAATGTGGAATATAATATAAATAATAATATGTATAAATATTATAATATGTGTGGTACTTTTTAATACATTCGTCCAGTCTTATTTTTAAAACACAACTTCAAGTACACACTTTCTGTAATATAGTGAATGAAAATAATGCAATAATACATTACAGTAAACTAAACAATCCAATCTAATCATACAATAAATAGTTAATCAAGTCACTCTTATTCAAGTGTTCATTATATTTTAAAAATAAAAATAAATTCAAAAAACCTTGTACAGTACAGATACAAACAAAACTTTCACAAAACCATTTTTGGCTTTTTTGAGGATTTAAAAGTTACTATAAGTGTTTCCAGGCATGGGGGTGAGATATGGAAGAGAGTGAACTTTGAAAATACAAGTAAACGTCAAATTTTGAAGAAGCATATGAAATTGTATTTTGTACAAAAATAAAAGAGAAGATACAGAAATTTTAAAAAATTCTGCATTCAGGTATACATAAATGTGTTAAAAAGCTTATTACAACAAAAAGTTAATATTTCATTCTATAAGCATAAAACTGTCTCCTTGAAAAAAAATCTTTTCCAAGAGAAATTGGCAGGACCTATGACAGAGAAGGCGAACTTGTGTCATGCAACAGGCATTCTAATGGCACATCTTCGGTTAAAATCATCTAACATTAATTCCTTTTATTTTACTTTTTCACTTATAATAAAAAATGTTTGTTGATTTAGACACTCCATTTTATCTTAATATTAAACTAAAATATTTTTTAAATACTGTTCAGACAAGTTAGTAACTTAAAAGTAAATGCACTTACAAAATATAATCCCATAGTTTGAAATCAAAGCATGGATGAATTTTAAATGATTTTTGAAAAAACAAAACTATTACAAGTGGCACACTGAACACTAGCAAATAATCAGGCATGAGATTGAAAAAAGAGGAAAAATTCGTGATCAAAAGTTCAGTTATATTAAGAGACGAAATGCTCAAAATAAGTTTTTTTTTTTTTTCAATCCAATAGATTTTCATGCATTTAATCTGTTTATATTACATTATAAAAATATTTTTTAATTTACTCCCATAGCTGAATTTAAAAAAAAATAATAATAAAGTTTATTGAAAATAACAGGAGCATAAAAATAACTTTATTCTTTTTTTTTAATCAAAAAAAGCTCAAAAATTTATTGAGAAGAATTTTTCAGGTAGGATCTAACAACATACATTTCTTTTGTGGTTAAACTGGGTTTACTTATTTTAATTTTCTGTTTTTGTTTCTTAATGGTGGTCTGAGTTTAGTAATTTGCATCTGAAATTTTATGTGGGTGGCATTAACCATTGTACTACTTTTAGTGCTTGAGGAAATGTTTCTAGCTTCTTCTAGTTGATGTTGCTGCACCTGAATTTTTCCTTCATTTTTCTTTTGAGTAGATTGGTTCATTTGTTTTTTGTTTTGTTCCGTCTGTGTGTTTGCTCATTTACATTTTCATAGCATTAGCAGTTTTTTTTTTTTGCTGCCCCTTTAGATAATGCTTTAATTTTTACAGTATTTTTTTCCTCAATCTTTTTCCCCCTAATGAGACTGTTGTACTGATTTTCTTTGGTATATCTTTTGCAAGATGTTCTCATATTCTTACAAAAATAAGAATTTACTTTTTCTTTAAGAAAATCTATCCAAAATATATATATATATATATATAAATAATGATTTTTCTTTTTTTTTTTTTTTTTTTAAAATTTAGTTCGTACTTGATAGCTTGGATGGCATTGAAAGTTGAAACATTTAGCCTACTGGTCTGTGGGGTAATAATATTGTTTGCATGGAACTGAAACTGGATTCAACTTGAGGCTCTATTACAGAGGCTAAATCGTAAAAAATAATAAAAATAATGGTAAACCAGAAGTTATTGATGTCCAAGAGATGGAATGAGATAGTACACAAGAACTAGGGACTTTTACCGAAGCGGATGCAATCGGATTTCAAAAAAAATCGGGACTGACCCTTGAAAGCATATGAAAGACAAAATGCGAAAGTTTTACTGCTAATTTGTAAAAGTTTCCTAAATCAAGTATCTACTCATGCTACTTCAAGATTTTCTCATTTAAAGAAGAGAAAAAAATTCCAAAATGCCGAATATTCGCGGAACCGAAATTTTGACTTTTCAAAAATACGAAATTTCAGCAAAATACGGGAAAATCACATGCAAACTACTCGGCGAGTAACTACGATTACGAGCGCTGTCTATTGAGCAAAAAAATATTGAAGCTTCGTTGATTTATTTTAAAGCGAAAATTACAAAAAAAGGGAGATCGGGAGACAAACGCAAAAAACGGGAGTCTCCCGTTAAAAACAGTGGACTTGGCAAGTATACAGTACCAAACCTCAAATTTGGCAAGCTCAGCACCAGCGCTATGCAGAATTTTGGAACACGACCAAAGATGGCGGATTTACAGAACCAAAAATGTCTCGGAAGCATCGGCGCTGACACGTGTTTATTTACGCCGTGTTTTTTTACGCCAACGAACTAAACATTCGTAATATTTTTAGAAAATAAGCATTTTAAGGAAAAGTAAGCACTTATAAGAACCTTTATATTTTATTTTCAAATATAAGCACTTGTAAGCACCGCTACGCACCCTGAAATGTGCCGATGCAATAAAAAATCATATTCCATTAAAATTGCTTTGTATTGTGCGCTAATGAGAAAATAATAAGAAATATATTAAACTGAAAGCAGATGCAAAAGTATTACCGCAAAATTTCAGCAACACATGGCATTGAGGAAACATAAAATTAAGAGATAGTTTGATTAACAAAATGTTTACTCGTTTGCATTAAAAGGAAACTCAAAATCTTCCGCCATTTTGAAGAATGCTACTTTTGCATTTAGATGTGCAATTTGGGATAAAACATTACTTCCTTTATATAAAAAAAAGTAAGTATCAGCGATGCTTCCGATCTTTGTTCTTGAAAAAGCTAGGTTTAAAAGTTTACTACGAAAAACATCTTATAATACGCAGCCGAAGTCATGAAGTTAGGAATGTCCAAATGCTGTTGGAAAGAATTGTACTGGCTGTTGTGCTGGCTCCAACATCGCGATTTCAGTGCGTCAATCATCAGCGTGAACGAACCTAGTTTTGCAGAGTTTGTGTGCAAAAAAAAAAAAAAAGAAAAAAAAATTTCCGAGGCGGAAAATTGAAGATAAAAAACAAAAAACCGTGGAATTTCCAAAAAAAAAAAAAAACGGAAAATCGCGGATCCGTGGAAGAATCTCATGCCTGAAATAATGAACTGTAATTTAACTAGCACACTAATCGCAAAAAGTTCGCCATCCCTGACCTATGACATGGGAAAAATTTCAAATGTAATGTTGATCAAGTCTGCCTCATTTTTTTACATTTTGAAGGTAATGAAAAGGAAAATATTGAACAATTTTAAACAATTACAAATCTCACGTTTTTATAAAAATATAAAGTAAGGATGGAAAACTGCATGCTTAAAGTTCACTAGTATCAAGAAAATATGATAACTTAAAAAGCATAAAATTATTCTTCATTCTAACACTAAAATTAACAAATCTACAATCTACGGATACATTATGTTCTTACTAAAGAAATAAGTTCTTATTTACAAATCAACTTTACCACAAATTAAATGCATTATAATTTGTGTGAAAGAGCAGTCAAATAAATAGAATAAAGGAAACAAACTTACCATCCTTGCAGCAGGATGTAACACTTGCATTTGCTTTAAAATAGTTGCTCCATCATTAGTGATGGTTACATCACCATTTCCAGACTGAATCTAAAATTCACAAGACATCTTTAGCAAATTTTAAATTGAAAAAAATAGGCTTTAAATATTATGCTTGAAGTTATTTCTTAAAAAAAGATATTAAAAATTAAGTTAAACTATCCATGCAAATACAGATAATTTTTTAAATGACAAACAACATGATTGAATTAATGTTTGAAATAAAAACTGATTAACAAATTCATTAGAAGCATAGTTGTCACTTTAAACTTGCTTTTAAAATTTAAAAATACAGTAAAACCTATTACGTTGGCCACTTTTGTTAGGAACCCCTGTATACTTAAATTGGTATAACTTAATTGCCACTTTTTGGTTGCCATTATAATAGACAAGTACCCATAAAATTTATAAACTAGAGCATGAGTTGAAATTAAATATTCAACATACCATTTTGTCCATTCCACGAGGACCCAAGCTTGTACGAATTGCATCACAAACAGCTAAAAAAAATGTCAGAAAGTTAAAATTAAAAAACTAATTTCTAAACAAATAGAAACCAGTCATCCAAATTCTTGACTTTAGAACGAAATAAAAAATATTTACTTTTTTTTCAACTATTAATGTAGTAGCTGTTTTTATCAGTTATTTTTTTTAAATACATTAATATCATCACATGAATATAATAATTTCAGTTTTAGAATTGAAATGAGACAAAACATTAAAAAACCTAAGCATTGAAAAATTACTCAACTATAAGCAAGTATTAAGTTTTTCAAAAGATAAACACAACAATAACTACATTTCAGACTATTTAAATTCTTTTAGAACCACCATGCCACAAGTCATTATGGTAATGAAGATTAAATAAATCTCAATGGACGTTTATTGATGGATTGAAGTCATGTGTGTCATATTTGATCATTGAAGATAAACCTACGCACCTGCTTTTGGACCATCGAAGCGGCATTTAAGTACAAGGCGTTTTAAATTATAGACGTGAACGACAAACACAGAGAAAGTAAATAGAAGGTGCCTTAAGTAAATGATTACAATACATTGAAGGCTTTTATGACATTTTGAAATAACCAAACCGATTCCGCTGAATAGTTGAATATTAGATTAATAAAATAAATCATAGAGATCAAACAAAAATTAGACTTCTTTTTCCATTTCTGACATCAAAAGATCTTCGAATTTGAGAAGGAAAAAAGTTTATAAGCAAGTATGAAAACATGAGGTGTTTCCAAATATGGCTACAAAACACCAAGGAATACCTTTAGCGGCTGTGATATTGCTGTCTCTTATTTGCTTTGGTTTCTCCTTTTCGTTAAAAGATCTTGCATTGGAGCCTTTAGTAGGTGCTGAACCTTTAGTAGAAGCATTACTTGGGGCCATTACGACTGATTTTTTAATGTATTTTCTTTAAGAAACAAAGCCGGACAAATGCACGTTCTTCAATCGGCGTGTTTTGTTAAATGACTATTTACCGTGTTGCCAATTTGAAAATAGTAAAAATAAAGCTGAATCATTTCCAGACAAGGAGGATGGAATAAATGGAGATTCGCAAATAAAACTTTAAAGCATTTACATGCAGCTAATATACACAGTCGTGTTTCTCTTGCGAAAAAGCACTTCATAAATTTAATCTACACGTAAGCATAGGCGTAACCGGGGGGGGGGGGGTTCAAACACCCCCATTGGGTATTTACTTATTTAGGCACATTTAGGCACACAAAAAAATTTCTGGCTACGGCCTTGCAAAGCACATTTTTTTTTTTCCTAAGAAAATTAAACACATGATTATGCATATGATTTTATTTCCTCTTTCTCTGAAGGGTGTGTTGTGATCATGACCAAAGTATGCAGCTCATAATAAAGAGGACTTCTCATCTGGTTATAATCAACCCACCCCCTTATCACCTTGGGGGGGGGGGGGTTTACAGCGAAAGGTGGCTTCAATCACCGTACCAGAGGTACCACACACAGACAAACAGAGATCCTTTCAATCACTCCAGAGGGTTTTCTTTCCTTCTTGATGTATTTTTTACCCAAAGGCAGCAATTTGGGAATACAATAGCACAAGAAATAAGTTTCGTGTAAAATATTCTCTACTGTGATGGAGTTTTGTTTTCTGATAATCCGGTGTTGTAGGCGCTGGGGTCTGAAAATGAAGGACCCCTAGCCAACAATTGTCCTAATGGGTTAAACCCTCAAGCCAGGAAGGAATCAAGGAACTTAAAGAGCAGTTTGTATTTATTTATGACTTCCTGTCCAAACACCCATTTTGGTAAAATCTTTTTTGTAGATGAGCCGATTGGAAAACTGATGAACTGTATTTGCACTGCATTCTCATTTACAGATGTTCTCTCATCTCTTATATTTTAAATGTTTTTTTTTCTTATAATGGTCCATCACTGATTGCATTACGACTCTGGAAATCATCCGTTCAACGTTTCCAATCTCACTGCTACGGTTTAATGCTGCATTTTAATTTACAATCAAGTATTATTTATATTTTAGCTAAATTTTTAATTATTTTCGATACATAATAATGTTTGCACTTCAGCGATGGATACGTTCGCCATCCAAAAAGAAAAGAAAATTTGATTCAGACGCTTCCACTTCTGAGGTATGTTTTGCAGCAAATTTAACAAAATTTTTAGAAATTTATTGTGGGGATGAGCATTTTTGTAGGGGAATTTGGATTTTTTTTCTCCAAAATTCCACTATTTCCTAGTTTTAATATTATTAATGCTTGGACATAGATTGCTTAGCGCTAAATATTGAATTTTCTATTGCGTTTGATTTAAAAAATAAACTAATAGATCTAGTAATGAATGTTAAATGTTTTTGTGAATCAAGACCGCTTCCACAGGGGAAGAGGGACCCACGGGCCGCCCCCCCCCCCCCGCCAGAAATTTTTTTGCAATGCATCATATATTCCTCCCTGAAACTTTGCTGAACATAAGTGTGTCGACGTCTGCCCCCCCCCCCCCCCGAAAAAATATTCTCTATACTACCTTGGCTCCGGAGCAGGGGGAGCATGTTAAGAATTAGGAAGGGCAGTGTATGCTTCAAAAGCATACCCTTTATATATACATATATATAGGTATATATGGCTAGAAATGATGTTAATATGATTTTTTTCACATATATGATAGCTTTTTGATGTATATATAGTAGATGTTTTTTGTAACTGGTCTTACATCTATAATGCTTAGGCTAACTCTGGAGGCAAGGGTTCGAAGCCTCTCCCCAGGAAACTTTTTGAAATCTTCCCAGCAATGCAATTTCGGGATACTTTGGTGATGTTAGAGGAAACAGAAATGAGTTTGGTTACTCTCCCCCCGCATTTTTTTTCAAAATAAAGTGTTATATCTTTTAAGTTACTTTTGCTGTCGCTCATGATAGAGTTCTATGTCCTTTCCCTTAAAGTGTTTCTGAAAGTAAAGTGTCTTAAAAGCGTAATTTCTCTTTTCTTTCTTTTTTTAAAACTTGTGATCTGATTTTTTGCCGGGAGGCGGGAGGAGTTGACTTGCTCCGAGGGGTAGCTCCCCCCCCCCCCCGGGAGATGCCTGAAATAAACACGGAGTATATTTTTAGAGCCAAGTATTTATGACTAGTAACATTTCAACTCTTTTACACTTCTTATTGGTGTTTAGTCTGTAAATTTTTAGGGTGACCCCTCCCCCCCTCTTTCACCAACCCTAGTTACGTTTATGCACATAAGTGTTCATTATCAATGAAAAATCGAAGAAAAGAAAATAATAATAAGCTCTTATACAATCTGCTCGCACTTTGAACATTTTCTGTTCCCTCTGATACAAAAATCTTTCCTTCTTCATGTAGTTAAAATATTTTTGTGAAATATGGTATGAGTCAAGGTGAAGCCCGGACACGTTGCCGCACCGTGGGTACCGCACTCGTGGACCACCCTCTCATCAGTGTTACAAATTCTGTCCTGCTTTCTGGACACTATTTGTCTTATACTCAGGGACAGATTTAGACTAGATGAGCTGGACATATTTTTTTTTTACGGCAAGACAGCATTTTTTACAGAATTCTCCATGGAATTGCGACCGCCGTCCCCCTCCCTATCACATCACTACTAAAACTGAGTTTTAGGTGCTGTCTTTGGACTTTAGTTTCGAAGAGGTTGCCGAGGGAGGGGGGAAACAAGTTCGATTTTCAACGGTCACCGCCTTGTTTGAACTGTAAACCCGCCCCGGTATATAGAGTAGCGTCTTATCTCATAATGAGTGGCATCTGCATGCATTTTGAACACGCACAAGTTGTATACACACTTAACAGTTTATTTTTAGAGCGGTAAAAAAAGGGATAAAAGAAAAAAATACGAATTCCTAACCGATGTAATAAAAAATAATTTCTCGTTAAGAAAGCACAAATAAGCATTAAAACGAAGACATATGTTTCGGGACTGTTTGGAATCCCATTTTCAATTCGACAGGGAGCTTCTAGATGCAAAACACCCAAATGAAGGCTTCATTTGGATATTTTGCATCTAGAAGCTCCCTGTCGCATTGAAAAAGAGATTCCAAGCAATCCCGAAACATAAGTCTGCATTTTAATACTTATTTGTGCTTTCTTAACGTGAAATTATTTTTTATTACAGTTTAATTGCACAAAGTTAAATTATTATCCTTACCGATTTTCTGATGCGGTACGTAATAGGTTTTAAATCAGGAAAATAAGATTGAAAGAGAAGAATTTTAAATTTCATGATCGACTATTGTTCTGTTTTTTTTTTTTGTTTTTTTTTTTGAAAGTTTAAGACAGAAACATTCGGAAAAGTCGCCTTTTGTACATAAAAGGAGGAGCTCATGTAATGAAAAATACATGCGTTGATGTACGGAGGAAAGTATGAACTTCGTCTGCTGTGCGTGCTTCTCGTACACCTTGTGACGTCACGCGGGTTTGGTCTAATGTTTGATGTTTTGGGGTCTCTCTTCCACAAATTTTTACTAACTAAAATTTGAACATTTTCGAAATTAGCTAAAAACACCGTTTTAGGCTTTAAGAAGAAGGGATCTCACTTCTCGCAGAGGAAGTGGAAAAAATACTATAATAATATATATGGAACTGGATGTAACGTTTCGTTTGATTGCGTTGGTCACATAGTCTCATATTATGCTGTTTGCATAATATGAGACTATGTGCGAATTCGTGATTCTAAAGCGAATTCGTGATAGAATTAAAAATTTTAAATGTTACCAATTCGTCAAAAGCTAAACAAAGGATAGAATGTTATGACTTACGTAACACATTACTTTCAGAACTTTGTAAGTTCTTTGAATAGTTTAAGACTCAAGCTTAAAATTAATTGAACATGTAAATTAATACACATCCATAAACTTGCATAATAAGCAAATCTTTTCCCCTCCATTTTACAAAGAATTTAAAGGATTGCACTATCATGTGCAGTTTAAATGCCAACAGTTGTCAGAGTTATACATCACAGAAGTGTTGACATTTCTTAAAAGCCGACTATATATAAAATGAAAAAAAAACAGAGTGCAGTTATAAAAACTCTCTTTTTTTAGACTTTTCTTTGGCATCTGAATAAGGTTAAAAACAATGACCCATGTCAAAGCTACCAACACCTGGTGTAGTAAATATGTCATTTAAAAAAATTTCTATTAATTTTTTCAGGTCGCTTCCTTCACACATTATGGATTCGTACTGTGATTTACAGTGTGCTTTTGGTGTTTCAATTTGTGACATTTAGTGATATTGCTTAAATATGCCTGAAAGAAACCAATTTAGTTTAGAAAAACTCGTGGAGATAAAACATTTTCAAAGGAAAGGGAAATCGCAGGTAGAGATGTCGAAAGCTGCGAAATGTTCACGTCCATCTGTCCAATATGCTATTGAGAAATTCGCCATGACCAACAGATCATATATTAATAGGCCCAAAACCAAGGAAGAAACCTCCAACAGACTTGAATCGTCTGAAAATTTCAAATAAAAAAAGCTGCTCGGACCAGCTGTAAACGACTTTAAGAAGGTGGTCCAAAAATCTGTATATAGCCAGGAAGAACTACAGCTTCTGACAAGAACAAAAGACCTCTAAAGATGCGTGTCTCTAAAATACCAAAGTTTGAAGAACAAGATTTGTCAAATATCGTGTGGTCAGACAAATCAAATTTTGAGGTAAGTTAATCACTTTGAGTTCGATGAAATTTTGACAATTTTATTAGAAAGTAAAATTTATTAACAAAAACAAATAAATATAATAATAATAATATAATAATAACAATCAGCGAATTCTCTACAACAGGGGTTCCCAATCTGTGAGTCGCGACCACCAAATGGGGTCGCGAAGTACTTCTCATGGGGTGGCCGCGAAATTTCTCATTTTAAATTTAAAAAAACTGTACCACATAGATAAAATGACTCTTTATTTAAATATTATTTTGAATAATTTTGTACAAAATGTAAGAGAATAAATTACAAAGAAATTGTCTGGTGATATGACAATTTTCGCCCTATCCAACCAGAATAAAATCCATCAAAAATATTTAAAAGAAAGAAATGTAAGAGAAATATTCAAAAAATATACGAAAAACATTACAATAATATACAAAATATGAGTTAAATTCAAATAATTTACGGAAATATTTAAGTAAAAACAGTGTCTCGTTCATTATATGGCGATAACCAATTTTTGTTTCAATCCTTCCCTTCTTTCTTGCGAGCTGTTATACGTAACGAGAAAAACGTTCAATTGAACCACCCCTATTGACGGGATTACACCCAAAAACTAATCAGCACTACTTCTCACTAAGGTTCATGCGTGTACCAAATTTAGTTCCATTTCAAGCATTATATTTTCAGTTGGAGTGGATAAATGTCAAAGTAAAAATGCAATATTTCAGTCCAGCTCCACTGTAAATTTGTTTATTTTACAGTGGCCTTGGACATTAAAATAAACAAATTTGCAGTGCAGTTGGACTCAGAATTTGGAATCTAAACGTATCGTTTTTATGTCAAAATCCTTGGGGGAAAGTGTGTGTGCGTGCACATATGTGGGGTCGTGGGTTTCTTATTTGTTAAAAATGGGGTCACGATGTAAAAGGTTGGGAATCACTGCTCTTGAATTTTTATTTACATTTCAGTTTCTTGGCACATCGGGTCTGTCGCCAGGAAGTTGAGGTATTTAAACCAGAGTGTGGTACCGACCGTGAGCATTATGATCTGGGGCTGAATGAGCGCCTCTGGGGTCGGATATTTATGTGTGAGGGCCGTGTAGACCCTCTAAAATGCACAAATGACATAAAAACTGCATTATTACCCTCTTTAACATCTCTTTTTGAAGATACAGTTATGGACGACTTTAATTATAACAGGATAATATGCAAAGCAGTCCGTACGATGGCTTAATTTCGAGAAAATGCAATTGAGTTCCTGCTGGTCCGGCCAAAACCCAGATACCGGACCTGCACCCCGTAGAACATTTGGGGGGGGGGGGGGTTATTAAATCGCAAAGTCAGGCGCCACGCAATTAATTCGAAAAGAGAGTAAAAGTGTCCTTAGCGCCAAGGGTAGAACGCTTTAACAACCGAGCAGTAGAAAGCTTGTACGCTCTCTGCCAAAAAGAATTTCTGCTTTACTCAAGACAAACGGTGGGCCGAATATATATTGAGTTTGGGGATTAATATTATGTACCTATACAATCTGTTTTGATTTATTCTAATTTGATGTTCTTTAAAATATTCAAACTTATCCTATCTGCTCAATAATGACCAAGGCTGAAGATACTATTTTTATTATGAATCAACTTTTATTAAAAGTTAACTGGAAGTTTTTTAAAAGTAACTTTAAATGACATACAAAACACTCATTTCTATTTTTCAAGAACTGCTGTTATTATATTAGTGATAAATTAAATATGAAACTTAAGCTATTAAGTATCAAATACTGTCACTAGACTTCTTCAAATTGCTCCTCATTAGGTACACTCTTACCATATGGTAGTCAACTTTAAACACAGAAAAATCATTATTTTCTCCAGAATCAAGAAATATATATTTCATAAAATGTAAAGCGCAAAATATATGCATGCTTTACTCGAAGTTTTATTCATGTAGAAACCCTCATCCACATACAATTTTGAACTTTAGAGACTTTACAAAGAGCCTCAAGTTACATCCGAAGTGACAGACTGAGATGACTCGACCATGTCTGAACCCGACTAAATTGTACACTTTCAAGAACCCTAAAGGAGCCCGTGTAGGAGGCAGACCTTCAACATGAGGGCTGGACGATACCGAAAATGACCTCCAAATTTTGAAAATAAAAAAAAAAAACTCGCAAAGAATTGCTTTGGATCGACTGAGTTGGAAAAAACGTGCTGTCGAGGTAGCTAAGACTTGCAACAGGTTGTTACGCTCTTAAAGAAGAAGAAAAACCCTCGTATAAACATTTAACGATTAGCAAGTTTGGCTTTGAAATAAAAATTGAAAATGAAAACAAAAAATATTCCGAAGGCAACATCTGCAAAAGAAATAATAATAACCAAGATGTGGTATGGTACGGATATAGATGTCTTTCTTCTATAAATATAAAACAAACACATTGTGCTTGTCATTGGGTCATTTGAAAGAGATAGCAATAATCCATCCGGTCACAAATCAAAACAGACAAAATCTCGATTTGTTTACTTTGCGTTTAAGGAGCGAGTCCCATCAAATTTACATTTTTGCCTACTTTCTCGTAAAAGTAAAAAGGAAAAAATAAAGTGTGAAAGAAGTCTTAATGTATCGCGAAAATATCGTTAACAATAAAGAAAAGTCAAAAATAAGTGAAGTAATTGAATAAAGATTGAAAAACATAAAATTTGAAAGTAGGGTTTTGAGATGGGGAAAATTTGCGTCTGTCTGCCCCCCCCCCCCCCCCCCCGCTCTAATAACAATTGCGGAAGATGTCCGATTAAAAGAGTTTTTTTTTTATTTATTTATTCGAAAGATCTCGGCGATAACATCTCATTGCCATATTTTACTTTTTGATTCGAACATTTTTTAGTTCAATTTTAAACGGTTCAAAAAAATCCTATGGGGAAATAGGAAACACGTAATGTAGACCCTGGACTAAAAGGTTCATTCGAACAAGCTTATTCAAAGGAGCTTTCGACCTGGAAAATTTTTGATTTGAATTATTTTTGTTCAATTTTGAACAGTTCAAAAAAGTTTAACATTAGCGCCTACGGGGAAATTTGAATCCTATATAAATCCTGATCTAAGACGGATTTCTTGGAGCAAACTTTATCAGAAGGTCTTATGACGGTAGAACATGTACAGATAGAAAGTTCATCCAGAACTACACGACCCTATTTTCCCATCAAATTTTATGATCTGGGTTTTTAAGAATATTTCTGAATTAATAAATGAATAAATCAAAGAGTGAAAGAATGTATGAAAAAAATCAAGGATTAAAGGAATGAATACATGAATGAGTAAGTGAAAGAAAGGAATGAGGGAATGAATGTGTATAAACCGTTTAAAAAGGTATATTTGAAGTAGTTAAACTAAGAGAAAGGTAGACAAATAGCTACATTATAAGTTTGGCGTTGGGTGCATGTAGGAGAGTGGGCTTGATGGAACTTCTTGTTAATTGCTGCGAGATTAATTTGGTACGATTTTCATGTGATTTGTTTTAAAATGTTTTCAGCATTTTAACCATATATTTAAAAATATTACCAGCGTTCTAAATAAATGTTTTAAAAGTTTTTGAAAAATCGATTTTTGGAACTAAAAACATTCACCTTATTAAATTCTTCTATTCAAATTAAATGAGAGAAATTGGTATTTTTCGGCACAAAGCTTCGTTAACAACACTATAATAGATCAAAGCTTTAAAAAATAATAATAAATAAAAATAAATTAATAAAATAAAATAAAAAAATATCGTTAGCTACATGGTAAATGCCCATCCGCGGCCTGGAATCTTACTTACCACCACCACTATCATTCTCAACTAAACAGCAGTTCAGATTAGTGCACAATTTTTGTACTGTCCTAGTGACCTTAACACTTTTATTTATTCTTACACTTAATAGAGCAGATAAAGAGAATTAAGAAAACTCTCCGAATTCGCGGAGAAATTAAAAAAATATATTGATTCTGAATTCCAACCAATTCAGACAACTAGAAAACATGTTTAAGTCAGTTTACGATAAACCTTGGTCACAAGTAAACCCTTTCAAAAAAAAAAAAAAAAAAAACTCAGTAAGAGCAACAGATGTATTTCTTGAAAAAATATTTTGGCTGCAATGATAGAAACACTCAAGGAGTTTCAAAATTATAGCCAGAAAGAAAGCGAAGGTAAACGTATATTCACACAATACCACGAAGCCATTAAGCATTTTTTTTAAAGATTTTAGCAACAGATAAAGAATTTGCTGCAAAGGTGAGAACTTTTTCAATATCTTATGACAGGGTCAGTCTGAAGAGGAATGAAAAATCAAAGGGAAAGCAAAAGTATGAAAACACGTGCTTCATTGTACAGCCATCCGCTCAGTCAAACAGAAATAGAAGACGTTTCCGATAGTACTCTAAAACTGTCCAATAGCTTTTAGAATGAAAAACTTGCATCTTCTCAATCTACTGATTATAAGTACTGTCTGAAGCAGATAATGCCAACTAATTTGAAGACTTCAACAGAAGAAACCAGAAAAGCGCTTCTAGATGCAGAAAATATATAAAAAATGCA
The DNA here is from genome assembly GCA_038502835.1 of Octonoba sinensis. Lineage (NCBI taxonomy): Eukaryota > Metazoa > Arthropoda > Arachnida > Araneae > Uloboridae > Octonoba > Octonoba sinensis. The sequence continues at coordinate 60,034,909 of CM076603.1, forward strand.
ACGCAGAAATTTTTTCCAAGTGTGCAACAGAAAATTTTCCGGTTAAAAACTACGGTTAATTTTAAGAGAAGACATTTTTGAGAGAAATGAAAACATTTACAATCAAGCGGAATGCAGCTGAAAAATTTAAACATGTCTTTTACGTCCCAGAAAAAATCAAAAGCGGAATTGAAGACCCATGTTTTGAAGTTATCAAAGCTGAGATTACAAAATTAGGTTTGTCTGAAGAAGAACAATTGGAATTGTTGGAAGACTTTCAAAATGAGCCCCGAAAATCCTTCAATTATGTTAGATTATTACTCTGAAACTGAAGTATCTAAGAAAAGATGCAGTTTGATTTATCAAAAACTTCAATTACCGGAGCACTGCCAAAATATAATAGAAAAATTGATGAAAGGGCAAACCGAAAAAATTCAGAAGATAAATTAAAAATCGTCAAGAGTATAATTTTAATATTGAAGAAAATCAACAGTAATTCAGACATCAAACAATTATATTAAAGAGTTAAAAGCCAACAGAACGAAAACATTTATGCATGAAAAGTTTGCTCATTTGTATCATAGCAACATAGAAGTTGCTCGCAATGGTAATCTTGCGTAACTTTTTTTTTTTTGGAAATTTTGAATTTCATGGTTATGTCATATAATTTTAAATTAAAAGACAAACTTTCAGGCTGGTATATTTAGGTATATTTTGGTATGAAAACTTTATTTTAGGACACATGACACATAATAAGTATTCTTATGTATCCTAAAATGTTTTGGTACATATCTTTGCTTTACGACTTTCTTTGCAGCAGCTGACGAGACTGAAATACTTTGCGGGACATTACGAAGATAGAGCCCAACTATTGACTATAGAGGCCATTAATAAATTCAATTTGATCAAATGAAGTTGTTTTCTTTCAAAGATGAACTCTTGTTGAGTATTTTTTAATATTATAATTGTTCAGGAGATTGAAAAAAGTGTGTTATGAAAAGTTGGGAAACATTACCTGTATGATCTTTTACTATTTTGTTTTTGTAGGTAATAGCAATATTAGGGTGTTTAATTAAAATTATTTTTGATTAATTGGACTGTAAAAATTAATACATTTAGACCCTTTTCAAAATAAATCATGAGTTTTTTGGAAAAATTAATTGTGGAATTAAAAAATATGCATTTATTGATTTTAAAAAATACTAAAACGTTATAAAGTGAAAACTCATAAATAGTTGACGATTATTGCTTCAGAAATTCAAAAATTTAATAGAAATTTATTATAATTAAAAGTGGACAAACATGTTATATGCTATATCTTCATTAGACGTCTGTTGGCCATAACTTTAAATTTTCGTAAAACGGCATGAAATCAGTTGCAATGTAGGCGAGAACGGGGAGAGTCCGAACAATTTTGCTTCACGATTTTTTTTCTAAGTTGCCAATACAGCTAGAAATCTTCAGAAAGGTTTTCTTGTGACCTGAAGATTCAGCTTTGTGTGAGATTTTTTAAAATTACTTAGGACGCTTCGTGTAGGGACAGTATGAATTTTAATGCAAAAAGGGAAAGTGTCCGCGGTCTCCCCAACGTGGAGGGACAGCGGACATCATGCGGGGAGACTCAGGACACATGGGAAAGTAAAGATCAGTGTTTCAAGAAGTTGACACTCAAGTTACTTCTAGATGAACAATGAAAGCTGCTTATACAATAAAAGAATATGACCAATGACACAAGAATTAAGTGTTTAATAAAAAGTTTTAAGTAACAATGAGCAATAATTCAAGAAATATATTTACATAAATCGGGTACGGTGAAAATTTGACGAGTTTTGCTGAATTGTTGAGGAAGTTCAAGGTGCCCTAAAACTAAGGACCATTCATAAAAAATGATGTCATCACGAACGGGCCACTTCCAGAATTGGAGGTTGACTCCAGTCCGTCATCTAGCACATTTACAATCACGCCCGGGAAGACGTTGCCATCATATTTAACTGCGACATATTCTCCTACCGATTTTTTGAATTGGCACTTCCTTTTGTCAAGATCAGATGATGCAGAAGGCATGTCGATGTCGCTATCCGAGCTTGTCGCTTGACAGTTGGGTCTAATTTTTTTTAACCACTGCTTTTTTTTTTGAAAACCAGTGGGCGTTTCGGGTTTGGGTGCTAGCTCCTGTTCCCTTTCTTCCTTGGATTCAGCATACGTGAAACGTACAAACAGAATACAAGGGGAGACTCGGGACAATTGTCCTGAGTCTCCCCAAGAAACATTCTTGAAGAAAATGTGATCTGACACAAGCAGTGTGTACGTGACGCCAGTTTAAACACATATAAATAATAACTTAAATACCCTACTCTCATGATAAATACGAAAAAAACATGACTTGCCAATTTACTTAATGAAAGCTTAGCTACTTACCGCAAAATTTTAGATCAGACTATGCCAAATCACTTTTTTTCACTTCACTGCCGTATTTTAACTTGACGGGCAGCCATTTGCACATGACGATAATAGCAGAATACTACCAACATAACAGAATTCTTTTTACGCAAGAAAACCTATTGGTTAGGTAAAAAACGGGCTGTCCGTAGTCTCCCCCTTTCCGGGCTCTCCCTGGTCTCCCCTATTGAATCATATTTTTTAATATCATCGTTTTTTCATACACACATATATATGCAGGAAGGCAAAAATATGTTTTGTCTACATATAAATTGGCAAAGATAAAACACCGTTTTTTCCTCCGTTTGTCAACCGATTTTCTTATAATTTTTATTTAGTAGCTCTTGATGAGTTTTAGTGTTATTAATAAAAAAAATTGGAAATAGTTATTTTTTTTCGCCTACTTTCGACGTAGATAAGAACCTTTTTTAAGAATTTTTTAGAATTAAATCCATTTGTTTAGAAATTTTTAGAATAAAAGCCATTTTTAGAAATTTTTAGAAGCTCTTTTTTTAGAAAAAAAGCCTTTATTCGTCGTTTCATACTATTGCTTACATCTAAAATCTGCACTATTTTTTCAAAACTCGATACTTTTACCATTTATAATTCAAAGAAGAAAGGAGACATTATTATTAACTGAAATATTTAAACAACACAAACTTGCCAAATAAAAAGTAAAAGTTCTAAAAGTTGTTTAAACGTTCGAGGCTGAACTTGAAAAATTTAATGAATTACGGTTTAATTTCGACCGCTGGGCGAACTCTAGTTTTCATAAAGAGTCATCTTACTACAGTTATTAGTTTTATCTACTGAGGTACTTACCAGTCATTTTGTCAAGTTTTTCGCTCAGAAACAAGAAATCTGGAATAATTTTCATTCGACAAATCTTTAATTTTGCTTGTTTTTATTACATCTTGCTCCCCCTCCCCCTCATATGTGGAGACACGTGAACTACGCTCTTTTTGCCTTACCCGTCGATTCAGCATCACTAGCATTAATTTCATCTTATTCATTACACAAAATACTTGAAAATTATTAACGAAGGTACTAAAAGAACTTTTACGTTTATCTTTCAATGCTTGAAGTGTAGTAAACAAAACTGTCTAAATTTATATGCGCAAGCGCCGAATTTCGTCTTTTAGTTTGATAAAGGGTTTTGAGATTCATTTATTTATTTATTGCAATGATGCAAGCTGAAAAATGTCGACTTATCCTCTTAAATAAACGCAGGAACATTAACGGAGGCCCATTGACATTTTTGCTTCTTCTTTTCAAATATAGTTGAGGGGCTACCTTTTCAAAGTAAACGATTCAAATCAAGAAATACCTTTATTGCCAAAAATATGAAAAACCATATAAGTCCTTCTAATTAGATTTTTAAAAATTCCTCTATTACTTGAAACAATGAAATCTCTAAGTTTTCAATAATTGATATTAATGTAGTTTTTAAAAATAATTTGTAAGAAGAAGGTGGGAGTTTAAAAAAACTGAGTTGTTATTATAACTTTTTCGAGTGGGCATGAGCAGCAATACGAAGTTTACCATTGCTCTAATATAATTTGTCCGACTTTAACTCAGTAAGTTCACATTTCTGCTAAATAAGTTAATTCGAATTAATGCATGAAAGAGAGCTGAATTACGCACGTGCGGGCCATGGTGGAGTCTTGACTTGATGTGCCGCGATTTCAAAAATTGAAGGCAGTGGAATAAAATCGGCGGCTACAGTGAGTGTCAAAACTTTTAAGTTCAGCAACAAATTTTAAATAAAGATTATCGTATCGACTAGGGATGTAACGAATAGTGATTTGGCCGAATAGCCGAATACCGAATATTCGGCCACTTCTCCCAGGCCGAAGCAGAATATTCGGCCATTTCTTCTAGGCCGAATAGGCCGAAGCCGAATATTCGGCCAGTGTCTTGAACCGAATACCGAATATTCGGCTGCCGAATATAAAAAATTTCTAGAAAATCGTTGAAATAGAAAGTATTTGTCAAATTTAAAATTATTCACGAAGTCAAACACCAATTACACACAATATATGTTGTATGATTTAATTCTGTTTGTTAATAATTTAAACTTATTATATTTTCTCTATTGGTTTTAATGTAATAAAACTAAGAATTTCACCCACAAGTGGAATAGAAATGACATGTTTTATAGTAGTAAGCATTAGCATTATTTCACTAATTATTTAATTCAAATGAAAGAACTACTACTGCTTAGTGAACTTTTACCTTGCTAAAAACTGTTTTATGAAGATATTTTAAAAGTTAAGAAAGTTAATATTTTTATTTTATGGGGTTTTTTACAGACCTATTCTTAAAAGATCTATTAAAATTTAATTCACTTATTTGGAATATATTTTTATTTTCAAAAACCCCAATTTAAATTATGCTATCTAAATATTCATGATATATTCTAAACTTTTCACACTTCTCTCTTACCCAATATTCACCATAAATCAGTCTACCCAAACAAAGTTTGACTTCCACTTTGTTAATAACAAAATAAATTTCTCATATTCTCCATCATAATTAACTATTGCCATCTTTTGGGAGCAAATACTAAATATAAAATACAATATTACAACTTTAATATCTGTTTTTCCTTAGTCATACCTAAAACAAAGTTTTAAAAATGTATTATTATTTTTCTTTATTAAAACTATATACTAATGTATTCTTTTGTAATAACTATAATACAATTTTAAATGTTTAAAATCTACAAATTTCTTTATTTCTTTGCATTTCTACTGCAGTAGAACTATTCGACCGAATAGTCCATCAATATTCGGCCAGGCCGAATTTGACCTTACCCAGTATTCGGCCAGGCTGAATATTCGGCTAGGTGATGAAAGGACTATTCGGCCAGGCCGAATATTCGGCCAATGGGCCGAATAGGCCGAATACCGAATAGTGGCCGAATATTCGTTACATCCCTAGTATCGACTCTACTTCGATATCATTCGTAGTAAATATATCGTTTATGGTAAATTGTCACATATGTTTAAAATGGCTGTTTTTAAGCTAAAAAAACCCTAATCATATGCCCCCTCAAGAGCAAAGAAGATAACAAAATTGTAAGAAGTATCAAGAGGACTGAGATTGGTGCCTTAGCCAATTAGGGTCAAGAGCATGATTCACATGAAGTATATGTCAAGACTTCTCTTATGACTTAATTCGTGCTCTAAGGGAGCCTGAGGCATGTCAAGCAAAATGTCAGTCAAATTACTCTCGGATAGCATTTGAGACCTGAAAATTTTTATGCTAAACAGACAACATATAGACACAGCTTTCAGTGATGCCTGAAACTTTTAAATAGTACTTGTACCACCATCTGTTGACGAAAATGTTGAATAACATCTGTTGACTACAAGCCCGTTAAATAATTACGCCGACCGTGAGTGCCTTAGTTATTGCAGATAAAATATTGTTTGAAACCTTATTTTAAATCAATAGAATAAATACACTTGTCAACAAAGATTAAGGATAACATTATTATTCGCACAATATAACGGTTAGATGTTGTTCACATTTCATTAGTTCTTAATAAAGTGAAACACGCGGTGTTTCATTAATAAACGAGGGTTTGCGTCATTTTCTATTTTTCAAATCAAGCTTTGTGTATAGCCAATTTAAGTTTCTCAACTGAAATGTATTGCTTACCTTTTCGATAAAATTATCATTTAAGATTGCGCCAAAGGTTCTTTATAAGATATTGTTTAGGTAAAAGGCAATCTTCTGTGTAAATTTCCATTGGTATGCAAAAAATAAAAGATAAGCTTACTGACTTCAAACTACAATAGACCAAACGAAAGGGACATCTGATTACCCTCCTTTTTAAAAGTAGTTCATTCCTTTTGGAATATTATGGTAAAAGAATGGGGGCAAAACCATCTGTGTTACCGTCAAACGGGGTGACCATGTGCCACTTTTTGACGTTTTCGTTTCGTTGTTCCTCTAATTTTTCACCTATCGGGTTGATTATTTAATGCAACATAATTACACATCACAGCTTTCAATTCACATATTAAAAATTATTTCTAAGATATCATGGAGGGGAGATATAATTTTTTCTTAGTGGCACTTACTCACCCCTCACATGAGGGTGACTAAGTGCCACACATGTTTCTTCCTCTTAAATCTATTAGAAACGATCCCTGGCAAATTCTCACTCTTCAGAATTCATCTCCTTGTCATTTTAGCTATTATAAGTTAATTTTTTATGAGTATACCTTCAAATTTTTAAATAAAAAGGGCCATACATATGGAAAAATGCTATTTATAAAAAAAACTCTTCAAAATGCTTTTTAAAATAACTCAATTTATTAAACGAAACGCAAACTACAAATTTGAGATAGAAATTCTCTCTTCAGTCAATCCGAATTTAGAATAACCTGAAATTTGTCGCCATTTTTTAGAGGTTCTGGAGGACAAATCTTTTTTAGGATTTGTTTCTTTTTGTACCACAAAACATCAAAGGTGGCAGGCCACTTCTATAATTGTCCACTTTTCTCCAGGCATTTTACACATGCCTCGGTGCTACTGTCGAAATCGGAAGTCATTTGACCCGGGTACATTTTTCCTTTGTATTTTACTGCAACAAAGTCACCTTACACAGGGGCAGTGTTTTTTGCGTCATTGACTGACTTATTGCTTGTCAATTGTTGACCAGAGACTGTTGTAGATGGGTGGTCAACATCTAGGACATCAATGGCACTCTAGAAACTTAAAAATGACAAAAACACTGCAAAACAAGATGGCACCTAGTTACCCCACACTCCATCGAAAATTGAATTAAGGGTTATAACTGGCAAACAAAAAATCATTTTGAAACATCGAAGCTTGTAAAACTTCTTTGATGGTTTGGTAATAAAAAACTGAACTTGCCTTTTTTCTGGCTGCTTCCGAAATATGAATACCAGACCACACATCTTTTCCAGATCACAACACCTCAAATCCACGTCGACACAAACAATGGTAGGTCACAATTTAGGTTATAATTTGATTGGTGTGTAGTACCCCAGTTAAAATCGCCCTACTATCCCGCTACCTGGTAGTAGCTTTCCTTTTTCTATCGGTTCCTTAATTTGGCGCCATCCGCCGCTTGAATTCGAAAACCCAGGATGGCACCGAGTCACCCCGTATGGAACTTAGTCACCCCGTTTGACGGTACCTAAATCATATTTATTTATTTATTTTTCCTCTTCTATCGTTGAACATAACTATCTGTCAATCATTGGTCATCAAATGACGTGAGCCATTCTCACTTCAATAAATCTTCGTTAAAGCGCGTTTTTAAGCAAGGTAATTAAAACGTTATCAATGGGTTTAAACATACCGTCAAGTGCGCCAACTTTGTGCCACAACGTCCTTTTAGACACAAGGACTGACTAATGGCTGTTGAGGTGTAACCAGAGCTTCGAAAAAATTTTAAGAGTTGTAAAAAAAGGTTCGAAGCTCTATTTACACCTCGGCATCCAGTTGGTAGAGGTGGCACAAAGCTGATTTGCTCGCACAAAGTTGGCGCACTTGACGGTATCTAACTTGTAAAATTCTCCTGTGTTATTTCTTTCTTCTTATTATTTTTCCTTTTGAAATTTGTCGTCTAAAAGTATTTATATTGTTAAAAAGGTGAATAACCATCACATGGAGCTGATTCTGATGCGTCCGTCAACGTGGATATTAATCACTCTGTGCCTTCCTGAAGAAGATTTTTTTTGGCGTATTAACATGTTGTGTTAAGTGTTCATAAATTCTACAATTTGATATTTATCAAACCATTGCAACCTCAAAAATAGATATTTCTTTTACACCCAAACTCCAAATTCTGAAACTTTCCTTCGTCGTCAATTCTTTTGACTTTAGAATATTGTCTTAATTCAAAAGCATCAAAAACTTTCCGTAAACCTAATCTGCGTTTAGTTTAGATTTAAATTTTTTAACTACAATTTCATGCATCAAGCAGATGAAATAGGATAAATATCTAACGCTTAATTTCAAATTTATTGTTGCTCTTAAGCTTTTGGCACGCATTGTCAACTACTGTGGTGGTACGGTCTCCATAAAAATGTATGATTGCATTATTGAGAAACTATATACGCAACATGAATAGAATTTTATAAATTACCTATACACTCTCAGAAACGCATGCTCAAATCTCACGAAACTTTCTTCGTATTTGACGAAATGGCTTCGTGAAAAATGTTCCGAGTAAACCTCTCGTCAAATTGCCGAAATTTGTGTAGTAATTTTTTTAAGTCACGTGATTGCGCGAGGAAAAAATCACTATAAATGACGACATTTTCCTGACGATTCAAGAATCATAGAAAATGAGGATTCTATTTTTGAGAGTGTAGTGATTTATTTTAAAAACAATAAAAAAAAATATTAAAAAAAATGAAAGTTTGAATCTCTGAAGAAGCGGGACATTCAGGCTGTGAATAACGATTTTTATGATAACGAATCAGAGAAACGAAATTATTGTCAAAGGCAAAATATTATAATTGGAGCAAAGTTGCGGCAGAAGGATGAAACGATTTCTTCAATAGCAACTTGAAAACAAACAGATAAAATTTTCTAAGTTTGCATATCATGAGCTGAACGAATAGGTATATACATATATATATATATATATATTATATTATATATATCTATATATATATATATATCAAGTGTGTAACGATGCTCAAGCTGACGCCCTGCATCGATCTAAGAGAGAGAGCCCCGGCAGCAACTGCTGGGGCTACGATTGGTCTGTGTCCGCTTTTGCCGCAGCCGGTGCGCAGTGCGCGGGCTGTCGCATAGTTCGAATCACTGCACCACCCCGTATGGATGCAGGGGGGATAAAATCGGCTGCTGCTGCTGTCCCCTTCCTTCACGCAGCTCTGTATCCATTGTCAATTTTTCGCACCCAAAGGAACAAGGTAAAAGCTAGCATTGGTGGGGAGGACGGAAAACGATCCTCGTCCAATAGGCGGGAAGCATGGGATCCTCATACCTCCCTCCCACAGAACTGCATAATGCATAACTTCCGAGGGTTTGAGCTCCAAGAGGGGGATAGATGTTCTTAATAATCCGAGAGGGGAGGGAGAAAGGAGGGAAAAGAAGATATCTGAAGCAAGCCGTGCGGATGGAGATGCAGTTGGGCGGGCGAGAGAACGAAACGGGGGTAATATCCAGAGCCCTTGTAGATAGATTTTGGGGGAAGGGGGTTAGATGGAAATTGTTCGTGGGGCGAGGGGGTGGACCAAAACGTTTGAAAGAGGGGGTGGGGCAGAAGAGGTAATATCTGTAGATAGATGGAGGGGTGAGATGGAAAAATGTTTCAGATATGGGGAGGGGGGATCTTTATACAAGGGGTAAAAGAGAATGGCTCCTAAAGAGGAGCTTCCTCCGATTTATCTGTTGCTCGTATAAAGGCTCCGTGAGAGCGCAGACTTGATGTTCTAATTAGATCTGTCGCGGCAGCGGGTGTGTGTGCGGCATCTGGCACATCCCGAGCGCACACGCCACATTGCACACCCGACAGGCCATGTCCGGGCCGTCAAGCGGCGTCAATCGCTTTCCGGCCGCCGCCGCCGCTTTTGGCGCCGCACCTGCCGACGCGGCGGCATTCCTCGAACTCACCAACCAGTTCACCAGCAGCATCGCTGCGGCCACGGACTTCGCGTACGACGCTTTCGGCATCGTTCCGGCCGGATTCCGGCACCACCATCACCACCACCAACCACCGCCGGCGCACCACCCGTCCGCGGCGGGCTTCGGGTACTTCGCCACCGACGAAGCGGGTTACGCTGCCTCTCTCGCCTGGGACCACCACCAGCAGACACTAGCCGCCTACCAGCAGCAAGCAGGCGGCTTCCCCGCACCTACTTCTGCAGACTTTTCACCTTTCTCGCTACAGAACCCGAGAAGCATCTCCGCCATGGGTGTGCAGCAGCAGCAGCAGCAACGTTTGAATCATCCCTCCTCCAGGATCGGCGGCGCCGCCAAATCCGGCGGCAAGACGCGGCGCAGGGTAGCCACAGTGGCCCAGCGTCGCGCCGCCAACATCCGCGAGCGGCGTCGCATGTTCAACCTCAACTCGGCCTTCGACAAGCTGAGGAAGAAGGTACCCACCTTCGCCTACGAGAAGAGGCTGTCCAGGATAGAGACCCTTCGCCTGGCCATCATGTACATCGCATTCATGACCGAAGTGATTCGGGGAGGCAAAGGCCCCGACCACCATGACATGCCCCTGGTGCCCCCTGGCACCTACACCGCAGGATCCGACTTGTGGACCCCACCACACGGAAACTCGGTGCTCAACGATGCACAGAGGCCAGACAGGTTGTCCCACATCTGTTCCAGGCAGGTCTAGGGAACGAATCTCTAAACGTGCTGCGCACGAGAACATTCGTGCAAACCCATGCAGGAAACAATCCCGAACATTTCTCTTCAATGCAGAGTCATGCGTAAGGCTGTTTGAAGGAAATCTCTGAAAAATCGTTTTAAGTGAGAGTTTCAGTGAAGATTTTCGTCTTTCATCAGTTTCAATACGAGGTTCTATGTGAAGTTGAAGTTTCATCTTGTAAAAATTTTATTGTTGTTTTATAGTTTTCTTGAGAAAATTTGGGGAATTAGAAATGAAAAGTGAATAATTTTTCAACCCCTGCTTCTACATCAGTTCTTGATGTGTTCGTCCGTGTTTCTAATCTATTTTTCTTCTTGTAAATCCTTCCTGCATATTGTTAATCAAAAAATTTTAATGTTCTGTTAAAAATCTAATTCTTAATGGTAAATAAGTGCAAAGTCGAAGCAGGAAACCGTTTAGTTTTTAAAGTAAATTAATAACGAAGATTCACCCGTACCTGAATTGTTATTTTAGGGTCTGAAATTGTTTGCTGTTACTCGTTTCAGATATTTCAGTTATCTTTCTCTCAATCTCAAATCAAATAAAAGCGTAAATAAATAAACATGAATAAAGAAATTCTTTAAAAATGAGAGAGTTTCCTGGAAGGCAATTATTTATATTCATCGATAGCAAGAGATTTGTCACATTATATAAGTATTGCTCAACATTCACAAATTCGAAATATGCTGTACCTTTAAGCTCACTGAATTCTCTACATGCTCATGCTAAATTACAGCCAAACATTTCACCATTTATTGAAGCTATTTCTTTTCTGTTTTGATTTGAATTTTCAATAACTATAATGCATAATTTCTGAGACAGTTTTAATTTTACAACATTGTAAAGATCATGGTTTTAGAAATCTAACATACGAAGAGGGTAAATTCCTCCCAAACTTTGAGAGAAAATGGACAAAACTTTTTATTTCAGTAAACAATATATTTTGGAATAAAAAGAGCAAAATGAGCATCCTGAAATATCCCAAGACATAAAAGACGATCAGGAGATATTTTATTTTCAATGCAACTTTTCTAGAAACTTATGTGATTAATGTGTTGATAATTCATTCCAGTAAAATAAGTGAAATATCTTTGAACAGTTTTTAGGACATGTATAAACACACAAGTAAGCAAATGTTGAATATTGTTTTGAGGAAAAAAATGTCGTCTGTGTGTAGAAATTTTTGTGAAAAGTTTCGTTACCGTATAAACGTTGTATATAATTTTATGAATATCTTGAAATTTCAGAAAATGAATAAAAAATGAGTTGCAAATTTGGCTGTCACTATTTTAAAATACAAGTGTTCAACAAAAGGAAATTGCCTAATAGGTACATTGAAGCAACAGTATCTACATCCTAACTTCATCTTAACACAAGTAAGTAAAAAATATAATTATAAATTTAGTATTTTCTTGAACATTTTGCAAAGAATTTATGGAAGTTTACTTTGCAAAAAACGCGCTAAGTATTTTAGTCAGACTTATTAAAGCAGAAAATTTATAGCATGATGAAATTTTGTTCTGTAAATATGCTACAATTAGAAAGTTTTCAGTGGGTTTTACAATAGCTTATTCATTGAAACCATTGATTTATATATGCTCGAACATAGTTTATTTCTATATACTCAAACATAGTTTAAATGAAAGTTAACTTCAGATAACACTGATCACTGTTACTCCGTGACCAAACACCTATAAATTACAAATTAAACACTAGTATTTTTTCATATTTACTTCGTCGGTTTTGAAGAAAGTAGCGTTAGTTAATAGAATCTGTAAAATGCTTCAATTAAAAAACAGGAAGTAGTAAAAGCGTTAGCAATCATGACGAATAGTTAAGGGTTAAGTTTGCTCCACTGCCTCTTGTCATCAGATCAAGAGACACACAGCTCTTTTTGAGGGTGCTTTTTACTGACATAAAAACGCAAAATGGAATTGAACATTTCTGAGCACTGTACTCTATGACTGACGGAATACTATATACACTGCTAAAAATTTCCACAAGGAAATAGTAAAATAACCATTTATTTGATTGTTAGCTTACCATATTTAATTACAACAGTTGAATAACCATTAAAAAGATGGTACTCAAACCGCTGATTGTAAAAAATATCTTTATTCTCTGTTTATTCTAAAGAACGTTTAACTAACCGTAATTTTCAAGCACTCAATAAGAATCGGGCGTTCATCTTGGTTGCGAAACCTAACCGGTCGTACGTTACGGTTAAAATATGAATAAAGAGTTATCAATTAAAATCTGCATGTGCATATAAAAAAAGAAAAAAAAAAGTCGCTTAAGCAGTGGTTACTAAATAGAAACACATGCACACGTAAATCAAAAATTGGAGACATCGGATTCCCGAACTGTTTGCGAATAAGCGAACCCATGATTTGAGCTGCTGAAGCTTGTTTGTATTTTAATTTTAGCAGCAAATAAATTGATTTTCGTCAATATACAGTAAATTTAGACCAAAAAGGAGTTTGGATCCAATCAAAAACTGAAATCTCAATTTTAAGGCAGTTTGCCTGTTGGAAAAGAAGATTTATTGATAAATAAACGAACGCTTTGTGTGGTGCAGATGGCCGAATGGTTAGAGAGCAAGGTTGTGGTGTGCAATACAACCGGGTTCGATTCCCGCAAACTTCGTTTACGGTTTCTACGCCTCGAAATGGTCCAAAAACCATAAAAATTTTGTTTTGAAACCATTTTGAAATGGTTATAAAATGGTAAACTATTGTATTTACGGCTTTTTAACCAAGCTGATTGGAGATGGTTAGGTCCCGTAAAAATAGAAAAATGTTACAAACCGTAAATTTAACGGTGAATTAGATGGACAGACTGCTGCCGGTTATTTAACCGTAATTTCATGATGAAATTTCTAACAGCGTAATACGATCGCCGGGACGACTATGTAATACGATCATGGTTTCATCGTATTGAAAGATTATATAATACGATCACACCATGATTTTGATTCGAAAGGGGGAACAGTGAAAGAGACTTCTCTTTACATAAAGTGTATGTGAATATTTGTAAGCTTTAATTTGATTTTAATTTTAGGAAAGCATTATCAACCTCCTTAGAAAGAAAATAAGAAAGGGGTAAAATCCATATATAATTACAAATTAATATATACGATGATAAATTTAAAGAAGAAAAGTTTAAGGTAAAGAACAAAAAATATTTCTTGATGGTAAACATGAGATCAGAATATTATTCATAAAAAGTTATTAGTATTGTTAAATGAAGATCATTCGACCGATGAACAAGTTTCTTTCAGAATAAAAATATAAAAAAGTAAATAAAACAATTTGATATACATCATTAAAATTATATCTAAAAATAATAGGGAATAACTTTTAATGATATATATCATATCAAAGGTTTTTCTGCCTTTAAATTAAAAAAAAATCACTTTAGGTAGTTTCAACTAAGTAAATTTTTCCATCTTATGAACATCCGCAAAATTTTTAGAGGAAGAAAATGGTTCCTATATCTTTTGGCTAATCAGGCTCTGTCACGCCTTTTTGAAAATAAAATAAGGTTTAAAAACATTATTTAATGATTTACTCTTTTTCACTATCCCATACGTTTTTTATACTTTGGCACATTGACAACAAGGAGCAAGAAAATATTTCCCTTACTTATGCTAAAAATATTCTGGCATGAAATCTACTGTGCATTCTTAAAGAACAATAATGTAGAAAAAGAAATGTTCAATTTTGTTTTACAACTTCATCTATTGACAAATGAGCCTAAGCATAGTGATATTTCCTTTTTTCAAAGAAGTTTATGAATTCGTAATTTTTTTTCCATTGATGCTTTTTCACTGCATAAACAAATTTGGATGATTTCTCCCCCCCCCCCCTTTTTAAACAATAGAGAGTGGTCTCTAAAAGGATTCGTACTTTCGTTTAACCCTTTCGATTCAATATAAAGAAAGTTAAAGTGCGAAAGCGTTAATTCTCATATAAATTTTCTAGCTAGATATTTTACTGAAAATTATATAATGGACGTGAAAATCCTCAACTCAAGAAATTGCTTGAAACAAGACAGTAATAGTAACAATAACTTCAATAAAATTTGTGAACGAGTACTAATATTTCTTCAAAATAAGTTTATTTAGCAAAATCATTTGTATTAAGCGATAGTGATATTCTTAATGAAAGAGTTTGAAGGCAATAATATCACAGCAAGATATATAAAATTTAAATCACTTATCTTTTGCAGAATATTCTTATAAAGTAGAATATTGACGACCATTCTTCTAAAATTTAGTTACAATAATATCACAACATTATACTTTTAAATGTGATCAAGTAACTCAAATACTACTACTAATATTAAAATAAATAACTAAATAAAGCTTATCGAATATTACATTTTACAGAATAAGCATTAACTTAAATGTATTAATCAGTAAAGAAGTAAAGCTATTTTAAAGATTTTTCTGCGAGGCTTTACGTATAAACTAAAATATATATATAAAAGTATTTACTACGAGATTAAAACTATTAAAATTAAACATTTACATTTTAGTTCAATACCATTCAGAATCGTTTAAACAAGTTTGAGAGTCCAAAATTGTCCCCCAAAATAATATAAATAGTTTTTAGAAACATTAACAAGTTTTAATACACAATTCTGATGCACATAAAGATTTATCGAAAAATATTCTTAAAAACATATCGTATTTAAAGTAAAATTAAGCTAGTTTATTATAATTTATGTTTCACAATGGTTTGAATAGGAGGATGGAAAGAAAAAGGATTTTTTAACAAAATTGTTTTTCTATAATTTCTATTTAAGATATTTTCTCCGTAATATAGAATATGCTTTTTTAAAAATCATTTCAATATACCTTTAATTTATAAAATTGAAAGATAATCAGTTGAACAATTTTCCAACAATGAATTGAATTAATGAGTTACTTTAATCCTTCAGAAGAGGTCATTTTTATAAGTAGTGCTACATAAAATATTCTTCAGATTATGATTGGTTACGGAAAGGACTTATCTTTAGTCTATTACAGAAAAAAAAGTAATTAATTTTCAGTTCTTCTTTACGGAGGAGAGGATATGAAGTACGCATCTATACAAATTAAAACTTGACGTATACAATAGTGCATGCATTTCCCTCAGCCTTAGAAACGAAACCACCTAATCCAGAGGCTAAGAAATTGTTAACTGGGGACATTTAAAAGTGATAAACGTGATGCAAGTACCTCTCCGAGCCTCTGAAATTATTAGTGCTAGAAAATATTTAAACTAACCAAAAAAAACTAAGCATATAAATTTAGTGTAGGAGTACTTCTTATTACTATCTAAAGTTCGAAAAATACTATATTCCTGCACATTTTGAGAAATGAAATACATGGAAAAGGCAAGAGAATGAAAAATTACATGAACTAACATGTTCATAATTTTTAAATATACATACATACATTTTTGTTAAGTGGAATATAAAAAAGTAGATTTCTAGTCACTTTTGCATTTATTTTTCAGACATTAAAAAAATTAAAATACTACGATTTTATTACAAAGCGTTCATTCAGCTGACCAAAATATTTAACAATGTCCAAAAAAAATTCTCCAAAATTAAATTATCACTACGAGGGATAAATAAAATCCAAAACAATTTTACTCGCAGGTTTTGTCAATGATATTTGAATCTTATTTTGCAGTATTAATAGTGTTTACAAATTTTGAATTTCCTTTTACGGAAACGATATTATCGATTGTTTTCTAAATTTCAACTTGAGGAGAATATTCTCATTCTCCGAATATAATCTAGATCCACCTCTCTAATCATGTCAAAATTGAAGAAAATATCGGAGTTTAATTCCTTTCTGCAAGATTGAAGGATTAAACTTTAAATGTGCATAGAAAAGTGACGAAATGTCTTAACGATTAATATAAATATAATATGGTATTAAGCCTTTTTTTAGCCTACTTTCCCGTAAAAGTAAAAAAAATAATAACAAAGCATGAAAGAAGGCTTAATGTATCGTAAAAATATCGTTAAAAATAAAGAAAAGTCAAAAAAAAAGTGAAGTAATTAAATAAAGATTGAAAAATAAAAAATTTGAAAGTAGGGTTTTGAGATGGGGAAAATGTGTGTCTGTCGGTCTGTCGGTCTGTCCCCCCCCCCTAATAACTTTTGAACGAATTGTCCGATTGGAAAAATTCTTTTTGCATTCGAAAGATCTCGGCGAGTACATCTCATTTCTATATTTTACTTTTTGATTTGAACAATTTTTCGTTCAATTTTGAACAGTTAAAAAAATTTAACATTAGCGCCTATGGGTGAAAATGAAGCAAATTATTTAAACTCTGGGTACAAGATCCATATTCCAATGAACAAGCTTACTGGAAGAAGCGCTTGGCGTGAAATATCAATTTGAACAGATTTCGTTCATTTTTGAACAGTTCAAAAAATTAACATAGCGCTTACGGGGAAATTTCAATCCTATACAAATCCTGATCTAACGGACCGATTTGCTTGGAACAAACTTTATCGGAAAGCTCTTATAACGTAGAACATGTACAAATAGAAAGTTCTTCCAGAACTAAAGAGCCTATTTTCCTATGAAATTTTTTTATCGGAATTTTTAAGGATATTTCTCAGTGAATAAATGAATGAGTGAAAGAATGAATAAATGAATGAGGAAAAGAATGAATAAATGAGGGAATAAATACATGAATGAGTAAATGAATGAATAAACAGTTGAATCAGTAAAGAAATGAATGGCTGAATAAAGGAAAAAATGAATGCGTGAACGAATATGTATTGACTGTTGAAAAAGGTATATTTAAAAAAATTCAGAACTAAAGCTAAATGAGAAAGAGATAGTTAGATTATAAATTTGAATTTGGTGTATACGGGAAAGTAGGCTCGTATAGTTCTAGACGGAACTTCTTGTTTACATTTCTAATGGGCTGCCATTGGCTTCTGCCAATTTCAGACCTAGTGCGTTCCCGAGAGATTGGTGCCATCTCTTTCAGCGGCCCCACAATGAGTGTGGTACCATCGCCGCATGATAATTTTGACGTCCAGTTTCTCCACCTGAAAGATGGAGCACCCGGACCCTGTTGATGCGACACTGCACTAGGATTTTAATTTAGCCGAGAGTATCTAAGCCAAACGGATACATACTCAAGGGATCTTTTACATGAAGCATCATCATACAACATGGGCGCAGACGATTTTATGCATCTTAAAAATCCACCAACATTGCCAGGCTCGATCCTCTGACCTGCGGCGTACTAGCCTCGCGCCTTACCACGACGCCACCATGCCGGCGGTATTAAACATTGTCAGTCCCAATTGAAGTTTACCGTAGTTTGATGGTTTACTTTCGAGAGAACTAGTACTATCAAGTTTAAATCTCTATTTCTGGTGAAACACTTAAGAATTTCTTTTCGAACCCTACGGTTCCGGAGAATTCTGATTGGAGAATGCTGGTTTAAAGCGTTGAACGCGGCACATCCCAAGTCTCCGCTTTAAGGTCGGAAAACCGTGATGGACTAGGAACAACTATGAAGTCTCGAGAAAACTGGACATCAAAGCAGATGTTACTATTGCATAAAAAAATTTCTTTTCTAATAAATTTGTCACTGTAACTGCAAGACTTCCACTTTCACTTCCTTTAATTACTATAGCACTGTAATTATAAAATATTGTTTACATTACTAAAATTAAACTGAGCCAAAATTCAATTTTGATTTCTCATCTTAATCGCCATCTCATGATATAAGATAAGATCTAGACTTATTTTATTTGAAACTTTTTTATATCCTTGTTTTTGTTATAAAGAAGCAATTATAGTCGACTGAGTACTAACAACAAGTTTGGGGAAAGCAACGTAATAAGGAAAAAAAAAGTGCTGTGAAAAGTTCATGCATTTGTTTTGAAATTGTAATGAACCTCTTCTTTTTGTGGAAATGTAACTATGTGACAAACTAATCTAATTTTGTTACATATTTCCCTTTATTTACGCTGAAGAGTGACTTCTTTGTAAATCAAAAAGACTACTTTCATTGTAAATATATGCTATAATTCGGTAGATTTTCTTCTCTCTATAATCGGCGGTAAGGTAATCTCTTCTTTTATTAACACTTTACGACTTACGAGCCTTTGCTTTTGAATGTCCCAATTGTTTTGTTTATTTATAGTATTGATAACTTGAGATACTTAGAAACTTTTTGAACATTTTTTAGTAGAAATTTCCGTTTGTGGATACCAAACAAATTGTAGTTTTTAAAATAATCTTTTGGATATTAAAAAAAAAATCTTCATTGAAAAGGTCTATTATACGCAATACAAGCAATTTCTGTATTTGATCTTCTTCAAAAAATCGTTCTTCAAAATATATAACTGTGATTATTTTTCCAAATTGTCTTAGATTTCCTGATTTTGGGTAAGGTAAAGTGCCCTAAAGCTGACACCCAAAAAAAAAAAAAAACGGTTCCTAAAGCTGACACCCTCAAATAAAAAAACATTAAAAGCATTAGCATCTAAAAGAGATTTTAGAAGTGATACCATTCAAAAATTACAAAAAAATCTCATTTTAAATTATTTTAGGGAATTGGTAATACTTTAAATGTTTTTTTATTTGAGGGTGTCAGCTTTAGGAACCGTTTTTTGGGTGTCAGCTTTAAAACACTTTACCTTACGTGGGCCTTTTCGTGAGTTTTACTATCCACTTCCTCGTGCTGACTGATTGGCAATCATATTGCCTCATTAAAAGTGATTTTCGCTCAGACGACCGGAATTTGTTGAGTGCGCCATAGAACAGATGATCCTCGCTGTTAGACGACCATAGCAACAGTCTGTTACGACAGATGCAAAAAGTTTCCGTCGCCCTTAATGTGAATGCGTCATTTGAGTGAAGAATTAATGCATAAGTTAATGCATATAGAGACATAAAATTGCCAATAGTAGTCTTTTGGAGAGTATTCTCTCGATTATTTTCATAAAAAAGTACATTATACAATGTTCTCCTGAAATTTAATTGCAATAACTAACCGAAATTACAGATTTTATTTGTAAGTGAGTAACTTCAAAATCAATCAAATACTTGATAAATATTACATTTACAAAATAATCATTAATTTAAATCTATTAATTTTTAAGAAGCTGTAAGCAATAGTTGATATTCGAACAATTAAAGTCAATTATTTATTCTTTATTGAAGAACGTTTAAAATTGTTCCTGAACAAGTTTAAGTCATAGAAACTTTTCAAAAACAGTATATACTGTTGTTAGAAACAATTCCGGAAGTTTTAATGAACAATTCAGGCGCAAAAATGCAGATATCCATAAGAACATTTCCAAAATAATAACAATAGTGACACTTAAATTAAAACTCATACTGTTTCATTGCAGTTGCATTATTTTTCACAGTAGTTTCAATACTTTATTTAAAACCTTTTTCAGTAGTAAGAAATATTTTTTTATCTTTTTAAGTTTTCTCTCCGTTACATTTTTTACCCCCTTATCTCAAATCATTTAGTGTACTTTGAGTGATGAATTTAAGTAATTGTTGATTTAAAACGTTTTCAGTATTTTTTAATCCTTAAGAGTCCTTAAGAGTTCTGTATTTTTTAATCCTTAAGAGTCCTTAAGAGTTCAGTATTTTTTAATTCTTAATTTACCACTAAATAAGTCCTCCTTATATAGTGGTAAATTAAAATATCAAATTATGATTGTTTTAGGAAACGTCTATTAAAATAACAGTAATAATAATTATAATAATAATAATGCACTTTAAAAAATTATTTAATCTATTTCAGCGTTACCGAAAGATATTTATTCGTTAAATTTAAATTTTGTACTCGCATATTACACTTTATTACAACTTTTCTGCATCATTTGCGAAATTGTTTTTTTTTTTTTTCTTTTTTTGCGAAAACTTATGTTTGCTTCCATATTAATAATACAAAAAGAACACATAATAAAAACTTAGTTTTTTAAAATATATACTCATTTTCTTGTAGAACTGTTTTAGTTTTTATTTAAACTTAAATGTTTTGCATTATATTTTCATTTTTTATGCAGCCATTGTGCAACACAGAAAATAAACGTGCTAGAAAAATTTTATAGTTTTGTTACCCGTTACTAACGCCTACAGAAGGGAGTTCGGATCTTGGAAGGGGTTCGCAGGAAAAAAAGGTTGGAAACCACTGGTTTATTTTTTTTTTTAAATTAGCTTTTTGGAACTTCTTTTCGGGGGAGGGAATAGTCGGGTTCTACAATTTAAAAACTGATGTGTTCAATGAAAATATATTTCCTTCCTTCTTAGAGAGGTAACATCTAATGTAGAGGTACAGATTTTTTTTTTTTTTTTTATACGCTCATTTAGTTGAGTTTGGAGAAAAGTATACTTCCCATAGCTTTTGAATTTGTTAATGCTCCACATGCAATCAAGTGCAATCTCTAAATAAGTCACACTTATGTGTTCTTTCGCGATTATTTTTCATTTCACAATAAATGTAAAAATTAGTTAGAAAAATTTTTAAATCACGAAACCTGAGTCAGCAGAACCTCTTATTGCATTCGAAAAATGGAAAAGGCTTTATTTTTCTAAACTTTGTGGAATGAAATATATGGAAAATGCTACAGAATGCAAAACCATTTGTAGAAGATACACCATTTTCTTGATTTTGAAACTTCTCTCCCAGAATGAAGTTTTGAAATAATTATAAGCAATTAATTTATAACGAGAATTATGATTGAAACTTTTGAGAAAAACACGCAGCCATAAAAGCTAATGACCGCTCCCAGCATTCCTCCGAGTTGGTCCTCCAAGCATTGTCCGAGTTCGTGCATTAAAAAAATTGTACCACCCTTACACCCCCCCCCCCCCTCCCTTTTGCTGCATTAACATTTTAGGCAGCACAATTCTCTACAAAGATTTTTTTTCAATAAAGTAAATCATCGCTTTATTTGAAGTATTTCATTCTATGTAGCAACACATCGCTATCCTAGTAGTTTAATTCTCAAAAACCTTGACGGAAAATATAAATATAGCTTGTCTAAATACTGCAATGGTGTATGATGTAAGGATATGGTAATCAGCATATAATCATAAGACAGTTTAATTAAAATTTCATATTACACAATGAAAATTTCAAAAGTTGTTCTAAATGTTTTTATATTCATTATTGTTATCAGTTTTGAAATCGTGATATCTTTACACCATTAGAACTAAGTTTAAATGTTTTTATATTATTATTCCATTCTGCATCACAAGATATCACATCAAATTCGTATTCTTGTAAATGGAACAGTAAAGTTATTGAAATATTTTTAGTTTAGCACACATACACAAAAAATGCTGTGAGATAAATTATAGGTTTTATGTTTATTTTTTAAACAAATTGTTAAGTATCTTTTAATTCGTTTCCTATATAAAAAAATACTAAAACTTTAACTTCAATATTTTCAACATTTTAAGTTTAAAAGTGCAAAAGCTGTTTCATTAGATAGTAATACCAAACGAAAAGCCTTCGTAGCTTCGAAAACTTTTTTCCATCATCATCATGATCACTATACATTGTAATAAATTTCACGCACAAAACTTTCTTCGGTTTACTGTCAAATCCAGCAAACTGTGGTTAAATAACTATAAACAACGCATGGTATGTCTATTGAGTCGTAGAATTATCTTTAATCTAACTTGTTTTGAAGAGTCAATTTAAATGATTTTGATTGAAACTAATAAGCAGCTCTGTCCCGCGTTTCACCAGGATCATATGCCGCTTCCTTCGCCGTTGCAGTTCGGCAAAGAAAACAGCGCGCTATCGTACCGACGGAAGATTTTTCTTCCTGCGGAAAGTTCTTTGCAGTGGAAACGGCAACGATTTGCTTCTCTCTCGCGTTGACATTCAGGACAATAGCAATTGAATCGGTGAGTGGAAAAACAGTACTAGTCCAAAATCGGTCATTTTTAGATACTTGGCAAAAATTACACTAAGCGTTTAGAACAACACGTTGCAATGAGAAAGAATACAACTGACAAGACCTCCCACGTTATAAAACCTAGGCATGACGTTAACAAAAAAAAAAAATTTGAAAACGAGTTATTTTTGCAAATATCTCGCAACGTTTTCTGGACTGGAACTGTTTTTCCACTCACCGATTCAATTGGTTTCGATAACATAAATCCAAACGCGATAATGAATTTTTTTTGCAATAAACAAGATTCATATAAGACTAAAAAAAATATTTCTTAAAAACATTATTTGTAAAATTAAAGCAGTAATAAGTGCAGCAGATTTCTAGTACAAAAATTTTTCGTTATATATGTATAAATACTAGGGGGATCCCACCCCCTGCTCACTATCCCTCGCCAACCCTCAGAACTGCTTACGTAGCTCCTTCGCGAGTTAGAGCTCGCTCATTACAAACTAAATTATTTTAGAGTAGCTTTATGGAAAGAATTGGTTCTCTGTCAGAAATAACATTCCATAGGGTCAGGTGGGGGGAAATGGGTCACTTTTTAGCTATTTTCATATTCAAAGTTTCATAGCAATAAAACCAGAAACCTTTCTCATTTCTTTTCAAATGCATCTTAACATCGAATTCCTCTAGAACAATTTTATGGCATTTTAATATTTATTTTTTAAGTACGAAACAGTTTAACTGAGCTGAAAAAATTGTGACTTATTTTACCCCATCGCGGGGTAAAATGGGTCATAATGCAAAATAATGCTGAAAACAGCTGTTTATTGCTTTGAAATTGGGAAAAAATGTGTAAGTGTAACATATTTAGCAAGATTTTGAAATTATGATTACATTAAAATCTAAAAATAATATTGTTCTCGATTGCTATATATTGGTTCACAAAACATTTCAACAACATCACTTCTCTCTACCACATCAAATGATCATTTTTTAGGTAAAGCATAAAAAAAAAAAATTTCAATAAAATAAACAACATACATTGATTAAATTTTGGAATTCGGGTGAATAACGGTTTTCCGAAAAAATTTTAATGTATTAATCTTAAGATTTCTTTTACAATTAATATTTGCTTTTCTTTCTACCTTCAGACAAGCAAAATAGTTTGTACTACTTTTGAAAAATTTCAATACAATTTTTTCCAGAAAAAAAAATGCTTTTGGAACTGACTTTTTATTTAATTACTTGAAGAATTATTTTTGAGCTTATATATATATGCATATGTACTTTTGTGTTGAAAGGGGAGGGGATTATTAACCTATATACTTTCTTTTAAATTGATGGTGCATACTTTTTCCCAAAATTTTGTCTGAAGTTCCGTTTTTTTTTTTTTTTTTTTTTGCTTAAAATCACCCATGGTTTACTGGAGAGGCGAAAAATTTCTTTTTGAGAGGTGATTTTCTTTCTTAGATTGGTTGTTGGGCCTACTTTAAACTATATATCGATTTCAACTGTTATTATTCAATTAAGTGACTCGCCCAACCTGTTTAATTCAACTAGGCTAAAAAATTTAATATATTAACAGATTATCGAACTTATTAGTATCATAGTATCTATTCATAAAAATAATATTCGTTAAATACAAAAAACAATTAGCAAACAACTTTCACTCGATTGATGAAGAATTTAATTTTCCTTTTGAACATGTTGACGGGGGCATTGCTTCAGTGATGAATTTATAGGGACGGAGGGTTGCAACCTCCCATGATACACACATTCAAAATAAAATAAGTACATTGTTTTTGAATAAAGAATTTTAAAAATAGTTGAGGCATTATGTAAATTTGTAATGTTTTGTGATTACTTAAATATTCATTATTATTTCCAAATATACTCACTCACTTGAATAAATGTGCAGCGTTCACATATTTTTTAAGACTTCGCCTTTCATCATTTGTATTCAAAAAGTATAACTTTACAACAATTTCAAGAATTCATCATTTATCGTTATTCTAGCATATTATATGCGAAAAGTTTTCATATCTAAAGTAAAACCCCGATGTAACATCCCACCAATCTACGTTTTACCTGCATTTTACGTTTTTTTCATCAGGTCCCAGTTTTTCTGTATCCTAATTGGTGTTAACATATCCCGAATTCTAAGTTTGTTATATTTACCGAATTCCACGTGTTTTATGTTTTCCCTTGAAAAAGAAAAAAGTGTTCTAAAATTAGCCATATTTTCCCTTTTGTGCTTTTTTTAAAGCTTTATGCATATTGTTAAAAGTTAATTATTACTCTCTCACAAAATAAATTACAATCAAGGATTGTTTTTGTTTTCAAGAGTTTTTAAAAAGGAGCTATTCGAGTTTATCAAGGTTGCGAGAAAGTTCGTTTCCTTCCAGTATTGAACTGGAGAAGTTCGTTCTTTTTGCCATTTTATAAACCAACTTCTTTCTTTTTGCTTAGAATCACCCATGGTTTAGTGGAGAGGTGAAAATTTTGATTTTCTTTTTTAGAACGCTGCTGGGTCTACTTATACAATATATATTGATTTCAACTATTATTATGCAATTAAGTGACTCGCCCAAACAGTTTAATTGAACTGGGCAAAAAATTTAAGCTGTTAACAGATTATTAAACTTATTAGTAACATAGTATCTATTCATAAAAATAATATTCATTAACTACAAAAAATAAGTACTACTCAACAACTTTCACTCAATCGATGAAGAATTTTATTTCCTTTTGAACATGTTGACGGGGCATTGCTTCAGTGACGAATTTATAGGGGCGGTTGGTTGCAACTTCCCATGATATACATGTTCAAAATAAAATAAGTATGTTGTTTTTAAATAAAGAATTTTTAAAATACTTCAGGCATTTTAATTATGTAAATTTGTAATGTTTGCTTAATATTTTGTAATTACTTAAATATTCATTATTATTTCTAAATATACTCACTCACTTAAATAAAGGTGCATCGTTCACATAATTTTTAAGAATTCGCCATTCATAATTTATTGTTATTCTATCATATTATATGTGAAAAGTTTTCATATCTACAGTGAAACCCCGATTTAACATCCCACCAATCTACGTTTTCCAGCATGTTACGTTTTTATTATCAGGTCCCAGTTTTTCTGTATCCTAATTGATGTTAAAATATCCCGCATTCTAAGTTTGTTATTTATCGAATTCCCCGTATTTTATGTTTTCCCTCGAAAAAGAAAAAAGTGTTCTAAAATTAGCCATATTTTTCCTTTTGTGCTTTTTTTTTTAAAGCTTTATGCATATTGCTAAAGGTTAATTATTACTCTCTCACAAAACAAATTATGATCAAGGATTGTTTTTGTTTTCGAGAATTTTCAAAAAGGGGCTATTCGAGTTTATCAAGGCATGAGAAAGTTTGTTTCCAGTATTGAACTAGAAAAGTTTGTTCTTTTTGCCATTTTATAAACCAACAAAGCTCCAACACTTTGAGTCTAAAAAATATTTTGTTAGCAGTCACTATTATATGCTACACTGTACTCTTATTGGACAGAACAGCTTACTTATAGTGGACATTTTACAAATAGTGGAAAGCTATTTTCTTTCGCATAAGGGCTAGGGAAAACACTTACTATGTATTTTAATCCTGAAGATGCAGCATTCACTTTGAACTCCATGACTAAAAAACAATCCACTGTTATGGATTATTTTCAAACTAAATGCTCGGATTCGTAATTAAATGCGTTAAAATGGTATGTAATTTTCTTTTCGAAAATATAGATATTATACTTTTTAAAAGAGTTCAAATCTGTCATTCATCATTTGTTACATAAAAGGGTAATGTTAACGACAATTTCAAGAATTCATAATTTGTAACAATTAAATTGCTACAGTTCCATTGAAAATGCTTCGCCCACCTATAAGGAGGTGTTGTTTACAGAGTCGAAATCAGAGCCAGTGAGAAAACTTTCACCACTGAATTATCTGAGAGACACCACTAGAAAAACAAATACAACTTGAGTGTAGGAGAATCTTTTCAGGAAAAAAACGTATGTTTGAGTCGGAACATCACCCCGATTACCATTTTTGTGGCATTGAATGCTGTAAAAAAAGCAATATTCCGAGTTCTGCTCATAACTAAGAATCCTATCCATCCCATTCACATTAGGAACTGTAGGTAAGATTCCGCGATAAGAATTGAATTTTCCTTGCATTTTTAGCGTATTAATTTAGTAACACATTCTTTTTCAGCTTTGAACCATAAAATTTCCCTTTTCAGCCTTCACATGCACTTTCGAATTTGCTTTTGTCAAGATATGTCTCTTAAGCGATTTATATCAGAAATTGGCGTGATACTCCAAAAGCAAATTTGAAAAAACAAGCTGGCAATTTCAAAGAATTACATCAAATCTTCATCCTCACTGCACAGAAAAAGTGCATAATGCACAAAGAGCAATTTTCAATGTCTTACATTTTCAAGAATTACTCAAAATCTTAATCTCTGTAGCACAGAAAATGTGGATGACACAAAAATCGATTTACAAATGAATATTCTACATTTTTAAGAATAATATAAAATTTTCATCTTTGCTGCACGGAAAATCTGTAACGACTGAAATCAATTTACAAATAAAAGTCACACATTTTCAAGAATTACACAGCGTGGTGGAAGCACAACCAGGAAATCAGGGAAATTTATATTCTGGAAAATATTAGGGGATATTTAAAGTTTTCTGAAATATCAGGGAAAATTATAGTTTTCAATATCCAAACCGGCAAGTGTCTTGAGTTTCGTTTGCGGAATTTCCTTTCGTTGCGCATGTTCAGAATATGGGGCTATTCTATTATCAAACGGGGAGTGAAAAGTGTCTGTATGAAAAATTTTAGTTTTAGAAGGTGGGCATATATAATGTGGTATCTTATAAGCAGGATATTCCATTATCCGCTACCAAAGAAATGTCTATTTGTCCACTGCTCTTTATTCCATCAGTGGCATAGCTGAAGGGGGGCGGTCCGTCCCGGTTGTCACCCATATAGGTGTGACACCCAGCCACGACGGAGAAAAAGAATGAACCTTTAAAAGCTTCATAGAATAAAAAATACTTATAAATGAGAGAAAAAAATATCCAATTTAACTTCTATTTTGATCTGAGCAAAGTGTTTCCTTTACAAAATATATTCACAATGTTTTTTAACCACTAATCATAACCATTGCCCTCAAGAAATGCTTTAAATATTTAATGCAAATGGTGTTCTTCTTTTTCAATGCTGCAATTTAAAAAAAAAAAAAATCATTATATTTCATTAAAACGCATACTTCAGTGCTTACATTATTTTTTTGGATGGGGAGAGCGTAATCTTTTCCATGGGGTGACACTATTACTACCCGCCCCGGGTGCTACCCATGCTAGCTACGCCATTGTTTTTTTTTATACTTCATCAAATTGATTACATATATATAGTCCAGCATCTCTTTGCCGCAGCTTTTGCTTTTCTTGAATAGGCTAAGGACGATCAGTAACTGTTAGATTTTCCAGACAATCTTTACTAAACTTTGCCTGATCAATTTATCAATTCCACATTTTCTGATCAATTTATCAATCTCCCCAGATTACTTTAATTTGCGACAATTAAAATTTCATATTTTGAAATAAGTTCATTTCTCCTATTTGATTTCAAAATGTATGTTTATGTATAAAACTAATAATACACTTTATTTTTTACTTTTTGTATCACAATTTACTCTTTTGATTGGTTTAAATATACCTTTATGAAGTAATATTTATATTTTAAAATTCAGCCTCAGAAAGAATGTACTGCTATCTATCAGAGTAAAAAAAAGTTATGTAATAGATTTTATGATGTGATAAAGATAAATATGCCACAGGATATAAATATAGATCAATAAATATAGGTTATTAGTGATAGATTGAAATAGTTTTATACCTAAGTCAAGGTAGGTATACATTTATGGAAAAAGACATAGGCTGAAATAAGTTTTTTATCAGCTCAAAACTGACTTAAAAGGTCGCCTTGGGCATTTTGCTTGAGAAAAAAAAAAAACAAGTTGCGCCGCAGGCGCCGCTATTTTAGCCCTTTTCACGGGCAACGCCGTTGCGGGTACCGCTAGTAATAGAATAAAACGACTTAAACCTAACCATGACCCATTTTACCCCATCCAAGAAAAACTGATGTAAAAAAGGAAATAATTAACATTTTTCTTAACTGCTCAGCTGGAATTGTTCTCCAAAGTTTTTTAGTGAGGAAATCCTTTATATTTGGGCTGTTATTTGATAAAATAAAGAGATTTTCAGAAGTTGGTAAACCATGTGTTAAGCATACCATCATCCAAAGTTGAAAAAAACATTCGTGTTGACATATTTAAAGATTAAAGAAATGCAACGTTTTCCGTGCGGATTTTCTAAAAATAAGAATGCATGAAAAAATGTTAGTGCCTTAGTCTTATATATAAGCCGATTAAGTGTCTGTTTGTCGCCCATAGATTATTGGTTGCTTGCGTAACTGTAATGCAGTTGCCATTGTTGTAATACATGTCAAATATACTAATAATCAAAACATTTCTCTCATTTTGAGTGAGGCATCATTAGATTTGCTATCTCCGTTAAAAATTAATGCAAACGCAAATTTAATTTAATCCTTCTTTCTTTGTTTTAATTTATTTATCGTTTGCGCTTTATATATATATTAAAGTGGCAGCGCTCTTTTTTCCAGTTTCGTTAAAACTATTGTTTTGACGTTTATCATGTTGGGTATAAATAAATATTTCTTACAAACAGTTTGATTATATAGTAAATGATATTTTTATTTTACGGATTATTATAACTTAGATGGTTTTTTTCCGGTAACAATATATTTTTCCAAAATTATTATATGTTTATTATTTATTCATTAAACTTTACTGTTCTACCTGTTAAATATCTCATTGATTTGATGAGCGTTTCCGGTTACTGGGAGAATTGTATATTTGTAATATCTAGAACAGCGATTATTTCGTATGACCGCGGGGCTTACTAGTTATTGAAATATTCCCGAAGTGTTGCCACTCTACACATTTAACCGTAAAAGTAGTTTAAAGAAATCAAATAAAAGAAAAACCATAAAAATCGTGTTGGGTGTCAAGATACGCTATTGGTTATTAAACACGGTTTTTAACTATAAAAACGTGAGCATCACTGACACGATCTCGCTTCTGATTGGATGCTGTTATTAGCCGTTACGATTTCATTGGTTTCTGCTACACCATCGTTAGATTTGCATATATATATATATATATAGATAGATAGATAGTTAGATAGATAGATAGATTATAGATAGATTATAGATAGATATATAGATAGATAGATAGATTATAGATAGATTATAGATAGATATATAGATAGATTATAGATAGATTATAGATGTATGTATGTGTGTAAATGAATTAACTTCATTCAGAATGTATTACATTGGAAAAAATACATTGCATTCATCTCTTCATTCCCTAAAAATGAAACAAAAAATATCCTTGAAAGCCTTTGATGGAAAATATTTATTTCGAGCATCATTTAATACTTGTACACTAATTTAACAATCTTCTTTTAGTTGGTTGGTTGGTTCCACATTATTGGCGCAGAAGCAACCTTGGCTATACTACGCCAAGCATTTGTCTTCCTTCATCTAAACTCAAATTTTGTATTTAAAAGGGAATATATGTGTACTTAAATTCGATATGAGAAGAAACTATTAAATGAATCAAGAGATTAAACAGTACAGGTCAAGTATGTGCATAGTGCTTTGAAAATAATTTTTAGAAAACTTTTAAAGAATTTTGAACATTTGAGACTTTAAAAGAAGTCATATAACTAAGATTTAGGAACACAAACGCAAAATTGAAAGCAATATAAGCTTCAAACGAGTTTTGTGGCTCCAAATGTCATAATGAAAAGAGAATGAGTTGATGTGTGGACCGTTTTTTAAAAAATGGATTAAGAAACGTCGATTTTTATTTGTTCATTCAGTTTTATTTTTGCTTTAAGAGAGCAATTAAATATATATAACAATTGTACGCTATCCATTAATCCTTAATACATCTAAATCTTTTGTACTACAATCTACGCTTATAGTATAATTTATGTTTTACTCCAGTTAATACGTTCTATGTGATGGAGTTTATGTTGATGCTTGCAATTGCTGCTGATCCTCCGAAGTGCAATTTGAGAGAAAGGACTTATTTGTGATTTTTTGTGGAAATCTGTAAAACTAGTAGAGTCAAAAGCAGTTTTTGCAGTAAACTTTAAGGAATACGAAATTAAGTCCTGAGGAAGGTTTAGAAACAGCATTTTAGATGCCTTAAATAACTGTTTTGTATGTAAAGTAACATATTTTGTGAAAGATGGAGATATATTATAAATAAATTATGAACAAAATTAATTTTGAATGTATTATTTTCTCGGAATCTATAGATAAGTAGGCAAAGACAAAACAGTTAAGAACCTTTTCAACCGATTTTCTTAGTTTTTTTTGTTTAGTATCTATTGGCGAGTTTTAGTGATATCAATTGAAAAATTTTGAAAACAGTTCATTATTAGTTGGTTATTTCTCCTTCTCTTCTGTCAGGCAAGCCTCATTTATAATTTTAATGTTAAATTGTTATAGAGCAGATGGCAACATGTCTTGGTTGAGTAAATTATTTGGTAATAAATATAAAACTCATTGTTAAAAAGAGTTTGCTGCCATTAAGCAGTAATATTAAAAGCAATTGTAATCGGCGTTTAAGTGAAGGCTTCTCTGAAATAACGAAATGAAAAATGAGAATATTGTATGAAAGCAAACATTTAAGTTGTATTCAACTGCTACTCAACTCAGTACGAAGTCGGCAAGAGTGGTACAAGAGGGTGCATTTATGAGCGTAATATGCCCTGCGGCGACAATGATTTAAATTACTTTTACGCGTTTTTTTCCGCATTAGTCGATGACGGCTGTCATTTTCTTGGGAAAAGTATTAACCTATAAACCATAAACGCGGGCTCGAGTAAACATGTTCTTTTTGTGACTTATTCAATTCTATTAATTTACGAGCGCCTCTGACTTATCAATTTTACCCTAAATGAAGCATGTCTCACCCTTAGTTTTCTTTCTCAATCACAAAGATACGAAATTTTTTTAACTGAATGCGCATGGTCATCTTCCATGTAAAAAAAAAAAAAAAAATAGCGCATGCATGATGTGTGATATGTTGCTGAATTGACTAGGACCAGCCTAGCTGGGTTCTGTGCCTTTTGCTGGTCGTCACATTTGTATACCTGTCACTTATACTCTGGCATTTCCATCAATAGCGAGTTAGTGCTTGCAGTCCAGCTTCACTGCAAGCACGTTCTTATGACCGAAAAGCTACATTTCAAGCCTCAAGTAATAGCTTTGAGTGGTATTAAACACAGTAGCCGAGTATCCCTCGCCATATCACGCGCTTGACTGTGACAAAATAAATAAACAAATGGAAAAAAAAATTAGAGAAGAAAGGAAACCGACATCAATTTCAAATTTGCGCTAAAAAGTGAAAATAAATTCATTCTTTAAACGTCGATACGACTTTTAAACCAAATTTTTGAAGTGGGCTCGAAATTATGAGTCTAATTATCATTACACCATGTGTTACTTTACATTGAAACTTTTGTAAATTCTGGGCCTTTTATATTCGTAATTAATTCATGCTTAAAAATATTTGAACTATCACAATTTTGCACCAACTTCATAAATTATGTTTAAAAGTTGTATCGATGTTGTTTAAAGAACTAATTTATTTTTCATTTTTTAGCGCAAAAAGGAAAGATTTTTGAAGTCGGGTTCCTTTTTTCCTTAAATTTTTTAAATTTTATTCGTTTTAGTGCAACAACGTCTTTTTAACAATGAGTTTTACATTTATTACCTAATAGTTTACTCAAAAAAGAAATATCAAGGCAAGCCTTTGCAATTAAAAAAAAAAAATACTTATTTTTCATTCACGATGGGGCTTCCGCCCCTGCTCGCTATTGCTCACCGATTGCGAGTTTGAGCTCGCTTCGCTCGCGTATTACAAACTAAACTATTTTAGGGTAGCTTCGTGGAAAAACTCGGTTCTCTGTCAGAAATAACATTCTGCATTGCACACAACTCTTTTGAATAAAAAATCAATCTGTATCTTCTAACATAATGTACATAGATTTTACACTGTCAAAAGCTTTTTGAGATTCTCCAAAAACCTTCATATCTGAAAATCTTCCAGCAAAACTCCTGCACCTCAGTCATATCTCCTTAATAGTATTCCATTATGTTTCGAACATTTTATGCATTAACACGATTTTACTGGTTTAGATTATTTTTACTTTGATTTGAAGGAATTTCGGTTTTAATAAGCTTATCTGTTTCATTTCTGACATCCTCTGAATAATTTCTTTCCTGGTTTCATTTGGATGTTGTTCTTTTCTTGATGTCTTGCGAGAAGTATTATGAACGCTACATTATAATACGACATTTTATGAACGCTACACTTTCTTCATCAGCCAGTTTCAAATTTTGTTCACTGTAGTTCGCAGAAAAAAAGC
The DNA here is from genome assembly GCA_038502835.1 of Octonoba sinensis. Lineage (NCBI taxonomy): Eukaryota > Metazoa > Arthropoda > Arachnida > Araneae > Uloboridae > Octonoba > Octonoba sinensis. Next base: position 60,068,197 of record CM076603.1, read on the forward strand.
CAATATCCTTCATAAGAGTATTAAAACGAATTTCAAAATGGCTCATAATTCGAATGATCCAATAATACATTGAATAATGTAATGAGCTGTTATTAAATTGTCAATGCCAGGAATATTAGTACCATCTCTTTAAATTCATTCAAGTAAATAGAGTTGATTTATTTGATGTGGATATGTTCTTGCGGCATCTCTTGGCAAGTTTGGCATCATGAACTCTTTCACTAAGGCGACCATCATAAGTCCCGTTTTAAAAGGACAATCCTGTTACTGGGTAGTATCTGTTCTATTGTCCCCAAACATTGAGAAGTTCCGAAAGAGGGTATCCTAGAGAACAATATATAGCAATAAATACAAAAAAACTAAAGAGTTTGAGACCCGATTACAAGCAACAATTTGAACCGCCCAAACTTTTGCATTGTTATTGAATATTTTTTATACTTATCCGGCACTCATGCTATTCCCTTGTAGAGGGGTTCCTTTCTCAGGTATAACTTATGAACTGGCGAAAAATAGCAATTGTCGATTGCAATTCTTCAGTTTTATTATCAAACTAACTGTAAGAGAATCATTCCAAGGATTTTCTTCGTGTTTTGAAATCAACAACAAATTTATGAAAGTATATTTTTTCTTCGAAAATCACAAGGAAATTACAAGAACGCAAGTTTTGTGTTTACGTGCTCATTCGTGTTTAATAACTACAAACTATAAAACATGTTTTCTACCTCTTTATTTTTTTTTAGTGAGGTGACTTTGGTGATATCCTGTTTCAGTCGCTCCCAATAGAGTCTACCGGCGATTTCCTCCGGAGTTCGCTCTTTGAATTCTTCCAAGGTGTGGGGCGGATATTGAAAAACCTTTTGCTTCAGGTAGCCCCACAAGAGGGGGAAATAGCCGCAAGCGAAACGAAATGTGTCAAAATGCTGCCGAAAACTTTAGAAATCGCCTGTAGGAATGTAGCACTGCTGGTGGTCATCGTCTTTCTGATACCATTTTTAGCTTACTTTCCCGTAAAAGAAAAAAAATAATAATAATAAAGCATGAAAGAAGGCTTAATGTATCGTGAAAATATCGTTAAAAATCAAGAAAAGTCAAAAATAAGTGAAGTAATTAAATAAAGATTGAAAAATAAAAAATTTGAAAGTAGGGTATTGAGATGGGGAAAAAGTGTGTCTGTCGGTCTGTCGGTCTGTCTGTCTGTCGGTCTGTCGGTCTGTTCCCCCCTAATAACTTTTGAACGAATTGTCCGATTGGAAAAATTCTTTTTGCATTCGAAAGATCTCGGCGAGGACATCTCATTTCTATATTTTACTTTTTGATTTGAACAATTTTTTGTTCAATTTTGAACAGTTCAAAAAATTTTAACATTAGCGACTATGGACAAAATTGAAGCAAGTTCTGTAAACTCTGGGCACAAGAGCCAAGTTCCTATTGCAAGCTTATTGAAAGGAGTTCTCGGCGTGAAATATTGATTTGAACAGTTTTTGTTCATTTTTGAACAGTTCAAAAAATTAACACAGAGCTTACGGGGAAATTTCAACCCTATATAAATCCTGATCTAACGGACCGATTTGCTTGGAACAAACTTTATCGGAAAGCTCTTATAACGTAGAACATGTAGAAATAGAAAGTTTATCCAGAACTTACGAGCCTATTTTGCTATGAAATTTTTTGATCGGGATTTTCAAGGATATTTCTCAGTGACTCAATGAGTGAAATAATGAATGAATGAATAAATGAAAGAGTGAAAGAATATATCAATGAATAAATGAATGAGGAAAAGAATGAATGAATAAATTATTGAATAAATGAAAATATAAATAAATGAGTGAATAAATACATGAATGCGTAAATGAATGAATAAACACTTGAATGAGGTAACGAATGAATGCATGGCTGAATAAATGAAAGAATGAATGAGTGAGTGAATAAATATGTATTATCCGTTGAAAAAGGTATATTTTCAATAATTAGAACTAAAGATAAATAAGAAAGAGAGAGAAAGAGATAGCTAGATTATAAATTTGAATTGGGTGTATATAGAGAGCCTTTATACTACGAGAGAGACGTCAACTCCGTATCGCACGCTGATTGGCCAAAGGAGAAAACCGTCCAGAAAGCGAAGAACTTGGACTTCTTTCCGTAGGAATAACATTGCGCGCAAAATGTCGTCTTAGAAAAGAAAGGATTCCTCTTAAAATAAGGTAAGTCATACAATTTGGTTTCTAGTTTTATATTCTTTAATGTGTTCTTTAACCACATCTCGCCTTAAAAATATGAAATTTTCCACAGTAATTATGAAAGATCGTTTTGATGTACTAGGCCTGTGTTCATTGTCTCGTTTTTTGCATCCTAAACTATGTTTTTTGACTTTACTGGTTAATCAATGTATTTTAGGATGTGCATTATTATAATAACTTACTTATTTCCTTAAATTCAGTGTGTTTTTTTGTGTGCTAATATTATTTTTGATGCTGTATTCTCCGATACATGACAGAAGCATGCTTTGGCGACATTTGATGTTAAATGCTCGCCAAACAGGTTACTATACTCAATGCTAAAAAGCTTGAGGTCGATTGAGTTGGCCCACCGCACGGAAACAAATTCGAAAATCAAAAGTATCTACAATATGCACTCGCTTTGCACCCAAGTTTAACGTTTTGCACCCTACACCGAAAAACGTCATAAGCGATTTAATTCGGGGGGGGGGGGGGGAACTGAAGCTTAAGTTAGCCCCCTGCCCACTAAATTTTGAAATGCGGAAATTTTTTCAACAACCCTCGTTATGCACCCATTTTTCACCTTTCATACACATAGTTTCACATTTTCCATCCCAAACCGAAAGATAAACGATTTAAAAAGGGGGCGTGGTGCAGAGCGTGGCAGCTAGCCCCATCAGTGTTAAATTTTAGAGTAAGAAAAAATTTAGCGTGACCGACGTTATGCACCCGTTTTCCCCCTTCAGACACAAAGTTTGACGTTTTGCACCATAAACCGAAAAATGTTATAAGCGATTAATTCGGGGGGGGGGGGGGGACTAAGCTTAAGTTAGCCTCCCTCCCCATTAAATTTTGAACTGCGGAAATTTTTTCAACATGCACCCCTCATACACAAAATTTGACGTTTTGCACCCCAAACTGAAAGGAGTTATAAGCAATTTTTTAAAGGGGGGCGTGGCGCGAAACGTGTAATTTTCTTTCAATGTTCCTACTTATTTTAGTAACACAGCTTTCATAAATCACTTTATATGTTGTCATCTGCTTTGAAGTGCAGTTCAAATTCATTGCAGTTATCAATTACGTATTCTAATAAGGGGCCGTTCATAAATGACGTCACGCTTTTTTCCCATATATTTGACCCTCCCTCCCCCCTTTGCCACAATATGTCACACGTCACGCTATGTTGCATAATGCCGTCACACTTCTTGCTACCCCTCCCCTTGTCACACTTTGTCACAATTTCACGAACCCCCCTCAAAGCGTGACATTATTTATGAATGATCCCTAAGTTAATATTTAAGCATTTATAAATGCATGTTAAAGCTTTGATTTATTTTGGGTTGGTGCATTTTTCTTATTTTCGTCTAACTAAAATTATTTCAGATTCAAAATGCCAGCTTGTGCAGCAGTAAATTGTACCAATAGGTCCGAACAAGGCTTCATTATGAAGGTTTTTCCAAGAAATCCAGTACGAAGAGATGTATGGGCTTCAAGAGTTAAAAGAGAAAATTGGATACCAAATAAAAATAGCTACTTATGCGAGGTAAACTTTTTTTTTTTTTTTTGTACATGTGGTAAGAAATAGTTTATAAGGATATATTTTTTTAAAAATTAATATATCAGTCTTTAAAACAGAAGTGAGGAGGAAAAAATCAAAATTCCATTTGTATCACTGGATATTGAATTAATAAGGACATCTCTTATCCAAATATCTCTTTTGCCATACACTATGTTTTATTATTCCTACTTTTCTATCAATAGTAGAGAGTCTGTACTGATCAGTAGCTTCTGTACCAAGTGATGTAGTAAAAAAATGCCTATTGAGACCAATTCAATGTGCTATGTCACAAAAAGTGTAATTTTGCTTAAAATGTTGTGTAACGCTAGAGATGCACCTAATACGAAATGTTGCTGAATACAGAAAATAAGTAAAAAGTAAATTATTCAAAAAGCAAATTAATATAGTAAATGACTAATTTGGTTTATGCTTATATGCAATTTTGTTTAATGGGTATTTTGATAATTAATTTCTTTCCTCATATATTATTTGATAACTAATAATTATGGAAACATGTTATGTGGTAAATAATCTTGCCAGAAAAAGAAATATCTGGTTTATCCCTAATCCTGCCATGCAGAGCAAAATCCTGGGTGTGCCACTGGTACAATTATATATCTATACTGTAAACCTATGGAGGATTCTTTCATCATCTTTTTGACCTTCTTAATTTTTCTATTTTGGTTAACAGGCCTGTACAATATACAGGCCACCTCTGTTTTTGTAGCTCAATGATTAATCATCAATTATAAAAATATAACGGATCATAACATTAAATTAATCAGGTGAATTTATTTGTGAACATCAAGAGAATAGGCTGATGCATTTAACAATATAATTTTTTTCAGGTACATTTTGATAAAGATCAATGGGAAGAAGGTGCAATAAAGGGGAAAAGAAAACTTAAAAAGAATGCGGACCCTACAATTTTTTCTCATCGACCTGCCAAATTTAAGAGAAAACTACCATTGTATCACAATTTACAAATTCAGAAAAAAGCCAAATTGTCTAATGAATTTGATGATAATTATGAAAATAGCGAAGTGTCCAATAACACTCACTCGGATGCTGAACTGGAGCAAAAACTAGCCTGTCTTTTGCAACTGAATGAGGAGCTTAAAAAGCAAAATATATCGTTAAAAGTCAAGCTAAATCAAAAAAATACTCAAATTTGGAGGCTCAAAGAACAACTTAGAAAAAGAACAAATATGAAGCTAACAAAAGTTTTCAACAGCGATCAAATACAATCTTTGGAGCAAGTTAAATTCAATAAATGGTCTAATAAGACGTGTGAAATAGCCTTGGGTCTGAGATTTCCCTTGTGGCAAAAGTGGCTATGAAAATCTTCTGCACCTTGGATATCCATTGCCATCCATTAGAACACTACAGCGACGTTTACAGCATTTGCAATTTAAGACCGGGATCCTAGAAGATGTGCTTAAATTTTTAAAGTTAAAAGTTGATGCCTTCAACTACAAGCAAGAGAAATGCTGTGCTCTCCTCATCGACGAGATGTCTATTTCTGAGGCTATTGAATTCGATATTTCATCAAATCAATACATTGGGGAAGTCACAGTTCCTGGTCAGGCCGGCAGAGCAAAGCAAGCTCTCGTTTTCATGCTAGCAGGCATCAGTACTAGGTGGAAACAAGTTGTTTCTTATCATTTCGCTACTGGCCATACAGATGGAAATGTTATGAAGAACTTGGTTCTTGATGTCATCAAGGAATCTGAGAAAATTGGATTAGAAATAGTGTGCATAACATCCGATATGGGGTCATCAACCCAGGCTATGTGGCGATCCTTTGGTATTTGTTGCGGCAGGAATGCAACTAAAGCCAATATTCAACATCCTTTCGACAACTCCAGATCAATAGATTTTATAGCAGATGTTCCTCATTTGATGAAAAATATTAGATCCTCTTTGATATCCAACCAAAAGATAATTATTCCAGATTCACTTCAGCTAAAATATAATTTACCAACGAACATAATTAACCCCAAGCATCTTGAAAAACTTGTTGATTTCCAAGAGAATATGGATCTAAAGCTAGCACCAAAATTGACCCCGCAGCATTTAAAGGACAGCCACTTTGACAAGATGAAAGTTTCAAGAGCCACTCACGTTATCAATAATGATACAAGTGCTGCATTGAAATATATTTCCGAGGAAAAACAAGATGAGAGCTATCTTGCCACAGCTTGGTTTATACGACATGTTCAGAAATGGTTTGCTTTGATGACATCAAGACACCCAGTAATGGCCCTCAGCAAGAACAATTACGAAGAATATTTTAAGGCTATTGGATTTTTGGCCGAAACAATAACACTGTTTAAAAACCTCAAAGTTATAAATAATCTTAACAAACCAGTTTGGAAACCAATCCAAACTGGCGTAATATTATCGACAACTGCCATAATAAACCTCCAGGCAAAGCTTTTAGGAGAAAAAAAGTTCCACATGCTTCTCACATCCAGATTTTCACAAGATTCTTTAGAAAACTTATTCAGCGTAATTAGATCGAAGCAAGCAGTGCCCACTCCTTTGCAATTTCGAAACAATTTAAAGCTAGTGTGCATTTCACAGTACCTTAAACAATCTATAGGCAGTTATGATGCTGATGACAGGAACTTTTTGACTGGAGCTTTGGAAGTAGCTATTAGACCTGCTGTTACTGAAGCTCCGAAAATAGTGTTGCCCAGTGATTGGGACCGTACAGCTTCAGCACCTTTCAGCCTCACTGAAATGAACTGTCTGTATCATATCTCTGGATATATAATTTCAAGTTTATTGAAAAAACATGAAATCTGTTCAACATGTGTTACTTCTGTAGCCACCAAAGAAACTGTTGCTGCGCCTTTCTTTAAACTAGTCAAATTTAAAGAATACAAGCAAGGCTGTTTATATTATGTAACTGAAGATGCATTCAATAAGCTTTTTGTATCGATGGAATTATTGTTTAGAAAACTGGAAAAATATATTTCTAAAACATCAAGTAATTGCACAAAGTTTATCAAAAACATATTTCAACAAAATACTCATATTCAAAACCTGTCTTTCCCTGAATGTCACAATATAAAAACCAAAATTATAAATAGGTTCATTTTGTTTCGCCTTAAGATTTTTGCCATTAAAGTGAATAAAAATTTGAAAAAGCAAGAAAAATTAACTACACGCAAACCTGTGTATTCAAGCAAGAGTGTTGCAAAGCTTTCTAAAGCTACAAAATAGTCAAGCTTTCCTTATAAAATTCTCTATATTGCCTTATAATCATTTACTTAGCCCTGTTTCAGATAATTTATTATCACTCAACTTCCAAAAATTCGTTTTTGCCTTTAAGTTTTTGTGATCATGTCGGTTTTTGATTATCATTGTTAAATATTACAGTCTCATTAATAATCTTGTTTTAAAAATATGTTTGATATATCCCCCCTCCCCTGTTTTTGCAGTAGTAGTAGTTCAAAGTCTAGTAGTTTAAAATTATATGCATATATACAAATATAAAATCAACGATTGTGTGTTTAAATCACAAGTATGATTATTGTGTATTCTTTATCTTGTTCTTCTCATAATTTCTTTATTCATCCAGTGTCAAACCTATTTTTTCTTTTAAGCATTGCTTTTTTATGCTTTTCGTATAATACTTTGGTACATTGCTTTTTTATATTTTTTTATCTTCACACCTTATTCATTAATAGTTAATGCTCTGGCACATGTTTATTTCTTCAAAAAATGAAATGAATTTTTATACATTGTTCTGAATTCAGACTTTTTGTATCAATATAAGTTCTGAAGAATGTAATGTAGAACTTCCACACTTTTTTTTTTTGGTTAGACATTAAGCTCCAATTAATGAATTATATTAAAGTAATGACTTGACTTTGCTTTGTATTTAATATTGCATTATAATTTATGGGATTTTTCAGTAATTTTCCCCCAGCGAGTCACATGTTTATACTGTTTTTGGCTACTTTCCTAGGCGTATGGCCTACTTAAAAATCAGCTATGCTTGTTTCCATTGATTAATTACTTAACACTGTTCCTACATAAAAATGATTTGTAAAATTTTCATTAGAAATAAAAACTATAGGTATTTCTTAGCCTGCATCATCTTTCTACAAACACACATAGTTCTGCGCTGGTTTAAGGAGTAAAATGTCTAGAGTAACAGTATTCAATCTTTAAATTATGATATAGCAAAAGAAAAGTAAGTATTAAAACAAGAAGAAAACTTTATTGTAATTAATTATACTTCCTACTATTCTAACATGAAACTTTTTTTAAGTGTATTTTTATTACGTGTAAATATATTTTGCATGTATTACTTGATTGGGACCCATAACTTAAGCAGGTTAAGTTTGCCTACATGTTTGCATCAAATACTACTATGTTAAATATATTTAGATTGAAGAAAAGTATGATTTAAAATTAAAAAATCCTATACTAAATTATATGAAAACCAAATAACACATAAGCAAATGCTCACTAGTGAGCATTAACGACACTTCCTTTTTTATAACTGGTCCTAACTGAACTGTTCCCGCCAAGCGAGCGATACTTGGGCCAAATGCGGACGACGTGGCCAAAGCGAGTTGGACGGTTTTTGCTGCGCTAAAGTATGCGCAGACACCCATCTGAAGCTCTTGACGTCTCTCTCCCAGTATAAAGGCTCTCTAGGTGTATACGGGAAAGTAGGCTCGTATAGTTCTAGACGGAACTTCTTGTTAAGACTTAATGTAGAAATCGGCATGACCGTACTGAATAAAATAAAAGTAGCCTCATTTCTGTAAATTGCGTCGTTTTCTTTTTAATAGACTTTCAAAACTGCACTGTTTGATTTGCCGCACCCTTGTATTTACGCGTCGTTTCTACTTTCAAAATGAATTTGCATTTTTTACTATTTGTGCCTTTTCTATATCGTAAGTTGGTGCTGCAATGGAAGAATCTATAATAAATTAGATATAAATAATACTTTTTATTAATATTTTTCATACATTTTAAGAATAACATTACGATTATAAAAGTTTTGACTTAACCTCTTCATTCCAAGTGTACCCAATTGGGTACATTTTGAAATACTGTTTATTAACAACTATTTGTGCAATTGGAAAGCTAAAACACCCAATTGTTTTTGAAATTAATCATCAGATAATTTACTTCGTTTTAAACATGGAAAACATGGAAATTCGGGATTAATTATTTAATTAAACTAATTATTAATTTAAACTAATTATTAATTAAAAATTTTAAAAAATTCTTTAGTTATTTTGTTTTGTAATCATTTTTTAAATCAGAGAACCAAAACATTGCATCAAAATTGTTTGTGCTTAGTTCTGGGGTCTGAAGAGGTTAAAAGAAAAATAATTAAAAAGGTCTATAGTTAAATTTTAACTTGAATTTACCTCTTAAAATAATTGTATGCTCAACTTTGAACTTTCTCTTTCATCAATCATACAATTCTCCATTTATACGTCAGTGGTTTTTTTTTCAAAAACACGATTGATACTCGGTCTCCATACCTCAGTGCCCAACCAAGTAGAAAGATGCCAAGTACTCGATCAAAGTTTCACTCGGTACGACACTACTCTAAATAGTCCTCTCTCTTTTTAATAAAATTCAAGTTCATTCTTAAAAAATTTGTCTAAGTATTAAAAAGAAGTACAAGAGTCACTTAGCATCTACAGTAAAACTGTGCTAACGATACTTGTCAATTACTTATTTTAATTTTAGAGAGAGATTTGAGATACTTTCCAAATTTTTTGCTTACTTTATGCTTTGGACTTTAAAAATTATTTTTCGTTTTTACAATTTTGTCATGTTTTTTTAATATGTCCGATTCATGAAAATTAGATTTTTTCCAGCGCTGCATTAAGGAAAGAAATAATAAGACAAAGAACCATGTATGCTGCAGACGCTTTATAAATAGCGATATTTATTTAATGAATCTGCATTATTTCACCTTTAACCGTTATCACAAACTTTAATATCGCAAATTTACTATCATGTAAATAAAAAACGAAGGTGCAGAGCTTAAATCATTCTGTGTTGGATGAGTTGCTACCGTCGTCGCGATCTTTAGCAGTAGTATTTCAATTTAGACATCAAAATCCCTGTAGGGTAACGATGCTAAGCCCTCTTGCAAATCTGGTACCGGTTTAAAAAGCCATTCTGAGCAAAAAGGAATTCGCGTAGGTTTGTGACTTACCCTGGCACAAATCGGCACAAAAGAGGAAGGATTAGTTCTGCTCAATAACTTCCCGGCTTCCTATTAGGCGTGTGGGGGGGGGGGGGGATCTCCCACCCCCAAAAGCCCCCACTGCTTGCTGATCGGTGACAGCTTTGAACCAAGAGCCGATTAGGCATGATTTGGTTCTGTGAAAAAAGGGAGGTGTTGCCATAATGGCTGTCGGGGGTGGAGATGACAAGACTCCCCCGCTGAGTCGGGTCGTTGTTGTTGATGGGGGTGGTTAGAAGTCACGTGCGAGCGGTTTATATCACATTTCGATTCTTTTGACTCTGTGACAGAAAGTGGAGTGGAGAACTAAAATGCTGAAGAGGGCACGTGACTATGGTAAACAGTAAATTGAAATAGACAAGCGCCATCGCGGTGTAGAACGTCTGCAATCTTCATTTGAGGTTTAAAAAGTGCATAGAAACGAAGATAGATAGCATTGCTTATATTTTGATTTGGTTAGAAAACACTAATCCAACCACAATGACGAAGGCTAGATTGATTTAAAAAGGTGTCCTTTTTTGTGCTTAAAGACGCTTATTTGCCTTTATTTTACTGAACGAATGTGGTTACTTATGGAGAGAAACTTGTAACTAAGTTTAAGCTTCAAAAAGTACTGAAGATGAAAAGGTTTGTAAGTTGTTATTTAGAGAAAAGTTACTGTTTCGATGGAATTTTTGTTCCCAATAACAAAAAAAAAAAAAAAAAAAAAATTAAAAAGTTAAATAGAAAACTGAAACTCACAAAAAGGATATAAAACTAACAGAAACAAGAGCCCATAACTGATAGAAAATGCAAAACTAACAGAAGAAGGATACAATACTAACATACCATTTTTAAGTAATAATGAAAACGTAAAATCTTTTCACTTCTCCAAAGAAAGTTGAAAATTTACCTCCTTTTATCAGTAAACTTTTGAAGGGGTACAAAACCTTATCGTACTCTGCAACGATAAATTTTTTCTATTAGGTTTAATTACAGACTTTTGAGATATGCTACCGCGATTCCGTCTTATTTCGCAAGTGTTTTGCATCAAGTGCGACAACCTTTTTGCTTCAAACAATCAGCTACGGGAGAAAAGAGCTGCCGTATCTTTAGTCGATCGTTCTGTTAGCTCTTTGTGTAACGAATGGTTCTTGAGCAGGGCCGGCGCTAACACCAATGGCGCCCTGAGGCAAAAAACTTTTTTCCGCTCCTACTATATATTATGAAGGAATAGAGGTTAAAAATGATCAATACAAACTTTAATTATATGTATTTTAACTTTCAAAAAGCTGAAGGAAAATAAATCGCTGCTCAGAATGAGCTGAATAAAAAGAAAAAAGAAAAAACAGAAAAAAAAGAAAAAGCAACAGATTGCGCTGCTCGTCATAAAATAGAGAAGACACTTTCTGGAACTGCAGCGAACACTTTACTCCAAATACGTTGAAACCCCTGTCGTTGTGGAGAAGAAAACAAAAATGTACAAAACAAGAAAACCCAGTAAAAATAAAAATCCTTTCAACAAAGGATAAAAAGAAACGAAAACGTTTCAAAAGGTCCTGATGTGTTTTTGTGTTTGATTTTTACCAAAATTTAACGTGTGTAATATATATTAACGCAAAAATGAAATTAGATGAAGTTTTGATGCATCATTTGCACAACTAAATAGTTTAAATATTATTTATTTATTATTTTTTTTTTTTGGATAAAAACTATTGTTTGTTACTTAAAACGGTGTAGTCAATATTTAACTCCAATGCGCCCCTAAGAAAGACGCGCCCTGAGGCGGGCGCCTCACCGCCTCAGCCTAGCGCCGGCCCTGTTCTTGAGGTTGTTCTCACCTGGCTTATTTGAGATTTACTTAATTATAGAAGAAAATCTCTCTCTCTCTCTCTCCACAGGAGTAGTCCTGAAATGATTTAATGCTCTTCAAAATCTAAATTTTTAGTGAATTAAAATTACATAAATAAACTACTTATTTTGAGAAAATTCAAAAAATATTTAACAATAATCACTTTTTCTGAAAAGCTTAAAATTGAAAATCCTTCATACAAAATTCTAAATTTAACATTCGTTATTTTTCACAGTTAGAGCTCATTTCAAACCAGAACGGGTAAAAACATTGCTCTGCAATGAATTTTCTCTTTGATTTTTTTTTTTTTTTTTTGACAAGCTCAAAACTTTTTTGCCGCACACAGCGTGTCGAGCAAAGTGCAGAAATCTTACAGAAATATAAATTTGACTATGGCTAATTTCGTATGTTTAGCGCTGTTCAAATTTTCTTCACAGTAAGAACCAACTTAGAGGATAACACTAAATGGCAAAACAAACAAATTATTTACGGGGGGTGGGCGAAAATAATAGTTTATTCCACCTGTGTACCTTTAAGATTCTTCAAATACTCTTTTTGTGCGTGTGTGTGTGTATACATGCTCTAAAAATTATATTAGCTTTTAAGCAATACTATTGTGCGTAAATTTTTTGTTGAAATTTTTACGCATTGCAGCAAAGGAAGGAATTATCCAATCCCACTTAATTGAATTTTTCATGGGGACAAGGTTCCACCAATGGCCCGTTTTCTGTCTTCCCCATCATCAAACATAGATTTTTTTTTTTTTTTTTTTGAAAATTTTATTAAAAGAATTCACCTGGTCGACCAACATTCCTGTTTCTGGCAAATCACGAAATTGTCCTACAAACTTCAAAATTTTTTACGTGCACGTTGTGCTACAAATAACTCTTTTCTCACTACCCATCATCAAAAATAGAAAAAAAAAGGTTTTTTTAGTCTTCCATAATACATAAATATTACAAGAATCACATTTATTAAAGAAATAAAAAAAATGAATCACATGATTGACAAAGAACGAAATTGTTTCGATTTATTTAACAACTCAAAATCGCAATTTTTAGCATATTTTTGTATTTATATCGTCTACACAAAGTTTCTAGACAAAGCAGCTTTATATATTGTATAAAATAATCTGTAATACGCTGAAAATTACAAGAAATGAATGCGTGAATCATAAAATAATCCTAAACAGGTGAAAAATCTCTCAATGAGTTTAATATCCCGTGCAAAATTCGGAAATCGCCCAAACTGTGTGAAGGACAGCATATGCAGCGGTATACTCATTTAAACAACCGCGTTTCCCCCCTTGCTTTTTCATATGCCATGGCAGTCATTTGATTGACAGCTTGAGGGGTTGGCGTTTAATAACTTGATTCCGATAAATGAGGGTGGGCTTTTCATAATAATCTCCTCTCCCCTACACCCTATACAAAAGCCGGGATGAAAATCCCCATTTTGGGTGCAGAATGCTTAACCCTGTTGTTTAGATGTACAGAGTGCTTTAAAGTTCTTCAAAGCTACACACTAAAAAATTCTAGCTCAACCTTTCGCCAAAAAATGGTGAAATTTAGCTGCAAACAACATTTGGTACTAAGTTGAACTTCAACTTAAGTACCAAATGGTTGTTGCTGCTAATTTTCACCATTTGTTTCTTTTTTTCTTCTTCTTCTTTTTTTTTTTTTGTGAAAGATTGATCTAGATTGAATTTTTTACAGTGTAAAATCTCTCAGATTGAACAGTATGAAATGAGTTGTTCGTTCGTGATCGTCGAGAAGTATAAGTTGTTTTAATTTGGAAAAACAACCATGAAATAGGCCACAATTCCAAACGGCATGTTACCCCTACAATATTTTTCACAAGGAAACTAAACTACATCTCTCCCAATTAATAAGTGAATGAGTTTAGAGTCTGATGATAACAAGGTATTGATTCCCGAAAAGACATTAGGGGCACATGTTCAGGATCATACTCTATGTGGATTGCCAAAATTTCGTGGCTGACTGAAATCTTTTATTCGAAAGCAACTAATACAGTGTTTTCAAAACTTTCTCGTCTACCTTTAAAGTCTTTCTGGTAAACAGATGTAATAAACGATTCAGGAAAATTAAGGTACCTACACATGCTTAAGCACGCTTGTGCAAGCACACCGTGTGTACAGTGACGTAACTATAGGGTGGCAGAGATGCCAAAATGCCACGGACCCCCAATGGGGCCCCCAGGTCGAGAGGCTGCGAGCTCAGAAGTGCCCTTACATTTTAAACAAAATTTAACAATAATAATAAATTTTATATAACTATTTAAATTAATTAAAGTTAATCAAATAAACACAAATAAAGACCATATACAAATACAAATAATTATTAAGATTTATACGCATTCATTGGTTGCTTCATTTTTTGCCGCGTACTTTGGTGGCGCTGGCGAGCTACTGACGCTTGTGGAATTCTCTCAATTTATTGACTGAGACCAACAAGAAAGTACTGATCTAGTAAAGAAAGCTCTAAAAATTGTTGAAATATGTATATAAAAAAAACATATCTGAATCAATCGCCAGAAAAATTCTCAGTTTTGTGTTCTCATGTCATCCCTCTTTCCTGAAGTATGTACTGCATTAATGTTATTTGTTACAATTCCTGTGACTACAGATGGTGCTGAAACATCATTTTCGAAACTAAAATTAATAAAAACCTATTTAATTAACTCTATGGGACAAGACAGGCTAAGTAACTTGGCTATTCTGTCTATTGAAAATTACATGGCAAGATTTTTAAACTTTGGTGATGTTATTGATACTTTTGCAGAGCAGAAAGCTCGGAGAAAAGAGTTTTATTAATAAATATCTTGTTAATATTAAATTGTTATTTTATTATAAATATGTAATACCTATGCTTTTGAAAATTAAACTTATCAGATATTTAACTAAAATGCATACAATATTAATAATACTGTTTAGTACCTCAGGGATTTATTAACACAAGTACTATTGCTCAAACATGGTTCTTTAAGCATGTTTGGCCAACCATGCTTGAATGTGTGTAGCCATATTAAGTGCACAAAATTTCTTCGAAATGGTGGGTAGGGAAACCAATAGTGCTTGCTCTCAGTTCTTAAATGGACGGACTCTGGAAATTGATAAGTGCTTCCAGTTTTGCCCATTGCATTTTCAGTAGGTGAGTTTTTTCATAGCAAATGGTAGGTATGTTTATTAAAAAACGAAAAGTTCAAACTTGCCAATTTAATATATATATATGTATTTTAAAAATCGAAATAAGTTTAAAAAGTAAAAAAGAAATGAAACAAAACAAAAAAAAAGGTTAAAAAAAAAAAAAAAAAAGGGAAATTTTGCTATGGCGTACGAAAAGTATAAAAAAGGAGAATATTAGTAATTTTCACACATCTTGAGAACTTTATATATTTAGTCATTTGTTTTTGTGAAAATGAATGAATAAAAACTAACTTTGTTGAATGCATTAGCATTATTTCTTCATTCATTACTGGTAAAATTAAACGACGGTGCCAGCTACAATAATAATATTGCGAAAATATATCCGCCTCATAAATGTTTCTTTATCAAAAGAGAATAAAAAAAATTAACCTCATTCATATTACACTGTAAAAAAATCTAGTTCAACCTTTCACCAAAAAAATGGTGAAATTCAGCTGCAACCAACATTTGGTGCTAAAGTTGAGTCGTTATAATGGTTCCTAGTTTTACAGTCGTGGTGAAACTAGGTAAAATTACACCATTACAATGGTTCAACTTAGCACCAAATGTTGGTTGCAGCTGAATTTCACCATTTTTTTTTTTTTTTTTTCGTGAAAGGTTGAACTAGAATTTTTTAGTGTGCGCTACCAAATGAGAAATTTAATGCAATCCCCAAATTCGGATTTAAAAAAAAAAAGTGATGTTTCCGCAATTAGTTGATACGTTTTATAATGCACTTCAATGTGTGCTTGGCGCCAAACCTTTCTTGGTTTGAAAAGACATCTAATAACAATCTTAAAATAAATAATAGTTTTATTTTAGAGAATTTGTAACACAAATGCAAATACAAAATTTTTATGTCAATAACACGGACAAAGAAAATATTATTTGGTACCAACCTCAAAATAACAGAGATACTAATGTGGAAATGATATATGTAGATTATGTGATATCATCACAGCCAACGAATATTACATTTATTGAAAATCATTTTTAAAAATTCTTCAAATGATTGAACTCCACATTATGTTCAAAAACTACGAAAATTAAAAGGATTTTTACCAATCAATCTGTTAGAAAAAAAACTTTTATTTCAATCAAAAGCCTATATGACTTAGCCACTTTTTGAGGAAACACTTAAATTTTTCCCGAATTTATTGCAAGAAATGCCATTTTTTTCGATGCAGTTTAGTAGTTTCAGTTCTTAGTAACAATTACGTTATAATATTAAGAAGAATCAAAATTTTGTATAGTAAGAATAAATATTTTCTTTCTCAGCGTGCTTGTAACTGCTGCCCATAAGCATAAAATCCACTCCAAAACAAACTTTGTTTACGAGCATCAATCCTTCAAAATTAATCATTCAATTTTCGAGCTCTGATCTTGACTAACCCTCCCCCTCCCCCTTTATTCTTTCTTCTTTAGAAAAATGTAATTCCCTCATAGTAATCCCTTTTTAAGCATGATCAGCTAAATCTGTTGGGATTTTTTTTCCCTTTCTTTTTATATTTTTTTGCCACCCTACGCGCTTTCTTTCTTCCTGTTTCTCTTTTCCCGACCAAAGAAGGGGGAAGGGGATCAAAAAACCGATACTTCACGGGGTCAAAAAGTCAACCGCTAACCGCAAAGTGCTCCAGTGCTGCTGCACGCTGTGTTTTTTGTCATGGTAATTGTGGAAGCTACTGCACCTGCGAAGTCAAAGTGAAAGTTTGTTTGGATTGATGGGTTACGGGAGCAAACATCATTATTTTATGCGTTCTTTGTTAGAACTTTCTGAAAACGCTGACGATGAACAAACATTTATTCAGGAAAAGCCACTTGAAAGAAACCGAATGTGTGATATATGTAGTGCAAAATCTCTTTACGATTAATAAAAAAATACTCTAAATTATGCAGGGGAAAAAATACGTATAAGTGTTTTCCCAGCCGGGACATATGTGCAAATAAGAAAAATTATAAATTCGAAACAAATAAGAACAATAGATAAAATAATTTAAATAGGTTTTCTTTGTAATTTATCAGTTGTAGTAGTAGTAGAAGTTTAATTAAATTTATGAATCCTATTAGTTTCTAAAAATTTCCGCATAAAATTTTAAGAGGCTCTTTTTATAACTAAAATATATTTTATTCATTTAATTTTATTACACAGCTTTCTTTCTATTTATGTTATTCATTTTTTTACTTATTTTTGCAATTTATTAGTTGTATATTCATTTAGTTTCTTAACATTTCCGTCTAAAATTTTAAGTGGATTCTTATTTAACTAAAATCCATTTTATTTATTTATGCTTATATGTGCTTATTATACAAAGCTTTCTTTTTATTTATGTTATTCATATTTTTATTTATTTTTGTAGTTTATTAGCTATTTTTTTTTCTTACTTATTTCCTTTTACACTTTTAATGTATATATATATTGGTTACTTATTTATACTTTTTTTTTAAGAAACAGGACTATCAGTAATAGTGTCTGAAACTAAAATTTTTTAAACGTAAATTAAAACTAAAATTATTTCAACGGATCTCAAACTTATTTCTCAATTCCCAATCTTTCATCGGACAGGGAGTCTAGTTGTTTTCCCTGCACTAACACTGCGCTGCCAGTAAAACACGTTTTACAGATTTTTTTGTTCGAATTTCCTTCCGGTATCAATATCCGGTCAATCAAATAATTACAGTTTTAGATTAAACTAGAGATGAGAGTCGAGAATATTGTCAGAGATCGAGAACATTCCTTTTTCTCAAAAGTAAATATAAAATTTTACGAAAATTGCATATATGTATTATGTTTGTCAAATGACGTGAATAACATTATCTTTGGGTTTATTTACTCACTATATAAGTGTTCATTGAAGGAAATTTTCTCTAAACAATGTAAAAGCTTTTGGTCACTTCAGTATATGCTTTATAATAAAGTACTATTCAAATAATTACTTATCAATTAAATGTATACCGAAATTTATATTTTTAATGTAGGTTGAACAGAAAATACCTGAAAAGTTAAAATATGTTACTAAAAAAGTCGTTTTTTTTAAACCCCTACTAATCAAACAATTATGTAAAATAAATTATTATTAATCATGAGTAATTTTAATTTAAATATAATCAGGTTTTAAAGAATATTCTTCTGAAAAACTTTATTTGCTGCACATGAATTTACATAACTCCCAAAATTATTTCTAAGAACAATTTATATATGGTTTTTAGACCAATTTGGGACACTCAATCGCGTGTGAGGACAATTCTAAATGGTCTTAAACAAAGAATGTAATGTTTAATCTCAATGGTTTCGGTAGCTACTTTTGTTTGCAGAAAAAATCTTATTATTGTTATTATTTTGAATAACACGTTAATGTTATTTTCCGAGAAGTTTAACAAATATTTTACATTTTGTAATACTTATTTATATCTAAAAATATGTTTTTGTGATGTTAGTGCAAATAAAACTTAGAGAATATTCTTAGAAACAATTACTGAGCATTTTGCATCTCTAGATTAAATTACTCAATTATTGAAACAACACTCGTAATGCAAAGCCTTTTTCATAAACTACAATTTGAAAATAATACTTCTAAAACAGTTTCTTTAAAAGTACAATGTAAAAATTTGGCATTTAAATGCCACCATTTTTGGCGTTACTGAACACAATTTTTGGCGTTCAGTTGGTGTAAAATTGAAAACTGCTCATTTTTTTGTGTATTTAAAATTCTTTTAAGTGTCTGTCTAAAAAATTGCGGACAGCAAAATGTTTTTTAGCTTATGATGTTCAATAACTCATTTACGTATTAAAAAATCATGAAAATTGCTTATTCATTCCACTTTCATAGAAATGTGCAATCGTAATGTCCCACAGAAATAACGACGAATAGATCTACCTAAAAGTTGATAGAAGGTTGAAAATTTAATAAAATCAAACACTTCCATTTACAGGGAGCATATTTTTAGAAATTAAAAAACATGTCTACAAATCTCCATTATTAATTTAGATGCGACTGTTCGCAGTTTCTAAAAAAGCAACAGCTTCGGTGTTACTCCTAAACTAAAAATTTTGCGATTAGTTGCCACCATTTTTGGTGTTCAATTGGTGTAAATTTAAAAATTATTCATTTACTGATATAGTATTTTAAATTCTTTTAAGTGTGTCTAAAAAAACACAGACAGCAGAATGTTTTTTTAGCATGTTATGTTCGTCAATTTATTTAGGGGTCAACAGTTTATTACGATTGAACGTTTATTCTATTTTCATAGGAATGAAAAATTGTAATGAAATTTCGGTACGTAACTGATTAAACAAATTTCGCGTGGTAAGAAACATTTCACGATCTGCATTTGTTTAGACAGATAGATAAAAAAATTTAAATATATCAAAAAGGAATAATTTTTAAAACTTGACAGCAATTGATCACCAAAAATCGTGTTTAGTAACACCAAAAATGGTGGCAACTAACGCAAAAAATTTTTGTGTCGTGATGGATCGGAAAAAAATGATCGCTTTCTCGATGCGTTAGTGGCCTCATCGTGAGTTCAAGGACATAAACTATAAAAACCTGTTCGTTTATCCCTCATTAATCAAATATTATACTGTAAATAGTATGACAAATTAAAATATATCAAAAATGAATAATTTTCAGCTTTACACCAACTGAACTCCAAACATCGTGCTCAGTAACACCAAAAATGGTAACAACTAAACGCCAAAAATTTTTAGTGTACGGAAACTTAAAAATCGGCATCAGTGAATCGTCGACAGCGCGGAAAATGACTATTCAATCCTCCCCATTCCAGGCATTCGATAGGCTTGAGAATGGATACGCGGCCTGTGAATACACGAGGATATATTTGCATCGGCACGTGTGAGTGCGCGGACGGAGTTCATTTCAAGAACGGGAATTCTGCCTTCTCGCGATTTAGCATGCAACCGATTACATGCTTGAAAAACTACTTGAATCATCAACTTGCCGCACTTTTCGGAATAGAGGGCGCACTTTTTCTTGGAGAAATTATCGAGGGGATATTAAACCGGGCGCTTTAACCCTTTATCTCCTGCATTATGATCTGCAGTAATTTTTTTTACAGATATAGTTTGTCTAGGTATTTACACTGAAAATTAAGGGATTTACATAAACAAAATGCTCAGTCTATAAGTATTTATTTCTTTACAGCTAACAAGTGCCACAGAGTATTTACCCTGTGTAATTAATTACATACACTATTTAATCAAATATTTCGTCAAATAGTTTTCTAAGTTCTTAACTAACACATTAAAAAAATCAGTGACTTGATTCTTGAATTTTACTACTTTTCTGGAGCCAAACTCTAAATGAGCAATCTGAACAAAATCGAAGTTCAAAACACAGCATTGGATTCAAAACTATTTGTGTTCCTTTCCTCCCTAAAATACTCCTTATAGAATCCTTTGCTGAAATGTATCCTGAAAAGGGGGAATTTAAAGACAGTCCCGGCAAAGTACCCTCAGAATATTGGTAAAAATGGTTGCTGGGATGGAATTTATAGAGAATGGTACTTATAAGTACCGACGGTAGATAAAGGGTTAAACCCAACTACAGTCAAACATGCGTTAGTGCATAAAACAACCATGGTCTACAGAGAGTGATGACATTAATATTAAATCTTTCTAGAAGTGCAGCATACAATCTGAATCCCAGTGAATGGCGAGGATCTGGATCCCAGTCAAGACAACCTTACTTTTTGAAGAGGAAGGCAATGATAAAGAGGGAAAAGAAGAAAAAAGTTCAGGTGACGATTTTTGGAGATTTTAGAGGTTGATATGTCAGTTACGCAAACAAAACTAATAAAGAAAAAATCCTTGGTTTAGCTTTGTAATTTAATGATGAATGTTTAAAATTTTATTTTTAAAAAGCAAAATTGGTAAAAAATTAAGATGTAGCTTGTAATTTATAAAATGCAGTAATCAGTAATTCGAGATTTTAAAAGTAAAATATTGAGAGCCATTTTTTTAAGTTGGACCTTCAAATGTAATCTTTTTTTGAAAATTATCAACTTTGAGTTGATCGTGAATATGTGATAGGTTCGACTCACAAAAAATCTATCGATAATGAACCCGGGTTATAATATATTCTCGGTTGCATTGAACTTATTCACTAGTCGCTGCAGAACTCCTACTTTCAAGGATAATTTTTGCGCATAGGTATTAGGATCACAAATGATAGCATTATCAAACTAATGTCTCAATTCCCAACCTTTAATCGGACAGGGGTCTAGTTGTTTTCCCTGCACTAACACTGCGCTGTCAGTGAAACACGTTTTACAGAGTTCTTTTGTTTGAATTTCCTACCGGTCAAATAATTTTAGTTTTAGATCAAACTAGAAATGAGGGTCGAGAATATTCTGAAAATATTCTCTTGAAGTTGAAATTTGATAAATAATCGAGATTATTCTTTTCTCTCAAAAGTAAATACAAAATTTTACGAAAATTAAATATATCATAAAACAACATTTTATTATCATAAGTCAAATGACGTGAATAACATTATCTTATGTTTTATTTACTCACTATTAGTGTTCATTGACGAAAATTGTCTCTAAACAATGTAAAAGCTTTTGGTCACTTCAGTATGTGCTTTATAATAAAGTACTATTCAAATAATTACCTATCAATTAAATGTATACCAAAATTTATATTTTTAATGCAGGTTGCAAAGAAAATACCTGAAAGTTAAAATATCTTGCTTAAAAAGTCGTTTTTTAAACCCCTACTAATCAAACAATTATGTAAAATCAATTATTATTAAACATGAGTAATTTTAATTTAAATATAATCAATTTTTAAAGAATATTTTTCTTAAAAAGTTTATTTGTAGCACCTTAATTTACATAACACCCAAAATTATTTGCAAGAAATTTATATCGTTTTTAAGACCAGTTTTGGACAGTCAATCGCGTGTGAGGACAATTCTAAATATTCTTGAAGAAAGAATGTAATGTTTAATTTTAATGGTTTCGGTAGCTACTTGTGTTTGCAGAAAAAATCGTATTATTGTTCTTTTATTTTTTTTTTTAAATAACACGCTAATGTTCCCCGCACTGACACTGCGCCGCCAGTAAAACACGTTTTACATATTTCTTTTATTTGGATTTTCACATGGACTACGCCTTACAGGCCGCTTCATAGCAGATATGAGGGCGAGGTTCGAGAGATATGACAAATTTAATGGGCGATTCCGTTTGGATGTGTGAAGCACATGATTTTGTTATGTTTTCGTTCAAAGTCGATTTTACTCGTTGTTGAGTTTTTAGTGGAAATTATATTGTAACTAACTTAGTGTAAGTATTCATTCATTTTTAAATAGTTTTATGCAATTAACATGCTTTCGTTTTCCTAAACTTGAAGTCTGCACGTAAAAGTTACGTTACCTACAGCGATAACCCGATGCTGCGGGATTAATTATTCTAAGGCTTCAAAGACGATCTTAATTTTTTAAAAATATAGCTCATCGACTCTGGTACGTTTCCTTCTTTGTTTTCTTTTAATTTAATTTTATTAAATGGGGTTGAACGACACTAAAACCTATCCATCATTAAATTCAAAAACCATAATTTTCGAAACTTGAAATACTAGCAGGATGGCATCTATGATTTTGTACAAATAGTTGTTTTAAAAAAATGAGAGCATGTATAATTTTTTTTAAAAATATCTAGGACTTTTAAGATGAAATATTTTGTTCATTCTCCCTATGGTTTTTAGAGTTATAATTCAATCTTAAAGAACATTTCATACGAGTAAAATGTACACAAAACGTTTTCCACAATTTTTAAAATTTTTAGTACTAAACATTGTGATATGGATTAGAGAGAGAGAGTTAATTGTGAGTTTTATATTATATGTATGTGTTTATTATATAGAACAGCATTCTATTGCACTTAAAGCTGCTAATGTTTTTCACGTTCTTATTCGATTTAAAAAAAAAAGTTCTAGGCTTCAAGATTCGCTCAGAAAAATGAAATAAAAATAAATTTGTGTTAGAAACACACATTAAAAGTTTTAGAATAAGAAAATTAAGGAAAGGAAAAACAGCGTTAACACACACAACACTTGAAATGGTCTTTTTTTAATTTTAAAAATCCAGTTTTTCTATAGTAGTTTAATGA
Source organism: Octonoba sinensis (assembly GCA_038502835.1). NCBI lineage: Eukaryota > Metazoa > Arthropoda > Arachnida > Araneae > Uloboridae > Octonoba > Octonoba sinensis. The sequence continues at coordinate 60,091,372 of CM076603.1, forward strand.
CATATTAGGTGTGAAAAATTGCATCAAACTAAATATTAATTACCTAATTAATATTTCATGACCTCATTAGCATCATTTTCGCAACAGATCTTAAAATGTAATTTGTTTAGACATACAATTCTAATTGGAAATAATAGCTAATATCCTTCTTCATGTTTTGTGCCTGAAGCAAGAGGCCAGACAGTGTAGTTTTTTTTATACAAATATTTCTTACTACAAATGGATAAAAAATCATGATTTTTTCTGTAATTTTAACTTTTAAAAATTCATTTAAAATTTATTTATTCATTAAAAAATGATTGAGGCAGAGCACATCCCCTGTATTATGTAGATTTTAGTGATATAAAGATAATTATAATAGATTAATTCAGTGTTGAATTATCTTCTTTCAACTTAAGTGTTACATAACTGAAACATGATCCTTCAGAAATTGACTTTAAAGTTTTGGAAATGCGGATTTTTACATAGTAGTACCTCGAGAAAAATCCTAGTCACTAAAGAACTATTCTAAATATTAGCAGCATCTCGGTATCCTTTGAAAGGTAAAGAATTAGAGAACAATTTGAAGTAATATTTTTTTTCCCGATAATTTGGTCGATTTTAGCAATGTTAAGTGTGGACACCTAATGTAAAAATTACAATGATAATAATTGATATTATTTATTAATCTCCAAACAGCTAGCATAACTCGGATATTGAAATGATCGCAATAAATCAATAACTAAAAATAACAATATGAAGCTTACACTTGTTTTCTTTCTTATTTACTTTTTTCATTAGTTTTTTTTTTCTTTTGATGAGATTAAATTGAAACTTCAAATATTTACTAAGAAGTACTCTTTTTGTAGAAATAATTTATATTATAAATCATTATTTTTAATCAAAAAAGTATAAAACATGTACAGAAATTGCATTTAAAAAAAACTTGTTCCAAAGGTAGTCAGGAACCTTAAGACAGAAGCTTAAACCCCTTAGACCGCCCCGCCCCTTGGGAGCACAAATTGTGTAATTCTCTTTACATTTAAATCCAATGATCCATGTTTGACTATGAGACAGAAACGATTTTTCATGGGCATCAATGAATGCTGACAAACTGTTAATTGTTTGATGACACTTGGTCTATTTACTGGTCAAAGTGAAAATGAAACTAATTTAACAAAAAATAACAAGGCACAGTCACATAAATAGTAAAATGTATTAAATTTCAAAACATTGGGGAAAATTACATAACAAATTGCACATATAAAACATAATTGCTACATTTAAAAATACTAAAAGTAAAATGATTTATGTATATAATAAAAAGCATGCACATATTCATAAATTATCATTGACAAGTGAACTGAGATTTTTTCACAATATTTAATATGAATTCACTGAAGGATACAAATCCCGCTTCCATTCAAGCATAAACATATGCTGGTGCAAAGAGCACCTTAAAAGTTAGTTACTATAGATCAGTGGTTGCCAAACATTTGAGGCCACTGAGCAACTTTACAGTTTTCAAATTTTGACAATTTTGTTCCCCCCCCCCCCCCCCATATTCTGCCACCCAAAAAAAAAAAAAAAAAAACCGGTCAGAACCATTCTTCATCATTCATCCATTATGTGCTACGCTAAAAACATATGCGGGCTACTATATTGGCAGTTTTCATCATTCCTTATATTTCTGTCGTCAAAATATGTTCAGGTTTGTTTCTGAGCCACGCTCAATGGGAAAATTGACAAAATTTTGAAAATCAATTCGCAATCGTTGGTGTACTAATGTGCAGACTTATAACCTAAGCGCAACTGCAATCTACCGAAAATTACCGCACGAGCCACCAGCAGCTCGCGATCGAGTTTGGCAACCACTGCTACAGATTAAATTAATTAGATACTAAAAAAAGCAGAAAATATTACATATGAACCATACTTATTACCCATAACCTTTTTTTCAATGCTACTCTCATTAAATTTCCTCTTTTCATATACATAAATATACCCCAACATGATAGATTATGACACTCATATTTCAGGACATAAAAATAGAGAGTACTCGCCACAAACAGACCTTTTTTGTCAAAGAAAAATCCAGTACCACGTAAGTATTAGTGGACTTCTCTTTAGTTTTTTAACCAAGCAAAACTTTGACCGCAACTCTTTCATAAAAGTCAGATGTATGTTTAATATTGGTACAGTGAAATCTCCTCATATAGTGAATACCATTATAATGAAATATTTCTTATAATGAAGTTAATGTTCAATCCCATTATTAACGCCGTCAGGTTAATTTATATTCCATCGTAAGATATTTTGAAACAACGAAATATTTCTCTGGTGCCTTTGGAGTTGATTGTAATGGGATTTCACTGTATTATCTATTAAAGATAAAGCTTGATTCCATTTAAATGGTAAGTGTTTCTATGTAATAATGAATAAATGCATGTGTTTATAATAACCTCTGTTTCAACAAGAAGAGATGTTAAAATTTTTTTTGCATGATTGAAACAATGGGGACTGAAAATAAGGCTAGTTGGTTGAATCGAGTTTATCGGCACAGCAGTTACACTAGGGCAGAGATGGCAAACCTTTTAAGCATTATGAGTCAAAAACTGCCAAAAACCCTTATCCCCCCCCCCCCCAACTCTAGTAAAATGTTGCACACAAAAATTCCATTTTTTTTAAGCAGCCCTGGTATTTCTTTTGTTTTTTTCAACACTTATTTTTTAATTTACTTTTATGAAAATAAAAGTAAAAGATAACTGAAAAAGAATATTTTTTCTTAACAGAATCAGAATGGAAGTGTGACAAATGTAACATTGAAAACCTTTGTTTTCCATTAAACATAATATAAAAGTTTACTGAAAAAATACATGAAGATAATTTTTCTGTGAAAAGATTTTACATTATTCAATTTTTTGTCTCCTTTGACAGTTATAGAAACGTGTGTCACCCAAAATGGCTCGGCAATTGGCATGCGACTTTTGACATGCACCTCATAGCTTTGCCATCACTGCACTAGACTGTATGTCAACAAAAGGAATACTAATAAAAAGATATCTTAATACAATCATGGATCGAAACAGTATTCATCAAGTGATTAGGTCACTAGATTGTTCGTTCTACTAAAATAACTTAAGCGGAAAGTATTCTGAGTAAATAGACTAAACATAGAAAAATAAAAAAGGGGAGAAATTATATAGAATTCAAATTTAATATGGATAATCTCAAACCTCCAGCAGACACTAGAAATATACTAATAATGTTGACAAATCTGGGAAAAAACAAAATAGAAAATGAGAAGAACAAAAGTAGAAATCTAAAAGAAATGAAATATCTATGCAAAATAAGAAAACGTTCAATCGCATGAAAACCTTTGTAATTAGTTCTCCACCATACAAATTTGAATTCCCACACTTAAGGTCAGGACTCTAAACAAAGATTAGATAAATTTTTGTATGAAATAACTAGTAAACTATGTACAAAATAATCCTTAAATAAAATACACATAGCTTCTAGCAATGGACATTTGAGCCAGGGAAAAAATAGTAAGAAAAATGTATACCAAGCTAATCAAATCGCAATAATTTAAAAAAGAGATAATTAATGGTGCAACTAATGTTATCCATGCCATAGTAAAAATTAATTTTAACTATATTCTACAAAAAAGTTCGTTAAAAAAAATACAACATGACAATGCACAAATCTTAAATCACTCAAATCTTGATTTGTTCAGAAAGATTGTTTATCATGTGATAAAATTAAGATATTAGAGAAAGGACAAAAACTTTATATAGTTTGCTCATTTTATGACTTTATCTTATTATTATTATCATTGTTTTTTACTTTGAAAACACAAGCTATAAAAAGGATTTTAATCTGATTCAGTAATACATTTTTACAAAAAAGAAACAGTAAATGGAATTCCAGATTTTTGTTTACAGCAATCACAAGCGAAAAAGAGTCTGTGGTCGGAGAATTGAGTCTCTATTATCTTGAAAAAAAAAACCTGAAATCATGCAATTAATGAAAAAGATTAACGAATTGTCAAAATCATATATACAATGAGACAACAAGAATACCATTTACTCTTATGTATGTTATTATGCACTGCTGGATAAAAGATAGAAATGAATTAAAATATGAACTTATTCCTAAAACTCAAAAAAGATGTAGAACTTTGATTTCAAAACTTTTGTTGTTAAAAAAAAGTTTTGCATTGCTTGTCATTGATTGTTAAAATATTTAAAATGAAAAAAAAAAAAAGATTTATACAGAAATGATCACATACACAAAAAATTTGTAGTTTATTATTATTATTTTGTTGCTATTGTTATTTTTACTATTATTATTCAGCATAATGTTTTAACATGAAAAAACATAATAACTCATGAATTTACCAGTTTTCTTAAGGTAATTAAAATACTCAGCATATTTTTGAATTTCTACATTCCCTGCAGTTAAAGTTTTTGTGCTTGCATAACATAATTAAATCTTGATGTAGACCGAAACAAAATTAAATAAAGTTAAAAGAACTTGAACGTTGTCAGATATTAAAAATCTATTCAACAACAAAAAAATGCTTTTGAAACACATTTAAAATTTTTTATACATACATTAAACTTAATGGGTACAAGCAGAAAGAATTAAATTACAATATTTTATAGGCAAAACTAATTATAGAAAATTGTGCTAATGCATGAGAAAAGAAGGAAAATTAAAAATTACTTGTTCAATAAGGAAAGATGTTGCAATTTTAAATAGCCATGTTAAAAACAAAATTATACTTATGAGTAGCTTTAATACATGACCAATCACTTAAAAAAAATTTAAATGAAAAAATATTTTCAATCACACTTTCAGCTAAATAAACATTAGATTTCAAACAGCTGAGGCACGGTACCATATATTTATGTACATATACCCATTATTCAATTACCACAAAATTCCATATTACAAAATACTTCAAACATTTTCTCGAACTTACAATCTTTTACAAACATTTGCTATCACCTAAAATGGGAAAGGGGAAGAAAGCGGATGATTTCACTTTACACAGACAGTACTAAAACAGATGCAGAAGCTTAAAGCGTATAAGGTTGATATTTCATTTACTTACAGTAAGTAGAATTTTACTTAAGCCCTGGGAGGATTATAAAACACCCATCCGAGTCACAAAATAAATAAATAAATAAGTAAATAAATCTATCTTGGTTCTATTGTTCTAAAGTTCACCTGTTGTTCTACTCTTTGATAGGTAACAGCACTAAACAGTGCCTGTAAGATGCCCTACTACTACTAAAACATTTTTTTTTTTTTTTGGCTCAAGTAAATCCACTTCTATGTGCTTACTTGAAGGGTGGTTGTGTTCCAAGAAGTTACGATTCCTGAATCAAAACATTTTTAGGTTTGTGAAGAACATTTATATTTTTAATTTATTTATTTAGTTTTGGAAAATATTTTTCTATATGAGAATAAGTGCATTTGATTTTGTACTTTTAGAATTTTCAATATGAATTTAAAAAAGCTATTTGGCAGTTCCTGCCAAAAAAGTAGGATGTTTTTGGAATAGCAAAGGCATATAATTCAAATATTTTAGAAGATAAATTTAATTCAAGCATTTATTTTCAGGAATAAAGATCACCCACCTTTGCTGCTTCATAATGCACTATAAATTTTTGAGCCTGCATCAGTCTGTTAGTTGTATATAAAACTTTTAACCTGAACAACATAAAAACCAACCTTAACAACATTAAACAAACATTAAAGGAAGGAAAAATAAAATTTCACTTATACTATGAATATAAAATTGTTATTATTTTCTTTATTTCAGCATAAAGACCTGGATTGGAGTAATACTTATTGTATTGAAAAAGAGCTTATACACACAAGTGCACAGCTGCCAACATTGCAAAAAAGAAAGGGAATTGAAGCTAGACCTTCTAGTAAATGGGTTTTAAAGCAAAAATTTGACTACATAGAGATTTTTTTTAATTAAAACAGATTTATCAAATTAGGAAAACATAGATAGATATATATATACATATATAAAATATGTAACAAATACAGAAGATTAACAAAAGTGATGATTATAAGGGACAATTAGTCAAAAAATTTGCTTTGATATTCACCAGCACAAAATTACTTTTGATTTCTCTGTATAAACATTTATAAGTAGCATTACTTCAGTTTACAATATAGAAGCAAATTTTCATGAAAACAATTCATGACAAATCGTTTCATCGCAGACCTTTTACCAAAATTCCTCTTTCTAGAGAATTTCCTGACTTTTAGATTCACATGAGATCTCCTTTTTTAGATTCACATGAGATCTATATTGAATTACAGAGCTGTGGTGGATTTTAGAGGGGGGCACAGGGGACACATTCCCCTCCCAAAGGAGGAAAGAAATATGTAATTAGCCCATTAAATATTTTTTACAAATTGTTCTATACATTAAAGCAGAAAAATTGGTTAATAAATAAATATAAAAACATAATAGCTATTATGAGAAATAGCGAAAAGTTTTACGAGGAATAACCACTTGATACTCCTTGGTGCCCCCTCCAAAAATTATTTCAGCGGCCGCCCCTGTTATAAAGTTTGGAAAAATGTATCATGATTCAGAAGTCTCCTAAATGATTTAGAAGAGCTGGCAAATATGCAATGGTAACATAAGCTTCATAATTTAAAATATTTTTTATAACAAATAATTAAGAACTCTTTATAACGAGAAAATAACTAATAAGGAGTTATGATAAAACACTGTGCAACTACAAGAATAACAAATTTAGCTGGTTTACAGTGTGCCAGCACACTTAAATATAAGATAAAAAATGAAATATTTTGTGCAAAATAACAAAGTGAATATGTTATGTTCTTAAGGTTCTTAACTTTTTATTTAATTCAAGGTATCTTTCTTTCTTTGTCTTTGCTTTTATGTATTTATTTATTTTATAACCATTAGCATTATCTTTATTCTTATTATTGTTATGGTTTGAAGTGGGCATGAGATAGTAAAAATAAATAAAATGTCTTTCAAATTTCTGCATAGAAGACAATGAATAAAGTTGTTGCCAGAATTTTCAGCACAATGACATTCTGGCACACTCTTACATATAACAATTAACGTGAAAAATTTCACACACGTTACCTCCTAATGGCAATTAGTAAAAATAACAGTAAAAACCAATGCAAAGGTTTTCAAAGTACATGAAAAAGAAAGTGACTTTAGTCAAATGCAATCAATAAAATTGGATATGAAACAAATCTTATATAAAAAGGGGACTTTTTTTCTCAAATCCACACAGTCAGATTACTACAATGAATCTACACGGCAGTTAAAACCTCGATTTCACAGAGTTAGAATATGTTCAAGGCTAATACGATCATGATCCAAAACCAAAGCTTCATCCTCAAAGAACTTGGAAGCATCTTCCAAACATATATCTTTCACTAATGAAATGGCTTTTATTAGAGCCTGAAAGAAAAGCATCATACACTAGGCGTTAATAGCAGCAAAGTTTTTACTACATAAGTAATGACTTCCACATTTTTCCAGAATTTTAGTTACAAATTAAAAAAAAAAAAACATAAAAGACTTCTCAGAAGTAATATAAATCAACAATTTAAAAACACCCTTGAATCAAGCATCATTCACCAAGCATAAGTTTTGAAACCTTTTTCTACAGATATCTCTTTATAAATAGCAAATGAATCTTTGAGATTTCGTTTCCCTAATTACTGGAAAATACAGCTGAACTTACTTATGAACTTACGTTTGAACTTAATACGAACACAGTTAATACGAAATCATGGCTAAAACAAACATTTTGTTCATCAAGTTTGGTTTGTTATTTAATTACACTAAATATCTCACGCATTATATGAAGGCTAAAATACAAAGTTCAGCTAAGATGAACAAATTTCTGACCTATTCACACAAAAATTTATTCGATTGCTATATAATAATTTTTTCTAAAGAAATTGTTTGTTGTTTTGAGTCATTGTAAACCAGCAAGTACGCATATGATAAAATTTAATGTACCTAAAAAAACAACTAACCATTAAGGATTTTTTCTAAAATTGTTAAATTTTAAAAGGTAAGTTCACTTTTTCTCAATGTACTAATAAGATTTAAAAGTGTATATTAGTAAAAATAGATCATTTGTTTTCACTATTTATTTTACTTTGTATTACAAATAGTAGTAATTATTTTTAAAATATAAATATGCATTTCTAATAGTTTTATATACACAATTTTACGTGTTCACAGTTGTTGTGAATAATGGCTAATACGAACAAATTCAGGATTTTTTTGGCATTTTGTATTAAGCAAGTTTACCTGTTATTAGTTTACACTTTTAAAATTTTCCTTTGAACTCTCTGTATTTCTAAGCCTTTAAATACAATTTGACTTTATCCTTGCATTTCCGTTTTGCTTGGTGGGCAGTTTGATTTATACATTCCAAATAGCCCTAATGCCACACAAAAACTTTTATTGAATAGAAGTTTTTCATCTCTTGGTGAGCGCAAATTTCAACAAACCTCATTGCACATATCCTGATTAAGCAGCTGCTATAAAGAATAATTCATGAAGTAAATTAAACGTAGATTAAGAATGAGGTGGCAGAGTGAAAGCAAGTAGGGGGCATAGCAGACTGGTTTATATTGTTTTTAATGCCACTTGGATATCCAAGCTCCCCTTCGCAGAGCGACTAGGGATTAAGGCAGTAAGGAGCGCCTTCCGTTTATAGATGAGCATCGCAACGGTCAAAGTACGACTTAGCTCATAATGTACTTGGATGACACCAGATGGTGCCACGGCAAATACACCACCTTCCTTTTTTGACCTAAGAGTGAAGGGAAGGGAAGGGAAAATCTCCACCCTCCGGTACCCTTGGTACTGCCTCGGGACTTCAGGGTCCCCGGATTTTACATACACGTATCCCCAAGTGTACATGGTGGGTCTTCAGCGACTCGGGTATCAAACTCGAGATCTTCCGATCGGAATATCAATATCCTAACCATTAGGCTACCACAGCCCTACACTGGTTTATAAAATAATTAATTAATTAACAGCTGAAATATACATTTAAGAAGGCAGAAAAGAAGCTAGTTTTACAACAAAATTAGATACTCATTCCCATAGGCGTAACCGGGGGGGGGGGGGTTCAAACCCCCCCCCCCCCATTGGGTATTTACTTATTTAGGCACACAAAAAAATTTCTGGCTACCTCCTTGCAAAGCACATATTTTTTTCCCCTAAGAAAATTAAACACATATGCATATGATTTTATTTCCTCTTTCTCTGAAGGGTTGTGATCATGACCAAAGTATGCAGCTCATAATATAGAGGACTTTTCATCTGGTTATAATCAACACCCTTATCACCTTGGAGGGGGAGGGTTACAGCAAAAGGTGGCTTCAATCACCGTACCACACACAGACAAACAGAGATCCTTTCAATCACTCCAGAGGGTTTTCTTTCCTTCTTGATGTCTTTTTTACCCAAAGGCAGCAATTTGGGAAGGCGCTGGGGTCTGAAAATGAAGGACCCCTAGCCAACAATTGTCCTAATGGGTTAAACCCTCAAGCCAGGAAGGGATGCTCATCAAGCAACTTAAAGAGCAGTTTGTATTTATTTATGACTTCCTGTCCAAACACCCATTTTGGTAAAATCTTTTTTGTAGATGAGCCGATTAGAAAACTGATGAACTGTATTTGCATCGCATTTTCATATACAGATGTTCTCTCATCTCTTATAGTTTAAATGTTTTTTTTTCATATTATGGTCCATCACTGATTGCATTATGACTCTGGAAATCATACGTTCAACGTTTCCAATCTTACTGCTACAGTTTAATGCTGCATTTTAATTTACAATCAAGTATTATTTATACAGTGATGGAACAGAAGGAACTTGGTTTTGGAGCAGCAAAAACATCATTTTGGAGCAGCAAAATATCCATTTTGGAGCAGCAGAAACCCATTTTGGAGCAGCACAATATTAGGTTCAGAGTGAAAAAAAAAAAAAAAAAACATTTTGGAGCAGCAAAACAGCAAATTTGTTTCACACAATTTTTGGGACAGTAAAGGACAAGTTTTGCAGCAAGCAAAAAAAAAAAAAAACTGCAACAACTTCACTTTGTAGGAGAAAAGAGAGTAGTCTTGGAGCACACATCTCTAAAAATGTAAACCTTTTGCAAATATGTGCAGTAAAATAATGTTTTTAACAACTCATACGATGACAACAGTAAATTTTTATATATGAACTGCAACATACATAAGATACATACACAAAAAAATTCAGTAACTTTTGCCAAATTTCAGACTTGTTTTCTAACCTTTTTAAAATTAATTTCCAAATTCCAGACTTGTTCCCTAAGCTTTTTAAAATATAACCTTAATTTAAATATCTGAAACAAAAATAAAATTAAGCCTGCCATGAAGTATTAAGTTTTGAATTTCTACTTGGAATGAACATGGAATTCAATTCAAAAAATTTTAAATAAAGAACTTTAAGAAAATAAAAAGAAATTTTATTTATTTACCATTTACGACGTTTCATAAGCAAAAAAAAAAAAAAGCCAGAAACAATCAAACTTCCTTAGCAAATGCAAAATGATCGTATATTGTTTCAAAACGAAAGCATCAAATTATGAAAACGCAAATAATAGTTTCTTTTTGTTAATAATTTCAGAATTACATTTTAAGATATACATGATAATTAATAATTAATATCAATAATTACCGACAAGATTGGCGATTTTTTTAAAAGTTATGTTAAAACAATGCCTAAGAAAATACGCTAAAAAAAGGAGGTGGAATAAATGGATTGATGTGGGAAATCAAAATTTAATTACGCTCGACAAAAGAGCCTTACAAAAAAAAAAGTACCAAGTCCTTGAAACATTAATGAAACTACTACGTTCAAAAATAAAATTTAATGGAGTACAACTCTTATCTGAATTTTCCATGGTTGCTTCCACTTTTCTTGCCAACGTAGTACTTTAACCAGAGGCTGGAAAGTAAAAAAGGGACAAAGTTGTCCCCACATTCATGGAGCCTGGCCAATGCAATACAGAGGTAATTGTACGTTTAAGGAAAAATACCTGAAATTTTTAAGAGTAATATGGAGGAGCGGGAAGGTCTTGCCATTTTCATTACTTTTAAAAAACTGATTTATATTTCCCAGCCCTTCATATAGCCTTAAAAATCCTGTATTTTTAATAATAGCAGGCATCAAGTTCCAAAATCTGATTTGAATAATTTTGAAAAAAAGACTTTTCTTCTCAAAAACTGCATGTTTTGAAATTAATGAAAACTGCATTTGCTACTAAATATAGAAGAAAACTTAATTGGATGGACTAAGCAAATGTCCTAAACTATATACAATGAGAACTGATTTTAGGATTTTCTTATTAATAAAGATGTGCGTTACATGAAATCCATTTTTGTTCTCAGATTTTTCAAATGCTGTTTAATTTTTTTTTCAGTTTTATTCCTCCATTTATTTATTTTTAATTTTTTGAACCATTGGAGATATTTTATGTATATTTTACAAAAGTTTAAATAATTGACCAAAAAATAAAAATTAATCTAAATTCATCAGTTAACTTTTTGACATTTGAGAAATCACACTCCTAACAAGTACATAATTTCGTTTAAAATTTTTCAAATCAAGACTTTACTGAAAATAAAAGCGAATTGTATTTATTTGCGTTTCAATAAAGCTTAATAAACATCAATAGTGAAAAAATTCCGATTCTAACAGCGGATGCAAAAGGATTGTATCTTTTTAAAATGATAACGCGGAAAATAAAAGAATTTCTATGAGTAGAATAATCTTACTATTGCACTTTAGTAGGATTATAATGATCAAAAGTAAAAATTAACGGGATTATCGTCGGAAATTTACAGTAAATTAAAAATTAATGAAAAAAAAATCGCCGATATTTTCGGTAATTTAAAATTTTTGAAATTGAGAAAATATCGAATTTCCAGATCCCCTGAAGCTGTGAGCTGTGATTGGGTGCCAGTAAATCTTTTCCGAGCTTCCTCGCACAGGGTTGCCAAGAGCCGATCTCCTCCGACCATCGGCAGTATGGCGGTATTTTGTTGAATTGGCGCAGCAGGCGCCGTTTTCTTGAAAAATCGCCATTTTGGCGCAAGAAGGCGCAGAATTTTCGTTTAGGCGCAATTGGCGCAGCTGTTCCATCACTGTTTATATTTTAGCTAAATTTTTAATTATTTACGATATATAATTATGTTTGCACTTCAGCGATGGACACGTTCGTCATCCAAAAAGCAAAGCAAATTTGATTCCAACACTTCCACTTCTGAGGTATGCTTTGTTACAAATTTAACAAAATTTTTAGAAATTTATTGTGGGGATGAGCATTTTTGTAGGGGAATTTGGATTTTTTTTTCTCTAAAATTCCACTATTTCCCAGTTTTAATATTATGAATGCCTGGACATGGAAGATTGCTTAGCGCTAAATATTGAATTTTCCATTGCGTTTAAATTAAGATCTAGTAATGAATGTTTAATGTTTTTGTGAATCAAGGCCGTATCCAGAGGGGAAGGGGGATCTTTTGCAATGTATCATATTTCATATATTTCTCCCTGAAACTTTGCTTAACATAAGTGTGTCGAAGACTGCCCCCCCCCCCCTCAAAAAAATATTCTTTATACTGCCTTGGCTCCGGAGCAGGGGGAGCATGTTAAAAATTAGGAAGGGCAGTGTATGTTTCAAAACAATACCCTTTATATATACATATATATAGATATATATGACTAGAAATGATGTTAATATGAATTTTTTTACATATATGATAGCTTTTTGATGTCTATATAGTAGATGTATGTTTAGATCTTTGGTGAAGTTAGAGGAGTGGGTATTTGGGGCTTCTGCAACTTAAATTTCTGTAACTGGTCTTACATCATCTATAATGCTTAGGCTATAACTCTGGAGGCAAGGGTTCGAGGGCTCTCCCCAGGAAACTTTTTGAAATCTTCCTAGCAATGCAATTTCGGGATACTTTGGTGATGTTAGAGGAAACAGAAATGAGTTTGGTTACTCTCCCCCCGCATTTTTTTTCAAAATAAAGTGTTATATCTTTTAAGTAACTTTTGGTGTCGCTCATGATAGTGTTCAATGTCCTTTCTCTGAAAGTGTTTCTGAAAGTAAAGTGTCTTAAAAGCGTAATTTCTCTTTTCTTTCTTTTTATAAAGCTTGTGATCTGATTTTTTGCCGGGGGGGGGGGGGGGGAGTTGACTTGCTCCGAGGGGGTAGCTCCTCACCCCCCCCACCCCCCACCCCCCGGGGAGATGCCTGAAATAAACATGGAGTATATCTTTAGAGCCAAGTATTTATGACTAGTAAATTTTCAACTCTTTTACACTTTTTATTGGTGTTTAGTCTGTACATTTTTAGGGTGACCCCCCCTTTCACCAACCCCAGTTACGCCTATGCTCATTCCCATCCAATGACATAACAACATGAAAAATAGCAAGGAATCTTATAAATAAAGCAGACACCGAAAGCCCGGGTATGAACTCCAGCAAGGATGGATATTACTGATTGGTATAGCATTCTTCCAGTCATGCACTAGTAATCCAAATACTACTTTAAGCTGATGGGCTCCCAATGAACGAAAAGGACATTATGCTCGGGCTGTTTTGCCAGATATAAATGCACAAGAAGGTCTATTAATCCAATTACAACCAAAGTGCCAAGTTTGCGCAAATCACCTTGCACTGCTGGACTTTTTTTTTTCTTTTTTTTTAATTGTTTACAAAATTTGAAGGGGAAAAAACCTGAATTTACTAACTAAATTGTGAAATTACTGATTATTACTGATCAAGAAAAAATACTGACTTATACTGACCAATTTAATCCCCTGCATAATGAAAAGGGGGACAAAATCTTGAAATAAAATTCAAAACATTTGAAAACATAGCATGTTTTTTAATATTGACAATAAAGCAAGCAGAAAACATTAAAATTTACCTCAGGTATCCACACTTCACATATATACTGCACCATATGATGTTCATCACCAAATGTTAGTCTGAATTCTTCACGAAGATAATCATATAAAAGTTGCTGTGATATAAAATAAGAACAAATTCAAATAAAAAGCTTAATGTTTATGCACTCATACACATTTAATAGGAGAAAAATGAAACAAGAGGAATTATGAGTCATCAGGAAGCACACAAACATGCAAAATGGGAATGGCACGAAATAGCAGTACTTTTATACGCATTTAATTTGTATTCATTATAAGTAAAATTCCTTATTTAATTCCCAACATTCCTTACTTAAGTCGTTAAATTAGTGGGGGGGGGGAGTTATATATATATATATGGAGTCATTCATAAATTATGTCACACTTTGAGGGGGGAGCAGGGTTTGAGAAATTGTGACAGTTTGTAACAAGGGGAGGGGAGAGGGCAACAAGAAGATTTTGTTTTCTATAAAAACATTTTAAATCAGCAAATTGAATTTATTTTTGAAGGATTTTTTTTATTTTTATAATTTGATTTTAATGTTTCATTGATCATTTTGTAATGCAAACATGGTTGCTGGTTAAGGTTTAAATATACTTCTTGCTAAAAGTTCAAAAGGAAATTTCCTTAGACATATACACTTTTAAGATAAAATTGTGTGGGTCATTCTTTCAGAAATCCGAACAATTAATATATTTTACAGTCCTATACTAATTATCATTTCTGTTGTAAACTTTAAGCTCATTTTATACAAATTAATTATGCATGTAATCATTATTATTATTATGCTTACAAATGTCATTAAAAGGTCAAAAATAAAATTAGAAACGTGATCTATAATGCAGTGCTTTGTTTCTGAAGTGCAAGTATATATGCTTATGTAATATAGTGTGTCATGTGACAATGGGGGGAGGGGGTCAAATATATTGAAAAAATTGCGACATCATTTATGAAGGATCCCTATATATATGAAAAGATATATCAAAAGTTAAACCACAAGTACACTTTATTTAAATTACCAATCAAATTTTCTTTTTTAAAGTGAGGTCCGTGGACGAATCTCGATCTTATGCTTATCTATTTGAATCGGTTCAACTCCATAATGTGAGCCTGAACGCTAGGCATGCAGAATAACTAGCAGTTAGGTATGTTCAGTGTAATCAAACTAATGATAACAATAGTGGAGCAGAACAAAATTTATAAAAAAAATTGCATCTTTAAACATAAGCAAAGAAACTTTACTTTAATTCCTTTCCTCGGAATGTGATTTTTCTACAGAAAATTACTTAATACCAATAGAGTTATTTTGAATGACTTAAGGTAAATGCAAAAATTGGGAAATTTGTTTAATAGACAGTAGGCGAGACTCACAATTTTTAGTCAATTTTTTTAAAGCAAACTTTTTTTTCTTTTCAAGTTAATATTTTTTAAGAAGCATTTTACATTATGTTTGCTACTGCAAATTAAAAAAACTTTTTCTTTTAAATTTTAACTTAATAATAAGATTATAATTTTATAAAAAATATTTTAATATATGTATATAAATAAAAATATACGTGGATTCAAGAAAAGGTCAACTTAAAAAGCAAACTGCTTATAACATGCCTTCAATGACTGAAAAATATATACATATATATATATAGTTTTCAAGAGAATAATATTCAAAAAGATTACTTGAAAGAAATTTACTAATTCAAAACCTTCTAAAATTTTCTACTTTTTCTAATTTGTCACATTTTAATTGTAAAGCATAAAATGTTTTCTTCTAAAAGAATAAAATAAAATAATAGTAATATTTAGCAGGGAAGTAGGAGAAAGATAAAAGTATATTCTGTTTATTGGTATAATTTATACTAGATAAAACTAGCAAATAAAAATTTGTAAAACTTAGAAAAACTTTAAATACAAAATATTAAATTTGCCATATTTTTCTTTAGAATAACCGATCATAAAACATAAGGTTGAGAAAACAAAAACTTAACACTCAAAATTTGGTCACCTAGAATAACCAGTAATAAAACATAAGGTTGAAAAAACCAAAACTAAACACTTAAAATTACCTACATATTTGAGTATCAGATCACCATAAATATAGTATAAGTCAGATCTAATGGATTGGAAAAGTTTTGCTATTAATGAGTAGCAACTCATATTATGTGGATAATATGTGGTGTCTTACTATTTTGTAGCACTTAACAGCCAACCAGTTTTTGCTTCTGTCTAAACCAATTTAAGGGAGAAAGATAACTAACATTTTCATATAGTACTCTTTTGGTTCAAAAACAAGCTTGTGGGGTAAAATATCTTTATTTTATAATTGATTGAACCTATTTTTCACATTAATTTCATAAATCTTTTCAACTTTATGACTTCTCAAGCTATGTTTTGACCGAACTATGCATGTTAAGCTGCAGTAGTGGATGTGTTTCATAATAGTTTTAAAAAATTTTCTTTGACTAAAATGAAATAAAGTGTGTTCCACAACTTTAATAAAATATTTCTACAGAAAAGAGTTCATAAAAAAAGATAAACAATGCTTTTTTCCTACATTTATACATAAGCATTCATTTTATTAGATAGAAGTAGTTTGCTTGTACAGTAGAGCCCCAAAAACTCAACCTAATGTGGAACAAAGGGTGGCAGAGTCTGAAAATGTCAGGTTACACTGTGCAACAAATTTGAACTTTTTTTTTTTTGTCCTTTAGATGAAACTATGTGATTCTATATAAACAAAAGGTAATTGATTCAAATATCCAAACCAAAATGGTCCATCATGTACCGTTTTTGCTGGAGACCCACTTCTCATATTTATACAACTCTGTTATAGAAGAACGTAACTGAAGCTTACTTATTGAAAACACAAACACTAAAATGATTTTTTTTGGCTGTTTCATCTTGTGGGCATCTATTGGTGGCCCCGACAACAGATTAGCAATATTCAATTCGTATACTTCCATTCAATCGACCGCTGAAGCGCTTTTCAAACAGAGATGTCCCTTGATGAAACCTTCCCCATGCTCATCATTAATTGCGCCAGATTTTTGAGGAAAGAAGTCCATATGGGTGTCCAAAAAGTGTAGTTTTAATGTCATATGGCAACCTATAATACAAAAGCCTTTTATTATGTCACCAAGAAGATCTTCGTAATTTTCAGTTTTCTCATTTCCAAGGAAACGTTAGCACACTGATTTAAAGGCCAGCGAGGCTGATTTTTGGACTTCTAGCTGTTTGTTTCCATACTCTTCATTATGAAAGGACTTCCTTAAGTTGTGGGGCAATAAAAATCCTTTTTTTTTTTTTACTTTTGCCTCACTTAAATTTTTGAATTTGTTCCTGAGATGCAAGAAAGCCACTCCTTCTCTGTCCAGAGCTTTCACAAATATCTCGATAAACCAAGTTTAATGTGCAATTGTGGGAAAAAAGGCACATTGTAGATTTACAAGTGGCTCATTTGATATGTTTTTTTTTCTCTCACAATTTTGAAATTTCCTTTGTATTTGCAGAATATGCTACAGGAATAAACAGGAAAAAAATACTTAGAGGAGCACTGGTAAACAAGCGCCCCTCTGCAGGGCTCGACGCACTTTGGAGTGTTCAAAATAGTGAAAAAAGTGACCACAGCTTTAAAAAAAGTGATTAAAATGGTGACCATTAAAGTGTAAACTTGTGTGTGTGTTTTTTCATTTAAACTAAATACAACTTGAAAAAGAGCAGTTTCGACATCTTTTGAAAACTAAACCTGAATAAATAGAGCTTTTACCCAACTTTAAAAAAAAAAAAAAAAAAATCATAGCCTATTCAAAAATATGAATTTTTATACCTGTAACAATCTCCATAAATACCTTTTTCAAAACCCATAAATGGCTAAGAGTGAGGGAGACAAAAGTTATTTCTTTTAATTAATTTCTTTCTCAAATTGTTACTTATTTAAAAATATAAATGAATAAATATTTATTCAAATCAAAAGCAGAAATTTCAAATTTTAATTTATGTTCAACATTGAACAAAATTTATTTCGCAAATGCTCGTTTTAAAATATTTTTTATACTTGTTTAAAGATTAGAGAATTCCACTTGAAATAAAGCTAAATTTGATATTTTATCAAAATTATTCAGACTGAAATTATTGTGTTAATTTTCTGTATCATTGTAGGAAACAAACTGTTTGATTATTCGATACTGTTTTTGTAATTTCATGCTAGTAACAAAATCCAAGAAAAATTCCCTGATTGAGCTCCAAAAAATTCCCTGATTTTATAATTTTAGTTACACGGTATAACTGTCATACATAATGACAGTATGAGTGGCACAATCAGAAAAATTCTTCACGGGGGGGGGGGGGGGTGCACTATTTTTTTTCCTACCTGAACTTTGTGCAATTCCTTTTTTTTGGGGGGGGGGGGTGGAAATTAAAAAAAAGAGGTCATAATGTAATTTTCTGAGCAATATATATAATATGCTCTGCTAATAATTTTTCAGATCTAAAGATTTTTTTTTAAGAATTTAGATTTCCCCCCTCCCCTGCATGATTATTTAATGAATTCTTGACAAGAATTTAACTTTATTTTCTCAAAATTGCGTATTGTCTTTTTGTTGAGAAATCCCCTCCAAAACTTTTCTTTTGTGATTGTGAGTTAGTTCTGGAGTGGGGGGGGGGGGGGGTGAAAGAAAAGAGAAATTAAGCTAATTTTCTGAGTGATATAATCTGCAACTGCTAAAAATTTTTAGTTTCTATTCTAATTTAAATATCATTTAATTTTCTTAGGATTTGCTCTTTTCGAGTAAAAAAAAGTTAAAAACAAATAAAATTATCATTCTAGATGGGGGGGGGGGGAGAGTTCACGGGCCCTCTAGGACTCCCCTTCTGGTTGCACCACACTGCAATATCAAACCTTAACTTCGGTACACTCGGGGCCGGCGCCACGCTGAATTTCAAAATACGACCAAAAATGGCGGACTTACAGGACCAAAAATGGCGGAAACGCGGAAGCTTCAACCCTGGCACACGTATTTTTATGCAAAATTGCAATGTTTTCTTAACTCATAGACAGACAAAGTAACTTTTTTTGGTTGCTCTGCCAGAAAAAGGTCAAAAAAGTGAAAATAGTGACCAACTTTTTTAAAAAAGTGAAAATAGTGACCAATTTTTAAAAACGTGACTAAAAGTGACCAGTGCAAAAAAAAGTGACTTTTAGTGAAAAAAGTGACTCGCGCCGACCCCTGCCTCTGCTGAATTGTGCTCATGTCCTAATGCTTGAAATAGTATGTTCACATCACAGCAGTATACTATTTCTTCTTTCTCTGCAAAATAGTCCACAAAATGCCTTTGTCGTCCTGTAAATGACTCGAAACTTTGAGAAGGTAGATAAAGCTTTTGTTGCCAAAATTTCGCTAAAGTAACCCAAGTTAATTAAAAAGGTCTCTAAAATAACAACAAGAAATTTCAATTTCTCACTGTCAGTGAGAAAGATATAATTTATAATAAATTAAGTCGATAAATTACGAAAATATGCACATTTATCCAGCAAATACGTACAAAGCTAAAATGTGAGATTTTGAGAAAATGGTACGTGGTATGCAAAAAATAATAGCAGATTTGTAATTTTCAGACAGAAATACATAAGAAACAGACATTTTCATCTAAAAGACATTTTTCGTGTTGCACAGTGTTATCAGGAATGGGGTTTAAAAAAAGTATTAATATAAATGTTTCCTCAGAAAAAACAGTACTGTACTCTCATGTACTGTTTGCTTGAGAATACAACAGAGAATAAACAGCCCAAATGCCCTTAAACAAAGAAAAATGCATACTTTATGAAGGCATAGCCCTTACTAAATGAAAATGAAATTTAATGAATACACAGTGAACAGCAGTTTACCCAATAAGGAAGATATCAGAGAAATATTTTATGAAGGCATAAATCTGTGTCAATAACGAAAATGTACTAGCAGACTTCGCAAAAACTGGGACCTGAAAAGGGACTGTGCAGGGTTTTATTCTTTTTTCTCTGCCCTACCAGTTTTGGCCAAGTAGTCCAGACTGCCAGGTTATCGAGTGGCGAGTTTTTGAGGCTGTACTGCACATAAATGCATCAATAAAATTACTGCCATATTTAAAAAATTTTGTAAATATAAAAAGTTATAATTACTATTTGATCAATACAAACACGTCCAAACCACATCATGCATTTTAATTTACGTATTAATTCTTTATCCTGACTGAAAAAATATGTATGCCGCATACTATCAGCTTCTCCCTTATAAACAGCTGCCAGGTGATCCTGAAATATGTGAAAAAAACATAAAAAGTTTTAGAATTTAGTAACTAGAGAAATAAGTAAACACATTATATATTCCTTTGCATGAAAGTTTTAAGAATTTTTCTTCCCCTTTGTTCTTAATTTAATATAGTTTGACATATGCATTTATTTTGATACTTTGAAAACAAATGATTGATTTTAGTTTTGCATAGGAAATCTTTGAAAAGATGTAATCAATACTATTGAATAAATTATTTATTAAAATTTTGCTCACATGCTAATTTGGATGATCAACAGTTTTCTGCTTTATAAATGCAAAGAATATTTTAAATATATACTGCATTTCCTAGTCTATAAGAAGAACCCAAAAGTTAATACAGTAGATGCCGCTCAATGTGATCACATAAGTGATAATAATGAATGATAAAAGTTTAATGCTGGAAAAACAAGTACACTGTTGATTTTCTGCGGACAATGTTAATTCACATGATGTTGAAATGAAATGAATGTATTTAGCAAAGAAATTATAGTAAGTAGAAAAATATAGAAAGAAAAATAAAAAGAATTATCAATTGTATATTGTCTATTTTGGTGAAGCTTATAAAACTGTTCAGCATCGTCTTTTTTTTTCGCAACATTGGATACTAGAATCAAAAGCATCTCCCTCATGTATGCATGTGTGTACCTTTCTGGTGGACTTTCAGAAAATAATTTAAATATCAAAAAAAAAAAAAAAAAATTTTTTTTTTTTAAGCTTCAGTTCTTGCTGATTTAAAGACAATAATTTCTGTGCATCGATAACCAAAAACAACGTTTTGATTACAAAAACCTATTTTTTAAAATGTATTTCAATACAAGTGGACTGGACTTGGCGATTTTGATAACATTAAACGACTGATAATATAAACCCTGATCACATAAAGCGACATCCACTGTACTCTGTTTCTCTGTGAAAACCTAATTTTTAAAGTACAAATTTTCAAAAAATCCTCTGTGGATGCCCCATGAGTTCTCTGTATGATTAATAAATTGTACAGTTGATGCTCCATTTTACAAATTGTTTCAAACCACAGAAAAAAAACTAAAATCAGAAAACATAGAAAACAACACATGACATAAATGTTTTTAAGGAAAATTAGAATGAAACCAAATGATTTTGTATGGAAACAATATAATGTATGATACAGTAAAACAATTGAATGTATAAACAATAAAATTAGTTCATAAAATACTTCTTCATAACCTTTACGAATGCATAACACATTCAAGTAGCAGGGCTAGGAGTGGTTTGAAAAAATAATTATAACACAATTCATAAAAAAATTAGGATAGTTTTGGGCACTAAATGAATTTTCAACAGGAATTTTTCATAATAATGGACATTCAGTAGCACTGTAATAAAAATTTTCATGTTAAGAAAACACAAATGAGCATTAAAATGCAGACATATGTTTCGGGATTGCTTGAAATCCCTTTTTCAATGCAGTAGTGGAGCTTCTGGATGCAAGTACAGTCTTAATGAATTAATATATATACTTGCATCCAGAAGCTCCACTACTGCATTGAAAAAAGGATTCCAAGCAATCCCAAAACATATGTCTGCATTTTAATGCTCATTTGTGCTTTCTTAATGTGAAAATTTTAATTAGTTTATATGCAAAGTTAATTTATTAGTCAGTAGCACACCTGCAGATGTAAAATACCCAGATATTTATAATTTGGGATAACTACCCAGCATATTTATGTATCTGAGTAAATATCCAAAATGTATAAATACCTGGGTATTTATGAAGTTACTGAAAATTCAATAGCTGTGTTTTTCCTTTTAGTTTTGCAAAATTATTTATGCTTTTGAATGAAATAAATTTTGCATACACCGAGATGGATTAATTTGTTGCTAACTAAACAAAATTCTTCTATTGAAGATGTTATTGTTGTTGTCAAGTCCTCCCATGAAGCGAGGAAGAATGGGTGTGCTGCTTCTGTGTCTAACGGGGCCCTTATACGCAAGAGTCCAACTTCCGCCCCTACTGTTTCATCAGTTTGAGGGGTCTCTTAATTTTGAACCGGATCCCAGATGAGAGACCCTCACCTGGGTTGGCACTCATTTCACGTGGAGGACAGTGGCGCCACGACGGATTTAATGTGCACCAGCTCTCTTTAGCGTACACGATCCCAAGCAACCAGTCGCGAGGGGTTGTCACCCTCCTAAACCACTGACCTCACGCAGAGAAAGTTGTAAAGAAGTGAATCAGATGAGCACTGTTTCATTTAGCACTATTTTATGTAAGATAATGTATATTCCCAAAGAAATGTCATAAATTATTTGTATTTCAACTATAAGAATTTTTGTCGATTTTTGTTTTGCGTTTAACATTACAATTTATCAAGTTTTCACACAACCTTGTATTTTCCGGCATGCCGGGAAACGAACAACGCATCCAAAACTTGGTGGAGTGCCAAAACTTGGCCTCTCTCTATTTTACCGGCATGCAGGCTGAAGCGGGGGAATACGGTATATATGCATTCATTTTTATTTATACACATACGTGTGTGTGTATTTTTGAGTGAGAGAAAGGGAAAGATTTAAGAAGAGAAAAGGGAAATGACAGAATAAGGATAAGGAAATAAAAAAAAGTTGTGAATTTTAAGAACCAGTAAGAACTATTACACATAAATAAAGACAAGCAATGAAAGAATTTTCATTAAAAATATTAGACTTACATTGCAATGACCCTCCAATATACACTGCGACAACTTTTTGATTTCTCTGTAAAGAAAAAAACAGTTTTAAGTACAGAATTATTTTTATTTTGCAAATATAATGTTTACAAATCTTGAAATCCAGACACCAAAAAAAAAAAAAAAAAAAAACGGAAAAAAGCAGCCTGCAAAAATTTCTTTTCATAGCAAAAGATGGCTCCCATTGGAATTCATTACTTCACAATAAAGCAACCCAGGAAAAGAACCAATAAATCTTGGAATTCAGTCTAAAAAGTTACTGAATTTAGCTTATAAAATTCATTGTAAAAAAATAAACAAAAATTTTTAAAAATAACAATGTAATCAAAAGGTGGAAAAGGAGACCGCCTTATTTATATAAAAAAAGGGGTGTTTTTTTAAGTGACCAGAATGTTAAAAGCAATTTTCTATACTCTATATCACCCTAACTTGGCAGCACTGTAGACGGTAGAGCATGTGATACTACGCCTTAAAAAATAGTTCCCTCTATTTTCGAGATTAAAAGAGGCATAATTTAATGAAATGATGACAACATATCGAGAGTTCACATGATTGAAACATATATTTGAAGTTATTGCATGTTAAATGCAGTCAGTTTATATATATTTATTTACTTACTAAAGCGAAATAAATCCACTACAATATTGGCGGTATGAAAGTTTCCGAGGTCAAACATCTGGCACACTTACGCGAATGTTCTCCCCTTGAAATCACACGTCGCATTGTCTCATCGCCTGAAGTCAAGTTTTCATTTATCATCATTGACAAGTGCGTTTCCTTTTCTTCGTTTCATCAAATTTATCGTTTTTTCTTAATACTTTCCGTAAAGAAGATTTCTTTTTTAATATTCAAATATGAACATTAATTTTCTATGCGTTAAATGTTGCAACTGCTGTAAATATTTATTGGTGTGACAAAATTTTTTAAATTACTATTGATTTCACAAAAAGTTTGTTCTTTTATTCATAGAAATGCTGACAACGTTCAAAAAAATTGTTTTCGATAAATTAGTATGAACCGACCTTTCCTGTCATTAAATAGAATCATAATAACATTTTTTTTAAAAAACTAATTGCATTTTTTGTTTGCTATGCATTGATATTTTTATTAACATTATAAATATTAATTATGTCCTACAATTTTTAATTTAAAGTTTCATTAAATTTAGTAAGTAAGTGAGCAGACATAAAAAAACAAAGTAAAATTGGAAAATCTGTCTGTGACAATAATGAGATAAAAAGAAAAGAAGATCTTGCATGATAATGAATAGAAAGATGATTTTTTTTTTCAAATAAATTCATGGGGAGTAAGAAACAATTTTGTTATTAATATACTTTTAAACTCATTTCAGAAGATCACTTAAAGTTAAAGAGATAATTTCGATTTTTTATTCTAAAGCAACAATTTAATGTTGAAAATCAAGCATAATTCCAAACCAAAATCTACGCCAGTTTTTGAAAAATGAATACTTTTTTACTTACAAATAATATTGATGCATTTAAAGCAATTATAAATAGGAATGGATAAGATAATAAATTTTCAAGAAGCTTTATTTAGACTTGAGAAATCCAGTTCCCCCCTACCTCTCGGAAACCGAAATGAATATTATATACACAGGGACATAACTAGAGGGGGCAGACGGGGCGTATGCCCTGGGCGGCAGATTATTTTAGGGGCGCTAAATTGACTAAATAGGTGTCTTTGCCTAAATATATATGTATCTAAGGGGGGAGGGGGGCGCTAAATCCTGGTCTTGCCCCAGTTAGAAAATGACTAGTTACGTCAATGTATATATATTTCAAAATCCTTATACCATTACTATCATTAGGCAGAAATGTTTTCAAAAATATTTGATCAATAACATTTTTTGTTATTTGTTAAATAATTACTCATATTTAATTTTGTTTATAATTTTTTAAGTACTAATAATAAAAATTTTGATACATTGGTAATTGCTTGAAAACAACTTGATGTCATGCTAATACTGCCTGGTTGACTTATGCCCTAAACTTGAATACTGCGTACCACATTGACATTTCGTATGTCAATATGCATATTTGTTTTAAGAAGAAGAAAACTGAACGATCAACCTATGAAGAAAAGCTAAAAATAATGGCCAAAAGCAACTAGGACTGTTTACACGACAGAATAAGTTGCGGTTTTCACCTCCTGAATCTCGGCCCCACAAAGGGCCCTGGGGTTGATTTTTTGCATATTCCATGTCCCCGAGTGGCCCCTGATGACGTATACCAAAATTCAATCCCTGGAACCATCAGGGGCCAAAGTAATAACAGTTAGAAAATCACTATTTAAAAAATTCTTTGTGTTGTCGTTGTCATTCTTTGACAAGGCTACAGCCCAGACGAGAAAAGGGATCGAGCTGATATTTCGCACACACATTCCTCATGCACCAAGGGTGTGCCTTGTGTGCCATTTGCCCCCCCCCCCTCCCCCTCAACATCACCCACAAAAATATGATTTCTACCCCCTGTATCTCAGCCCCATGGGGTTTTGAGGTGTTAATATTTTGTATAAATATTCTGGGGGGGTCCCTGAGTGCGTATACCAAAATTTAACCCCCGAGGACATCAGGGATTGGAGTAATTAAAGTTTGAACATCGCCATTTTGCATATTTTTCCTGTTATCCATGCTCAAAAAGCCCATTTTCCCGGCGACATAAAAGAATTGAGAAAAATTTCGCCAAATATTAAAAATGTATTCAAATTCACTAACATATGCATATACAACAATCCAACAATTTAAATCGCCAAATTGGCGAAACCTTCTTGGTGATTTTTAGTCACCGCTAAAATGGACAAGTATCTTTTCTTTCCCCATATTTCTCATATTTATGCTGAATAGAGGCTGGGAAAGAAAAAAAAATCTATTTTCGATAAAATTTGAAATTTATTGATTTGCCCAATCACTTAAAATGAAAGAAAAACAGAATGAAAAAATTAAAAATCGTCTGTGCCTCAAAATGCTAAAAGCATTGCAAACAACGTGTATGCAGAACGATACAAATGAAATAAAAAATAAAATAGCCCTTTTATCAATCATCTGCGAAAAGAAATTAAAAGCTAATTACCGTGAAAAAATAATTTCGAATTGCAGAGAAAAACAGCCATAACTTCCGTTCTATCTAAGGCAGAAGCTTGAAACAAACTCCATCTTATGCAGAAAAATAAAACCTTTCGATCTGTGTAAATATTTTGAAGATGCATTTTTTCACCTCCAAATCGTCAAAAGAGTGATAATTGTATTTTTGATTCATATTGCTGTTAAAGCCCCATCTGAATGAGACCAGGAAATACGGCTTCCCTGGAAAATTCCAAATTCGATGATGCCTGTCTTCACATCGCCCCACCAGCCTCAAATTTTAATTCTTTTTTTTTCACATAAGCTAATAATTTAAACATAAGTCAATAGCAGAAAACCTTTTTCTTTTTAATCATACACTTAAAATATGTTACAAAAAATGATACAAACAAAAAAATAATTTAAAAAAATGCCTGAATAAGTTAAAACATTAATATCGTTGTGAAGTCAAATTTAACGTTGTGAAGTTAATTTTAAGTCTCGGTGGCTGCGTGGTTCCACTCGCACGTTTCAGAGCCTCAACTCGCTAGATCGAAACCCGGGAGTGGTAGATTAGCAAATACTTTTAAAATTATCCTATCATCTAACTCTGGAAATTTCTAGAACATTCTATCACTTAATTTGCAATTTCTTGGCAAATAGTTTCCTAGTGTTCACATATAAACTCCCTCCTCTAGAAAAGTGGGAGGGTTCAACTGTACTTAAAGTTGCTTAAATTATAAGTAAAACAGTCGATGCAAAAAGATGTGATATCTCCTCAAAGAACAACCCTGTTGTAAAAGTTTGCCCGCCAAGAAAACCTTAAAACTCTTATCTGCAAAAAGAATCCTTTCATGCAAAACCCTCGGCCATAAGAAGTAATGATATCCAATTTGCCCTCCATGTATCTTCTTCTCCCCCCCCCCCCCCCAAAAAAAAAAAAAAAACTTCGTCTATGTAAAAATTTTTCAATGCAGTTTGCTAGGAAGCTTTTTGTTCACCAAGCAACCACCTCTCTTTGCAAAGCTTCCTGTCAAACTGTATTGAAAAATTTTTACATGGACGAGGGTTTTGCATGAAAGGGTTCTCTTTGCAGATAACGGTTTAAGGTTTTCTTGGTGGGCAAATTTTTACAACAGGGTTGTTTTTTGAGGAGATTAAGTTTTTGTATCCATATTTTCGAAATATTTCTTTCGCAAATTAAAGAAAAATGTAATCTAGATTTTAAAATTTACATTTAAGATTTTTTGAATGGCTTAAACATTAAACTTACTTTACTATAATCATTTATATTAACATTTTTCAATTTTATTTTCTTCCATGATTTAAGCAAAAACAACTCTCTCATTTATCTTATGCTTATGCACTTTTTTCTCCTGCTAAGTTTGGCAAGTATCATTAGAGCAAGTAAGTTTATTGGCGACCCACTAAATGTGTAGAGTAACCTGGTTTCCATGCCAACGGTGTATATTTCGAACAAAAACATACATTACCACATGGACTCCGATGGTGGTTTACAAACGGACAATGATTTGGTTTTAAAAAAACATGTTGACCACAGCACATTACTTTCAGTCAGTCGTCCAACAATTTTTCTCAATATACATGAAGATAGATTTTTTCCAAGAGTCCAATGTCACACCTTCACATTTGAATCGGGATTAAATGAAGAAAGTGCTTGAATTCTTCCATGAAAACAAAGTGAAAACTCAGTGAATTCTTCGTGTTGATAGTCACTGAACAAATGACATCTTGGGTAGTTGAAGACAAACAATTTTTAAAAGTAGATGTAAGTGAGATCAACAAATCTTAAAAACCAAATTACCTTTGAAAAAACAATTAAAAACTTTTCTAAAATAATTATTTACAAACATCTGTCGTCAACATTCTAATTTCTGAACATGCCAGTTGTAAGTTGAAATACACGACCTGCCAGGAATACGATCATTCAAACATAATTCCAACATCAATGGGTCGGCCACATGGCAAAAAATAAGAATGCCTATCACTACAACATCGGGCTGTTCAAGCCGAACGGCGAGCTCTCAGCGAGCAAACGCCCAAGTAGTTGGCAGATGCAACACGTGTCGGGTCGACCGAGCAGAGAAGAGAAGAGAGAGCGAGAGAGTTCGTGCATCGTGCTTTTATACCCGTCCGATCTTAGTGACGTCATAATCAAACACTTCAACTTTCACTTCATTTGCATAGTTGATGAAACTGGTCTTTCCTCCATGCGGTCGTGTATTCCTAGAAACTTTCTTCCGGTTTGGCAACACCGGATCGAACACATTGCAATTGTTGACATCGTTCTCGCTCGCCATTGCTATTATGGCGCGAGGATTTTGAAAAAAAAACCGTGTGCCTGAAGAATGGCCTGAGACTTTAAAGCCGTTCACACAAAGGAAACAGGTAAACCTCAATGAAAACATTACATTACTAGTTTAAAATACTTTCACATTACAAGTGTACTGAGAACTAATAAAATATAATGGGTTTGTACCCAACAAATTCCCCCCTTCTCAGTACACTGTATACAACCACAAAATGACATTGAAAAAACACACATTTGAAAAATACATTGAAAAACTTGAAAAACATTGTGAACATTTTAAAAAATAATTTTGAAAATTAAATTAATCACAACTTCATTTTTCTTTTGTCAAATTTGCCAAAAATTATATTACACATATTATCTAAGCTATGGCGCGTCATTGGTTTTGTGAAAATATCGGCAGGATTTTCTTCAGTTTTGACATATTTTAACTTGAAAGATTTTTGTTCGACAAGATTTCTTAAAAAATGGAAACGAACATCTATGTGTTTAGTTCTTGAATTTTCGATAGGAGCATTTGAAAATTTAATAGCAGCGATGTTATCGCAATGAAGTAAACTGTCTTCAAACTGATACCCTGTTATTTTTAAATTGGCAATCTCTTCAAGAATTCTTTTGAGCCATACAACCTCTTTTGCAGCATCGGCTAAAGAGATGTACTCAGCCTCCATGGTGGATAGAGCCACACACTTATGCTTGAAAGTACGCCAAATAACGGGAACCTTGTCTAAAAAAACTATTAAACCCCCCATTGAAATTCTATCGTCCCTATTTGCTGCATAATCTGAGTCAGCAAACCCATTTATGATAATCTTGTCTATTGCACTGATATTTAGTTTATAAAAACAGGTATATTTTAAATACCCCAAAAGTCTTAGTAGACAAATCCAGTGCTTTTTACCTGGGTTGGCCTGAAATTGCGATAGAAGGTTAACAGTATAGGAAATGTCCGGCCTTGTTTTTCCGGCAACATACGACAAGCAACCAAGCAAATTTCTGAAAGGAATACTATTCATTTCCCTGACTTCATCCTCATTTTGCGGACAATCCTCTTTGGACAAGATCACACATTTTGCAATCGGAAGCGTCGAATACGGGTATACGTAATGCTCGAACATTTCACAAACCTTTTTGATATAAGTATTTTGATGAATAAAAATATTCCCCCCTTCTTCTACAAATTCAACCCCCAAAAGCTTTCGCGTCCTGCCTAATTCTTTTATATCATAGTATTTCCCTAGATCATTTACAACATTTTTAATTACATTATCATTTTTACCAAAAATCAAGATATCATCAACGTAAATGAGTAAAAACACTTCACTATTTCTAGTATAAATACAATTACAACAATTTAACTTTAAAAATTCTAATTTATGGAGAACTTCATCTATTTCAAGGTACCAGTTCCTCCCAGATTGGTGTAATCCGTAAAGTGATTTTCTCAGTCTGCATACGTGATCTGATTTTTCTAAATTGATAAAGCCTTGCGGCTGTTTCATGTAAATTTCTTCCTCCAGGTCAGCATATAGGTACGCGTTTTTTATATCTAACTGAAAATGCTGCCATTTTAAAAGGCTAATAAAAATTGCAAAAAATGTACGTATGAGCATAAAATTAACAACCGGACTAAATACTTCTGAATATGATTCCCCTTCTATTTGTCGATTCCCCATGGCTACAAGTCTGGCCTTATACCTTACGATTTGGTTTTTATCATTTCTTTTGATATCGTAAACCCATCGGCAGCTCAAAACTGGGTTCTTTTTAGGTAGTGGGACCAATTCCCAAACCCCCCTTTCCTGAATTACGCCGATCTCATCTGCCATTGCTTGTTTCCAACTTTCTACCTCTGGGGTTCTTAGACATCCCTTATATGAGCGAGGAATTTCAATTTCTATTAGGTTTGCCTCCGGTTCTATTTCATCTGGACTTCCGTCCTTTTCCTGTAATTTTGAAACTTCCCCCTTTTTTTCATTTTTAGTGCTGAAATCAAAAATTGTTGGGTCAAAAATTATATTATTGGCATTGCAGTATTTTCGGGCATCCTGATTTGACCTGAGCTTTACTTTTTGGCCCATAATAGAATAGTAAATATCTACACGGTCTCCAGTTTTCCTTTTCACTGCGTCCCTCACCCATTTTATTTCATTGCACGGGGTTGACGGAATTACTTGCTCATCTTTCTTTTCTTGCTCTATTTCACTTAGGGGTTTTATGAAAGAATAATTTTCCTCTTTATTTACTTTTAAAAAATTTTCTTCCCCCCATTTTAAATTCTCTTTAAAATCAACATTTATTGTTTCAGTCACTTTCCTTTCCTCTGGGTCCCAGATTCTATAGCCCTTGGTTTGAATTGCATATCCAACCATTATGCCCTTTTTGGCCCGCATGTCCAACTTTCTCAACTTTTGTTTGGGGATTTTCATGTAAGCAACACACCCAAACTTTCTTAAATGTTTAACCGAGGGTTTCTTTCCGCCGAATAACTCAAATGCGGTTTTTCCCCTGTCTTTTAGGACTGTGCGGTTTCTCACATAGTTGAAACATAATGCGGCTTCCGCCCAAAACTCCTCGGGTAAATTTGAGTCTTTAAGCATGGCTCTTACGCCATTCATTAGGGTCAAATTGAACCTTTCCGCAACACCGTTCTGTTGCGGTGAATATGCGTTGGTTCTCTCAATTTTTATCCCTTCTTTGGAAAGGTGACTTTCAAATGTTGAATTTTTGAACTCCCCCCCATTATCTGAACGAACTGCCAAAATTTTTCGATTTAAAAATCGTTCAACTCTCCGTTGAAACCTTAAAAAAAATTGGAAGGCCTCGTCTTTGGACCTTAAAAAATACACCGTTGACTTCCTAGAAAAATCGTCAATCAGAGTATAAATGTATTTCTTGCTGCCTAATGATTCATGGGGGAGTGGCCCAGCTAAATCCATGTGGATCAATTGCAATGGGGCTTTTGACCTTACCCCTGGGATGGGCTTGTACGAGCAACTTCTCTTTTTAGCCAAAATACAAGGTTCACAATCAGGCCTTTGCCTGTCCTTAAATTCAAGTCCGTGAACACAATTCAATTTACTTGTTTCTATAATTGAATCAACATTTAAATGGCAAAATCGCTCGTGCCACAATCCCAGGTTCAAATTGCTGTCTTTCACATCCACAGAATTAACTTGTGTATAAACATGATTACTTTGAACATTTAGATATTTGAAAGGTTTTACATAATACAATTTATTTGATAATTGGGCAGTAAACAATTTAACTTTTTCCTTATTAAAAACACATATCCTACTTGGATACCATTTTAATACAAAACCATAATTGTCAATACATGAACCTGACAATAAATTGCGCCTCAGTGTTGGAGCGTAATATACGTTGTTCAAAGTTATGGTCACAACTTGACCGTCCGACAAAATTTGAAAAATAATTTTTCCTATTCCCTCAACTTTGCTAAGTACGTTACCAACGGCAACTTCCATTTGAGTATTCGCGACGGGTTTAAACTCTGTAAACAGACTACGGTCTTTTGAAAAATGGGCAGTTGCCCCCGTGTCTAATATCCAGTCGGAATTCGTTTGGTTTACGTCTGTACTGTTGGCTTGTACTTCCGGGATGTTTGAAACTGTACAAAACATACCCGCTTGAGGATTTCTATTAGATTTTTCAAAATTTTGATTCCCCACTTTATTCTTGCTCCAACACTGAGCGGCAATATGACCCTTTTTCCCACAGGAAAAACAAATGCGACTTTTACCTGCTCTCCTTTCTGTGAAAGGCTTACTTTTCGCGGTAAAAGCATCGAGCCTAGAATTACTGGCTCCTGAAAATTCATCCCCCATATATTTTATTCTTCCCTCTTCTGCCAAAAGTTCTGTTAATACATTTTGAAAATTAAATTTACTTTCCTCCCACCTATATATCCCCTGAACAATTCCCTTAAAATTTTGCGGTAAATTTCTAATTAATTGGAACGATTTTAATTTTTCGTCCATTTTATAACCGTTATCGGTCAATTGTCTCAGGATGTTCTTCAGGCGGGCGGCATATATGCCTATGGTTTCACCATCGGAAATCCTGCATGAAAAAAACTCTTCCCACAACCCGGCAACCCTGGCCAAAGATGGAGGTTCGAAATTTAATTTTAATGCACTCCAAACTTCATATGGGTCATCCAGGTCATCTATCAATCTTTTTAAGTCCTCTTCAATATTCAGATAGACTATTGCCACGGCTTGGCCCCTACTTTTTCTGACCTCTGGAGTAGCGTCTCCAATCAATTTTGTTTGGGTTATTTCCCACAAATCGCGCTCAATCAAAACCATCTTCATATTTTTGGACCAGGTCGCCCAATTGCGGGAATTAAGTTTAGCTATATTTCTATAGTCCCTATCCATAATTTTTCAATTTGTTTACCTGATTCTCCAAAAATACTGACACTTGTACCAAACGCTCTGCTACCAATCTGTTGGTCTTAAAAATTAATTTTTCTTTTAGATTCAAAAAAAAAATCTAAGTTTAATTAATATCCAACATGAGCTTTTAGAGGTTGTGTCAGCAGGAGATATACAGGAAACATTTTTATGAAAAATTGGATTTATTTACAAACTATTATTAAATATTTCGAACAAAAACATACATTACCACATGGACTCCGATGGTGGTTTACAAACGGACAATGATTTGGTTTTAAAAAAACATGTTGACCACAGCACATTACTTTCAGTCAGTCGTCCAACAATTTTTCTCAATATACATGAAGATAGATTTTTTCCAAGAGTCCAATGTCACACCTTCACATTTGAATCGGGATTAAATGAAGAAAGTGCTTGAATTCTTCCATGAAAACAAAGTGAAAACTCAGTGAATTCTTCGTGTTGATAGTCACTGAACAAATGACATCTTGGGTAGTTGAAGACAAACAATTTTTAAAAGTAGATGTAAGTGAGATCAACAAATCTTAAAAACCAAATTACCTTTGAAAAAACAATTAAAAACTTTTCTAAAATAATTATTTACAAACATCTGTCGTCAACATTCTAATTTCTGAACATGCCAGTTGTAAGTTGAAATACACGACCTGCCAGGAATACGATCATTCAAACATAATTCCAACATCAATGGGTCGGCCACATGGCAAAAAATAAGAATGCCTATCACTACAACATCGGGCTGTTCAAGCCGAACGGCGAGCTCTCAGCGAGCAAACGCCCAAGTAGTTGGCAGATGCAACACGTGTCGGGTCGACCGAGCAGAGAAGAGAAGAGAGAGCGAGAGAGTTCGTGCATCGTGCTTTTATACCCGTCCGATCTTAGTGACGTCATAATCAAACACTTCAACTTTCACTTCATTTGCATAGTTGATGAAACTGGTCTTTCCTCCATGCGGTCGTGTATTCCTAGAAACTTTCTTCCGGTTTGGCAACACCGGATCGAACACATTGCAATTGTTGACATCGTTCTCGCTCGCCATTGCTATTATGGCGCGAGGATTTTGAAAAAAAACCGTGTGCCTGAAGAATGGCCTGAGACTTTAAAGCCGTTCACACAAAGGAAACAGGTAAACCTCAATGAAAACATTACATTACTAGTTTAAAATACTTTCACATTACAAGTGTACTGAGAACGTCCCCCGTAGCCTTTTGCCCACTGCCAACTTAGGATGAAACCGAGTATAGTTGCAATAGTGACCACCGAGAACATTGCAGAATAAAATTAAAACGCTTTGGTAGCTCGGAATTTTGAGAACAGTCTGTTTTGATTGATTGGAATTTTGTGAAGGGTGCGTAAACGACCTAAATATCCTCTGGTGTGACCCCTGAGATGATAGACAAAACTTGCAGGAGAGGCATTTGATTTCATTACATTTGTATACATGAAGAATAGACATTTAACTTACTCTTCTGTAAAATGTGACTTCTTTGGCCTACAGTCATCAATGTTAGTGATATTATCAGGTACAAAATTTTCTCTATTACCATCTTCTAAAAAGTCAAACACCATTCCTTCAGGACAGTCCTCAGACTCAGACATGGAAGAAATTGAACTTTCCTCGTCAAACTCATCTACAAATGAAACATCATAATTACATTGCTTACTTTTGCAATTAATTTTTTAAAAATATTTTTAACAAGGACAGTTCAAATGCACACAGCCATATTATCTGCAACGCAATAGTTAACACACATATTGAAAATATGTGAATTTGAAAACGTTCAACCTCATTCTAGGTTTCTAAAATAAATTGCATGATTTTTTCCCCACTGAAGTGAATGCTATATACCAGAGCTTCCCAGAGTAGTTGATGTGGCACCCAGGGGTACCACATCCACACATGAGGGCTGCCATGAAACACCCATGACATCAATGTTAAGCAAATAAAAAAGTATAACAGAGTTATAATTAATGTGTTTTTGTAAAACTTTAACATATATTACAATCTTTATTTTTATGTTTTTACCACTTACATCTCAGTATTAAAATGTATAATATAATGTACATATATTCCCAGATAGATGTTACATATCTAGGGCCCCGTAACATGATTTGAATTCTTCGAAGGGTTCCTTGAAAACGTTTGGGAACCCCCACTATACAATACACAAACAATGAAATGAATTATAAAAATATTGCTTATGATGGTAAATTTGTAAGTTACATAACGTAATAAGTGAATACAGTAGAAGACTTATAATGAACATCTTGGGACCAGTGGTCTTGTATAAGCGTTTTAAAGGTTTTGGTGTAGTATAGATAATTCGACACATTTATAAAACATTACTCAGAAGATATCAATATATTTGAAAACTAGAAAGAGTTTAAAATACTACGAGTATTAAAGCACAATCATGCAACTTAATTATCATTCACAAATAAGTATGCTTCACATTCAAAAGTAAATTCATTATCCTGCATTTTTGCTTGCTTTTATGGTTTGCATAGCTGCATTTACAAAGACAATCTGACATTACTGTTTTATTGTGAATAGCACTACTTTTTTTTATTCTAAATAGCACTAATTTTTGTTGTGGTTGGCACTACTTTTTTATTGTGTTTTACTGAAAATTATTATAATAATAATTTTTCTTTAAAAGCTGTGAATTAAGATGAAAAGTTAGAGAACTTTTAAAATTTAATTTACTAGTGTTTGCTGTTATTTTTGCAGTACCAAATATAGGGTTTTATTATTGCACAACTTAAGTGTTTACTTCCAAAACGTTGTGTGATTTATATATTGGCAGTTGAAAGGTCTTCTACTGTAACAAAGTGAAAGAAAATTAATTGGGTTGATAACTTTGTTGACATGTCCATGCCCCAGCAGATGCAAAATAAAATAAAAAACAGCTAGAATTAAATAGGGATGTAACGAATAGTGGTTTGGTCGAATATCGAATATTTGGCTATTGCTCCCAGGCCGAGCTGTTTCCTCGTGGTCAAAATCGACTATTAAGAGGCCAAATACTAAAATTTCAGCCGAATATTGAATAATAAAATTTCTAAAAATTAATTGTAGTTGCAAGTATTTGCTAAATTTAAAAGTAATCACAGTGTTTTTAAGTATTTTTTCTACGCTTTAATTAGGTTTGCTGAAAATTTAAAAAACATCTAAGCTATGCTACTAAATTTTTACTTTTGTGTGTGATTAAAAGTGACTCAGATCTATGGGCAGGAGTCTCCCACCCACATAACTTTCAAGGAGGGGATCCGAAAATTTTTTGACGGAATCCTGCCCTAAATTTTAATAGTGTATTTACTCTACCTTGCTTTTGAGTGTATACTACCAGGAGAAGGAGTAATTTAAAAACAACCGGATACTACTCGTGAAAATACAAGATTTATATTCCAAGAAAAACTAACAGCTATGTATTTCACTAATGTTTCGTAACCTACCTTTTAAAGCCTCATTTTTAAACTTGCAATGTTTAAACAGTTTATTTGGTTATCTTTTTAGTTTTGTGATTGAAAAATATTAAAACCTATCATAAATGTCTGTTTGAGTACTTTATAAAATTAAGATACCGTATAATTCCGAAAATCCCCCCACCCTTTTTCCCCCTGAAAATCTTGCCTTTTACCCCATGGGGGGTAAAATCGGAATTTCGGCAAAACTTGAAATTTAGCATTATAGCATGGGGGGATAATCGGAAGTTCTATACCCAATTTTGTAGTAGGATCAGGGCCGGATTACCAAATAGGCAAATTAGGCAACTGCCTAGGGGCCCCGAGGCTCTGAGGGGCCCCAAGAAATTCTAAAGTTAAAATGCGAAAAAGAAAAGAAAATGAAAAAAAAAATTCAGTTTTCTTTTCAACTGAACAATTTCAGTAAGTCTAATATTCAAAAGTAAAATCTAATAAAAAAGGCAATCTGAAGAATTTATTGTTTTACAACCTCAGGCTCAAAAAAACACGTGGGTTCATTTCCCCTCGCGCTGCTCCCTTTCCTTTCTTAAAATGATGGATGGCTCCTTACCCTTGGTGACAGTCAACATTAGAGGGATTATTAACAGTGTTATAAAGACCAATTGACCACAGAAATGGTCATGCTGTTTAAATTAGAAGACTCCGTATTCACGTTGTGTGTACACTATCTCTGTCTCGCTAGAGGATCCCCTAGGATACGGTTCTTTAGATAGGGTATATTCCGTGAAACACCAGACTGACCCCAGTTGAATCCGGTATCCGAACATAAGGTCCGGAAACAAAACTGAAAAACTAGAGGTAAGATGAAAAAAGACATTGCGTCTGCTTTCAATAAGGAATCGCCTTCAAGTGCGGAATTTATAATAGAATAACAATTTATGCACAGAACTGATACAAGGTACGTTCCTTTTGTTTTCCGCTTTTAACTCTTGCGATTATGTTTAAATAAGCTAATTTTTAGAAATTAATTTTGATCGTTTTGAATTAAAATCATCAAGGGGAATAAAATTATGTATCTTTTCAATATGAAGTCCAAAACAGTGATCAGTGATGGATTTTGAGGAGGGGAGGGGGAGACAGGTAGCACGCTCTACACCCAAAGGAAGGAAAAAAATTTAACTATTCCATTCAGTAATTTTTAACAATTTTCTTGGCATCAGAAAGGAATTTTTAAAACTATTGTGTAAAAAAACAAAATGAAGTATATTTAAATAAAATCACTTTTTTCACACAATCAAAGTCACTAAAGTAAACAATGACCCCTGGTTCAGCCTTCGGGCAAAAATTTCACGAAAGAGTTTGTCAAGATTTTAATAAAGTTAAACTGAATCCTGTCTCCTCGGGACTCTCCTTTCCTCGAGACTATAGATGACTGACTATATATACTACTAAGCGTTTTAAATTTGGAAAAATAATCTAAATCTGAAAGTCCATTTGCTGAAGTAGTTCTGGGATTATAACCCTAATGAAAATATATTTCGAATTAAAACGGTTATTTTTAGGCCATTTAGTGAAATTATTTGTGCGGTTTAATGCTTAATTAGCTTAAAACATTTTAAAAATAGATACGTTTTCATACAAAATAAATTAGAAGTACATAATTTTTCTATACTTGCGGATTAACTCGGTTTTAAGGAACCCAAAAAACCAAAAACACTCTTCTGACAACTTTATCACGAAGAGTGAAATACTTTTTACTCCACTGTGTTGTTTTAATTTTTTATTAGCTATAAATATAATTATAAAAAATTCAATAAGTTCGCTATAATGGCTATAAAAATACTATTATACACATTATTTGATAACTATGTAATATTTTTATATATATAATAATGTATCATAAGAATGTTATTTAGTTATTATCATTATGCAACTTATAATGTGAAGTAACTTGTAGTACTATGCAATTTTCAGACAAAAAAATTAAATCTAAAATTCGTACAATTATTATTTAAATTTAGTCTCTGAATTTTTGAAGTATTAATCTAAACATTTATGTTCAGTTAAGGAATCAACAGTTAAAAAATAATTATTATTTAAAAATTAATTTGCTTTTCTGATGAGTCAAAGGCTGGAACATTATTACCAAGAAAATTATTATTACCAAGAAAATTATTATTTATTTTTTTTGCTAACTTTATTTTTATTTATACATGGTCTTATTGGTGATTTTTTTCTAAGGCCTTCAGTTCTGTAGCAATTTTTATATTGAAATTGTTCTTTCTGTATCTCTCCCTGCAACTCGTGGCAAGAGTTAACATTAGTCTAATAAATTCGCCCTTGTAAAAAAATCCCACAATTTCCAACAAAAAGAAGTCACAAATATGATTATATAGTTTTTAATGGAGGAACCGATTTTTTTTTAAATCAATGAAGTTTTGTCGTTCAACTTATGTC
This sequence comes from Octonoba sinensis, assembly GCA_038502835.1. Lineage (NCBI taxonomy): Eukaryota > Metazoa > Arthropoda > Arachnida > Araneae > Uloboridae > Octonoba > Octonoba sinensis. The sequence goes on from CM076603.1 coordinate 60,130,105, forward strand.
CCGAATGAACAATTTTGTTCATTTCTTTAAAAACAATGTGATATATATGTGATAACTTTTTAAACATTCTTAACATTTAACTTTTGGAAAGAGAGAGTAAAAATCCTAGTTCGGCGCTCCAAGGCCGTAGCCAGAAATTTTTTTTGGGGGAGGGGGGGGGGGCCTGACTTTGAAACACTTATGTTGAGGAAAGCTTCAGGGAGGAATATATGCTACACTGCGAAAAATTTTGGGTTTTCGGGGGGGGGGGGGGAGGAGGCCCGTCTTCCCCTCCTCTGGATACGGCCTTGCGGCGCTCCGATTTAAGCATTGATCGGCTGTTTTCAAGGCTGTTTCCAGAGAGGCATTATAATCACGAAATAATTGTACATCATATTTTATCTGTTATAATTATTATAAAATCTAAATGTGAGGGGGGGACACCAGTGGCATAACTAGCGGGGAGTGGTCCGCCCCGGGCGGCACTGTTTCAGGGGGCGGCAAAAAGTCCGGAATGTCCAACCCAACAAAACGCAATCCTGTTTTTCAATTTTTTTTTTTTCCGCAAAGAAGGCGAAGTTATTTTTTTTCCTCGAAAAGTTACCGACATTTGCATTGATAAAGACCACGAGATCATTAAGGGGCTGGAGGGGCGGACGGTGGCCACAGGGGGACATCCGGTTTCGGCTTTTTCTGCACCCCCTACGTATACTTTTTGCTTTGCTTCCTTGGGAGGGTTGCTTCCTTGCTATTCTTCTAAATAGCCTATGTAATAAAGTCATCTCCGCGTCCAACTGTCATCAGAGTATTTCAGATGATTCTGAATGACATATGGCTAAAAGGACGAGTAAGCAAACAATAATAAAAAAATTGCTCAAATAGCAGCTGTAATTTTTATTAGAACCCGCCATTGAGACTGATAATAGCAAAACTGAATTGTCACTCACTACACTTTATTCCCAAATGGTTCACTGGAAGCAATCCCTTGGAAGAACACCGACGAATTCACCGAAGTCGGTGCATGGACAATGGTCAAAAGAACTATTTTCACGGAAGCTCTTATCAGTCTTTTTACCCGACCGGTGGCCTGCTGGGAAATGCTGGGTCTCAAATTGGGTTTGTAGTCATTTTTCATTTGGCCAACTTGTTCCTCCCCCCCCCCTGAAGTGTCATCTCCCCATTTCACAGCGTTGTTTCTGCTCAAAAACACAATTTGTATTTCACCAACTCAGTCATAAGTAATAAACGAAAAAAATTAGACTTTTTGTTCCTAAAAATTGTCAGGATTATCTGAAAGTTCTAAAGACTTCAAATAGAAAAAAGTGACCTTAATTCATCCCGTTAGATGCACAGATTCTGAGCCAGCACCGGAAATGATCAGATAGAGCATTTTTAGACAACCCGAACCCGACCAACATTTAATGTTTTCATAAGGAAAAAAAAAGTCGATTTTTTTTTCATTGCTAACCGAATTAATGAAATTTGAACAGCCTTGAACTTTCGCACCTTTATAAGGTGCCGTTCATAAATGACGTCACCCTTTTTCCCCATATATTTGACCCCCTTCCCCCCTTTGTCACAATATGTCACACTTCAGCGGACCCCCCTTCCCCCGTTTGTCACGCGTCACGCTATGTTGCATAATGCATGATGTCACACTTCTTGTTACCCCCTCCCCTCCCCTTGTCACACTTTGTCACAATTTCACGAACCCCCCTCCCCCCCTCGAAGCGTGACATCATTTATGAATGATCCCTATGTGACTTCTGATTGTGAAGATGAGAGAGTCATTGTTTTAAAACTTTATGTGCAGTAGAAATATTCGGCAACATCGGAATTAGTCAGTAAGTACAATGTATGCATTTCGTCTGTCTTTGAAAAAATGCTATTTATGTGTTCATAAAAAGATAATTCATAAAGTAATAATGTTACCTATCTTATAACTTTTTTAATTGCAGCTCATTAAAAATTATTTTGATCTTGATGACGGCAGTAAATTATGCAGTTCGACCAGCGTGTGTAGTGCGTAATATTTAATTTTTAATGATTTGGTGCTTATTCTTCACTACTTGTACTTTCACACCAGTGGCGTAACTAGCGTCGACTTGAGGGGGAGGGGGAGCTCAGGAGGTTAAGTGGGGGGGGGGGATGATTCAAATTTCAAGTATGTCGTATTATTTTGGGAGCGTGAATGCAATTTGCGACTGTGGGAGCGTTTTTATGCTGCGAAGATCAAGGGGAAGGGAGGTGGGGGAGGAGGGCACAAACAAACCAAGTTACTCTCCTATTGCACACCGGACCCACTGCCCCTTCATAAATTTCTTTATTTCATGTACACAATTTTATATCCTAAGTATTACATTTACTCTATTCTTTATTTAACAATTCGATCGTTTATAATTTTACAAATCTTCATGAATTTAAAATTTGCATGAGCTAACATGAGATGAGTAAGTTAAGTATTTTGTAGTTAGAATTAAGGATTTGCGACCTAAAAATACTGTTTTCAAAAAATAATAAATTTGTTGCATCTCCATTTCTGCCATTGCTTTCAATAATTTATGCGACGGTTATAAATTATTAATGTTTGCAGCTAATGTTGTCAAACTATCTGTGGGGGCTTTAAACATAAGGAAGTGCTAAATTCCTATTTGAAATTAATCGGAGCTTAAATCCAGGTGTTGTTTTGAGCAGTGGCGTAGCTAGACCCAGATTTCAGGGGGGGTTTCTTTGGGAGAAGTGAGCTAATTTCATTGTTTTACGAGAAAGATTGGTTAAATTCTAGACAATCTTCACCATTTCAGGGGGGGGGGGGTTATCCCTAAAACACCCCCCTTATCTACGCCAGTGGCTTTGAGGAGCAAAAAGAGTGAAGTGGTTGTTGTGACACACCTTCATAGAGTCAACGCGTAGTGGTAAGGTGCAGGTCTTGTGCACCCAAGATCGCAGGTACGAACCTGGCCCAAGTCGGTGAATTTTCAAGATGCAGAAAATCGTCTGCGCCCATGTGCGGCATGTTAAAGATAGATCCCTTGAGTATCCGCTTGACTTGGATACTCTCGGCTAAATTAAATACCTAGTGCAATTCGCATCAAATGAGAGCTCAGGTGCCGCCATCTAGGGGAAACTTAGCGTCCAAATTCTCAGTGGCAATGAATGGCATCCACTGACTGTGGTGCTGCTTGAAAAAATGGATGCCGATTACCGGGGTACGCCCTAGGTCTGCAAAAGTTAATGCCTATACGCAGCCCCATTAGAAAGAAAGAAAAAAAAAGGACATGCCTCATAGACTAACCTTCACAGATTCGATAGAGGGGAGCTTTCTTGGTTTTACATTATTAAGTAGTAATTTCAATACAAAAACCGATCCTTAAAAGATTTTAAGAAGGCAGCTTTAAGAGGTTTTTCATCAAAAAATATTGAAAACGCTGTATAAATATTAGCTGCAATGGGATGTCAAGATATACCTTCTGTGTAGCACCCAACAATACATATACATACTCATATGATGTTTTTAAAAAAATTATCTCGAAATATTGATGAAAGTTTTAAGCATCTTCTTTTTATTGAAATGTGTAGTAAAATATTTCCCATATTTTCATAATTCAACTTGTATTAAACTATTCGAGAAACTTACGGCCTTGCCCAAAATCATATAATGACTGAAAATATAGGCGAAAATTGCATTTTTGGCATCATTGTCGATGAATTTTCAGCGAAATTCCTCGATAGGGAGGGGTGAAAAGCCTGAAATACTCCCTTTTCCCCAGGCCCAGCGTCGCTAAATATAGCCTAGAATTGCATGTTTTAGATTTGAATTTCTAAAATTTTCTGGAGGAGAGCCCCGAGCCCCCCCCCCCCCCCATTTGTGCGTAAATATTAGCTTCTACATTTTTATATCACTTTTCCGAATACCATGGCGCAATGCTCTAAAAAAAGAATGCCGGAAGGAAAAATTAGTTGAAATTTATTCAACGTAATGTCTCTGAAAAATATAATTGCCACATTAATTTTGAAATGACCCTCGGGTGCGTGCATGTACATAATATATTTTATAAAACTGGATTTTGCCGATCGAAAAAATGGCGTGGTCACCAAACTCATACCCCCATTTGGGGCTATTCTGTTGTCAGCACGGTTTAGGGGCGGAATTCTCAAATTTCTCCCCGGGCGCCACTAAGTCTAGTTACGACACTTGGGGCATCACTTCTCATGCCTACAGGCCCCCAAATCCTTAATCCGGCCCTGAGTAGGATTAACACTTTTATTTTATTTTTTCTAAAAATATATATATAGTAGATGAGAATACATTTAATGCAGGTAATACTAATAATTAAATTCACTATAACATTCTCTTTTTTGACACAGTATAGCTCTACAAGCACAGCATGTGTGCTAACCTAAAATGGCTCACTCAAACTCACACGTGCATCGATGCAGCTGCTAAACGGCGCTCCGATGCAACTGCTCGCTGATTGGTTGAGTCTTTGGAGCGCAGCCGCTTTCCTCCTCCTACCTTGGCTCCATGGTTGTCATATTGGGCAAAAGTTGGCCGATCAAGCTACTTTTTTCTGCGACTATTGATTAAAGTCTCACGTATTTGGCTATTTTTCCAGATGTTTTTGACTGCTCGCTGGAGGAAAAATTTAGCAACCCTGATTGACTTCTACGTTGTTTCTAAAGAGAGAGAGCAGCTGAAATTCGATTTCTTTGTTATTATGTGATGGGGGGAAAAACGGAGTTTAGGTTCTCACTGAAAATTTACTTTTTTGCCCCATGGGGGGATAATCGGAGATGGGGGCTTTTTCGGAATTATATGGAATATATATATATATATATATATATATATATATATACCGTATTGATGACATTCTGGTTATCAATTTTAACATTGCTGAGGAGTTGGAAAAAATTTATCCCAATTGTCTAAATTTAAAATCCACTAATAATAATGCATACAGAACTAACTTTTTGGATTTATCATTGAACATTAGAAACAGTAATTTAATTATTGACATATATGATAAACGTAAGGACTTTAATTTCCATACCATCACTATGCCACACTGGCATAGTAATTTGCATAAAAAAGTTTTTATAAATATTATCACAGGTCAACTTTACAGGTATTTTAAAATCTTCAATAACAAATATAACTTGGATAAAAGTGTTTTCACCTTCTCCGCAATCCTTTTTCACTTTAATAATTATCCGCTGAATTTTATTAATTTTTACATCAAGTCGTTTAAAACTTCGGCGTAGCGTTTTGCAGTTGCTATGTAACCATAACGGAACCTCGTTGACACACACGGGATGAAGATTCCTGGCTAAAGTCCATCAGTTGGAACGCCAGTTTTTGGATATTGTGTTGGTCTGTGAGCGAGATCGGAATGTCAAGGTCAACCACATGGATACGGGCGGACTTAGCCATTACATGGCGTATCTCTTTCTCGGCTAGTTGTTGATGTCTTCCTTTTCTGGTCCTGCCTTGGGAGGTGAGTAGATTTAGAAGCTATATTTTAATCGTATTGCTTTGCAGGTCTGGGAGGGGAGATTTCGGCTATAGCATGTTGTTTTTTTCTATTTTTACATTTTGCCTCAGTCAGTATCACGTAAACTCGAAACTTCTTTTAATAATAAAAAAAATTTTTGTTCTTTTTATAACTGGATAAATTATTTTGATTATTCACTTGATTTGCAACTCCCAGTCTTATAATTTTTGTTATAAAAAATTTTTTTCTCACATGCTATGCTGGGATTTCTCAGAAACCTGCAATGACAATATTTCGTTATATATGCTTCCTGCTCCCTCCCACTGATGAAGAGGCAGGCTCTTTTTCATTTTGAATGTTTATATTTGTGATTTCCCACGTTCAGCCTTTTATATTGTTTTTTCACATACCCACTAATTTTTTTATATATATATTCTCTATTTCATACATATATTTGCAACTGTTTAAGTGTGCTGCCTTGTGTGCCTTTTCACAGTTTGATTCACTTTATTAACTTTTGATTATATTAGAATATGGCACTAGTTATGCTGCATTGTGCGCATGAGTGCATATTCGTTTCTTATATATTTTTTGGTTGTGGGTATGTTTTTTATGTTTGTTTGTTATATAGTTAGCCCTTTTGGCTTTTCGTTATTGCAATTAAGCTATTGCTTACAAAAAGCAGACAAAAAATAAAAATAACAAATCATGTACCTATGGATTATTACAAATGTAGAAATAAATTATGAAAAACGTGTGTTATGAGCATGGCTGCTGATTATATGCCCAACCCTTTTTGTACACCGTTTTGCAAATTTAACAATATCATATACAAAATTACATGTAATAAATGTCTACAAGTATATATTGGACAGACTTCCAATGAACTTCACAAAAGAATAAATGTACATAGAAGTCAGATCAATAAATGTTCTAATCCATCTTTTGAAATTTTACATTTAAGATCACATTCTTTTCACAGTACAACTATTGAAATTCTTGCTCATATTAACGATCATAAAGAACGATTACATGCTGAAAATGACTTCATTTTTAAAAATAGATCCATTTACCCTTATGGGCTTAATACCAGTTTGAATAACATGATATTGGAGAAGATTGACAACGTCTATGCACTTCTGTATGAAATAAATAACATTTTGAAAATTAAACGTGGTAAAAGAGGTTCCAGAATCAATAGTAAAGTTTTTAATTGCCTTTTTCCGGAACTATGGCTTCGGAAATGGGAACAACATTTTTGTAACAATGCACATGTATTTAAAATTAAATCTGAAGTTTTTAAATTAAAATTCAATTCCTTACGTAAAATATACAAATGCATTCCAAAATATAAGTTCAAAAATAAACAATTTAAAGATTTAATCTGTGATCTGATACAATTTAAGATTCGTAACCGAAATAATAACGTAAATGTGCTATACTTTGTTACTCTTTTTCAACAAAAATCATTTAATTTTTTCGACATTAACAGTTCTTTTAAAAAAGCTTACAATATTTTCCCTATAAAAAATTGCAAAATTCAAAATACATTTAAGTAGTGCAAACCTTTCAGCGCAACTATGTATAACTATAGACAATTTGCATGCAAAGATCCGAATGACGATTCTAGTTGTTTATGACATAAGTCTGAATTCTATAAATATATCGACAATAATCACGGTCATATCCTAACTGGAGATCTCAATTTTATTGAGAATCCAAATATAAGACAACTACTATCACTCGGCGCAAAGTTCAGATTAAATAGAAAGTTAAATTTCAAAAAAGCTTTAATAAATTTCACAAACAATATTAATGATTTCATATTAAAAACCGCATATACATATACCACTCCCTTCGAAGCCTTTTCTGAATGAAAACATAACATACTACTTGATTTTAAGTGTTTTTTAAAAACCCATCTTAATAGTAATGAATTTGAATATCAAAAAATTAGTAACAAAGACTTAAGCGATATAAAAATATACAAAAATCATTCATATTCGTACCTGTTGATAAAGCTGCCAACAACTATGCAATTATATGCAAACAATTTTATAAAGAGAAAATTATGACCGAATTGAATAACACATCTTTTTACAAACCTGTAGACGCAGAAGTCAGTTCTATTTACAAGAATTTCGCTGCTTTTGCAAAGGAATGCAAATCTATATTCGAAAAACTTTTTCTGTCCCTAGGGAATTAAAAATTCCTTTTCTCTTTTTGACTCCAAAATTCCATAAAACACCAATCGGCTTCAGATTTATCTGTTGCACTATTGGTAGTGTGAATAGCTTTTTCAATATACATTTACAAAAACTATTAAAACAAATTTAAGATTTTCTAAAAAACAAATTTCATAACACCGGCTATTTTTGGTCAATCAACAACAGCTCGGATGTTGTAAATGCCTTAATCGCTTCCCCTCCTACACTCTTATACTCTTATGATTTTGAAAATTTATTTAACAATATTCCAATTCATCTGCTGGTACATGCAATAGACAAATTATTTGATTTTTTTCACCTAGAATCTGAAATTAACTTGAATAAGGACTTTACACTTAATCTATGCAGTTTTTGCTTCAAAAATAATTTTTTAAAATTCCACAACTTGATTTATAAGCAGATAAAGGGTATAGGAATGGGAACCAATTACTCTAGCACTGCCGCAAACCTTTTTTTATTCTACTACGAATTTAAATATGTGGTGCAATATAACAATAGAATACGTGCATTCAGATATATTGATGACATTCTGGTTATCAATTTTAACATTGCTGAGGAGTTGGAAAAAATTTATCCCAATTGTCTAAATTTAAAATCCACTAATAATAATGCATACAGAACTAACTTTTTGGATTTATCATTGAACATTAGAAACAGTAATTTAATTATTGACATATATGATAAACGTAAGGACTTCAATTTCCATACCATCACTATGCTACACTGGCATAGTAATTTGCATAAAAAAGTTTTTATAAATATTATCACAGGTCAACTTTACAGGTATTTTAAAATCTTCAATAACAAATATAACTTGGATAAAAGTGTTTTCACCTTCTCCGCAATCCTTTTTCACTTTAATAATTATCCGCTGAATTTTATTAATTTTTACATCAAGTCGTTTAAAACTTCGGCGTAGCGTTTTGCAGTTGCTATGTAACCATAACGGAACCTCGTTGACACACACGGGATGAAGATTCCTGGCTAAAGTCCATCAGTTGGAACGCCAGTTTTTGGATATTGTGTTGGTCTGTGAGCGAGATCGAAATGTCAAGGTCAACCACATGGACACGGACGGACTTAGCCATTACATAGCGTATCTCTTTCTCGGCTAGTTGTTGATGTCTTCCTTTTCTGGTCCTGCCTTGGGAGGTGAGTAGATTTAGAAGCTATATTTTAATCGTATTGCTTTGCAGGTCTGGGAGGGGAGATTTCGGCTATAGCATGTTGTTTTTTTCTATTTTTACATTTTGCCCCAGTCAGTATCACGTAAACTCGAAACTTCTTTTAATAGTAAAAAAATTGTTTGTTCTTTTTATAACTGGATAAATTATTTTGATTATTCACTTGACTTGCAACTCCCAGTCTTATAATTTTTGTTATAAAAAAATTTTTTCTCACATGCTATGCTGGGATTTCTCAGAAACCTGCAATGACAATATTTCGTTATATATGCTTACTGCTCCCTCCCACTGATGAAGAGGCAGGCTCTTTTTCATTTTGAATGTTTATATTTGTGATTTCCCACGTTCAGCCTTTTATATTGTTTTTTCACATACCCACTAATTTTTTATATATATATTCTCTATTTCATACATATATTTGCAACTGTTTAAGTGTGCTGCCTTGTGCGCCTTTTCACAGTTTGATTCACTTTATTAACTTTTGATTATATATATATATATATATGTGTGTGTGTGTGTGTGTTATATATATATATATATCTTTAATTTCAATGAATGAGTTTTTAAACAATAATCTGTTAAAATTAATACTTAAATCTCTGATTTTAATCATCTAATTTATAATGCATTCGTCCTGTTTGTAATGCATGAAAATTATTAAAAAAATTATAAATTAGTACTTAAAATCATTGGTAGTCTGCTGGTCCAAGATTACCAAAATAAATTTGGACCTTTACAAAATAACATGCTGTAAATGCACGACAAATGGTTAATGGTTGCTAATCAAGCCATTTCATATTTTTATATTTTTGAAGTACATTATTTGTATATGTACAGTAATTGTTGTGTTTACATTTAGATAAATAGCTATTGGATGCAATTTTTTAATTCTGAAATTGTAACTTAATCAGCTATGTTATGCAAATTTTATGAAAAATAAACTAAACAATTTCAAAAGCTTAAAAGTGTGCAAAAAACTTTTTAGTTTACATAGAAACATATTTCATGTTAAAACTTTAAATGGTGCAATCACAACTGCCTACATACTAGTATACCTTCATACTTACAGTCCTTAGGATCAGTATTTTTTTTTTATTTTAATGTCTCTAGCAATATGGACGATAGCACGATACACATTAAAATATCCATTGGAGGATTCCAAAGCATTAATGGAAAATTAATGCTTTCTATGCTTAAGCTCTATGCTCTATAAGCTTTTCTCCCTCTATCTTTTTCTTTTCCTTTTATTATCTTTGTGAAAAATTTAACTTTTTTTTTTTTGAAAGAAGGAAGTGGATAATTTTCAACCAAATAAATTTTGATTTGGAAAATTACAACTCAAATTATTTTTAAAAAGATAAGCATATCAACAAAAAAGATACTTTACCTTCGCTGCTAACTTTGAAGAATTGCTTTCCAGATGTAACTTCGCCCAAGCCTTTTTTGCGGGCATAGTTTTCAGCTTTCTGAACTGCCTTCATAAACTGGCTATAATGTGCCATCCTCGCAGCTTCTTCCTGTCAGAAAAATATGTTCTTAAAATATTGAATTTTTGGCATATTTTTATAACACAGAAAAAATAGAAAGCTTACTTCCATATAAATATAAAGGCTAAACCACAATATCCCTTATGCACCACCAATGTCCCTTCTGCAACAAATATTCTGTCTTTTTCATTTCAATATTCCAAATTATTAATGATTTTATAAGTTCAATTTTTTAATGAGTGAATACGCAACACTGAAAACATTTCCACATGAAAATTGAACCAAGGATAAAGTGAAAGAGTGCATAAAAATAGTGAACATTTGTTGTGGAGGGGACAGGAAGACTAGTTATCGTGGTTTGGCCCATAATTACTAATAATTTTCAATTCTGCCTCAGTTACAAATCTTCAAAGCAAGTTTTAAAAATCACCAGATGGTACTTACTAATATTTCCTGCTGAAATTCTGGATCAGTATAAGAAATCAACGTTTGTGGACTCATTTTGATCCTGAAAAAGAATATGTAATTGTAAAAATACTTCTTTACACATGATAATAATTGCACATTATTAACCTGGCTATTGCATAACACAGTGATGCAAGTGGCTAAGTATGGTTTTGGAGCAGCTATGGAGCAGAAAAAAAACAATTTGGGAGCAGCTAAATTATGTTTCGGAGCAGGCTCGTAGGTGGCTTTGAAAAGCATACTTATAGTAATCTGTTGCTTTTTACTAAATACTGATCATATAAACAATTAAATTTATATTTTATTCCCAATATTTAGATTTTAAAGTTGAATAGCATAATCGTTCACACCAGCAAACTCAAATTCATAAGCAAGAACATAGAAAATTCCGCATTCAAAACTCAATAAATTAATCAAAATTACTCAACTTTTGAATCCATAAAGTAACACATATGGGCACAAGTAAGATTTATTAATAAAAAGGTCTTTACTGCCAAATATTTCAAGCATTTTTCAGAAGAATTCTTGTGTTTCTTCAACAAGATTAATAAGGGATAATAAGCTAATAGAGCTACTGAAGACTGAAACAAAGCTAAACTGTTCAGTTCTGGAAAAAATACATACTTGCCAACCTAGGAGTGGTAAAGAAAGGAGATTCTTCAAATACACCCCCCCCCTCCCCTCCCACACACACACACAATGAACAATTAAAAAAACCCTGAAACATACAAAATTTTTTTTTTTTTTTATGTTCATTATAGCAGTATTTGATAAAAATTTATCATTCAATGTTTGATCAAACATTTTCTAGCAAAACTATTTTTTATGGTCAATATATGTTCTCTATATTTTCATTTGACAGCATTGGACAAAACTCAGTTTCACTTTACAGAAAAAGCATTATTATTTCCCAGCGTTACATTAGTTAGAATATAAAAAGCCAGTTCTCCCAAATTCTAGCTTATATCTACACCATAACAATTGAAACAAAATATCACGGCCACGTCTGGTGTGCCCTTAACAAATTACTCTAAAATAATAAAAAAAGAAAACAAATTTTAGCCCTTTTTTAATTTTATATTGAATACAAATAGGAAGAAATTGTTTAAATTTATTTTGTAACAATATATAATAAGTAAATATAAAGGAAGGGGGGGGGGGAACCCTAACCTTAAGACTATGGGGGGGGGGGGGAATGCATTCTAAATTCCATGCAAAAAAAATTTTTTAACCAGTTTATAAGGATGCAATTAAGAGTTATAATTAACTGATATACTGGCCAAAATTTTTCATTGAAATTACAAGCTGGTGTGGCAAAATGACGAGAGTGCAAATCCTCTAGTACAGAGGCTAAATCGTAAAAAAATATTAAAAATAATTGTAAACCAAACGTTATTGATATCCAAGAGATAGAATCAGACAGTAAACGAGAACTAGTTAGCTGTACTGAAGCGGATGCAATCGGATTTCAAAAGAAATCGGGACCGATCCTTTAACGCAAATATAAAAAAAATGCGGAAATTTTACTGCTATCTTGTGAAACTTTTGTAAAGCAAGTATGTACGCATGCTGCTTCAAAATTTTGTCATTAAAAAGAAAAAATCAAGTCTTGCAAAATTACGAATTTTCGCGGAACCGAAATTTTGACTTTTCAATATTACCAAAAATACGGAATTTCGTCAAAATACGGGGAAAATCGCATATGTTGCTAGCATCGGCGAGTAACTACGATCACACATCCCATCTATTGAGCAAAAAATGAAGCTTTATTTATTTTTAAAGCGAAAATTACTAAAAACGGGACAAAATTGCGATTAAACGGAAGATCTGGAGGTAAGACGCAGAAAACGGCAGTCTCCTATTAAAAGCAGTAAACTTGGAAAGTATGGAAATAGAATCATTCAATAAATTTCAACAAGAGAACACTACGATTGCAGAAATAATAGACTATGCCGTTTTGCTTTCGCGCGATGGCTACTTTTCATCTTTGTGACGTCCTCCTCACTTTGCGCATGCTCTTTTGCTACTTTTCGTCTTCAGACGTCATGCTCAACTCTGCGCATGCTCTAGGTCAGGATTGGGATTGGACGAAATTGCATCCGATCGATAGCAGTGGAAGTAACGCTGCTTTTTGGCGGTATTCGCTAGGAAAATATCCATTTTGGAGCAGTCGGGCTCAATTTTGGAAAAATAAGGAGTTTTGGAGCAGGATGGCGCAGGACTCCATTATTGGCGCTGTCGGGCGCAATTGGCGCAACACTTGCATCACTGCATAACATATATATCTCCATCTGAAGAAAAAAGGCATTTGATTACATAAATTGTTATACAGGGTGTTTCTAAATGAATATCTGGGGTCTAACGCTTTGAAGTATTTTTAAAAAATTACTTAAAATTATAATTAATACATGAAATGAAAGAGCAACTCAAACAGTTTCACATACAAGCTTATAAGGGGCTTAATGCGAACATTTTTCGTCAAACGGCACACATCAAATCGATAATCCAGTTCTTCCCAAACGTTGTTCAGCATTTGTGGTGTAACATCTGCCTCAATCCTGTTTTTTAGTTCGGGTAGGTCAGCTAGTAGTAGAGGCACATACCCACGATTCTTTATAAACTCCCACAGATAGAAATTACATTGTGTGAGATCGGGTGAGCGTGGAGAACATGCGAAACAACAAGCTGGGCTCTTTGCGGCCAATCCAGCGTTCGCATACAGTGATGTTCAATCAATCGGTATTTGCAAACTGATGATACCATTTACAAATATTGATATGACTTGGGGGATCACATCTAAACTTAATCTGTAATGCATGTTGCACAGTAACTTCAGATTCTGTCTTTGCAGACTGCAGAACACAGAAAAGATTTCGGTTAACTAGTTGGCATTTTTGCTACTAGTGCTTTCTAGCACGTAAGAGTACCAAGAAACAAAACTGTTTCAGTTGCTCTTTCATTTCATGCTATAATTATGATTGTAAGTTTTACCTAATAAATACTACAAAGCGTTAAAACCAGGGTTCGTATTTTTTTTAATTAAATCGGATTTTTAAAAAAAAAAATTTTTTTTAAAAAAGACTTGAAATATTTTGGATATTTATTATGTACATTCATAGAAACAATATGGCATCTTAATCAATATGCAAAAACAGACTTGCAGCTATTTTCACAGCAATAAATATTTTTTTATAATAATAATGATAAGCAATTTTTAATACAATTGCATGACTCAAATGAAGCGTAATCCTACCAGAAATAATTCTACACTCATAAGTACAGAGAAAATGAACAAATTTAATCTGAATTATTTTGCTGTTGAAAGCTGAAGAAAGAGTAACAATTGCGTGTACTTAATTTTTACATTGAATGTATACTTTAATCATTTTTCAATTTCATAAATGAAAAAGCCTGAAATATTTTTACCCACCTAGTAAAATCATATGCGCAAACCATTACTAAAAACTGAAACTTTTTGTTTTAATCACATATCTTTATTGAAAACTTCTATGATAAAAAAATATTTTAGAAAGAAAAAACCTTAAGCTATTAGGGTACATGGCTGAAACTTTAAGGATACATATTCTAAATTCTAAAAATTATTGTTTAAAGCACTATTATTCGGAATTACTTATGGTGTGGCATTTATTAAATGGATCTAAAATACTATTGTTAAGATAAAGAACACAGAATGGTTCATGATTATTACGAATTCTAATTGGAATGATTGAATGACTGATGCTTTGCTGTCAAAATACTCGAAGAATAAGAGTGATATTGCAAAATTAAAAAAATAGTTATTAGTTCTAAACTTATGAAATATGTTATGCACACAGACAGATGGACCTAGGAAGTTTTGTTTGAAACCGTGGTTGTAATTGCAACATATTTCATTTTTACAACACTTTCTAACATTGTAAAATCAATGATTTTTTTGAAAAAAAATCACTTGATTTAAATCGTAATTTAAGTCAAGCTGATTTAAATCAACGAACCCTGGTTAAAACCTTGATATTCTTTTAGAAACACCCTGTATATTCATATGCATATATATAAATTTACATGTACAAAATTTCAATTCTACTAAAAACATACTGCAGATTCTTGCAAAGGTTACATTGACAAAAATTACAGCTCGATGTTTACATCTAACTGCTCAGCCTGACACGGCATCTTTGGTGAACTTTTTAAAGTTTTAAGGCATCAGTGCTTGGTGTGAGGGGAATAGTACCAATGCCATATGGAATCTTTTTTCACTCTCTTTGCTTTTTTGCCTTTTGCTGTACAGCAATTGTGTGTCCGCGCAGTTTGTTACCCGCGGCGCACATTTAAAGTTTATTTTGATTTTGCCTCATTTTATTATGTCTTTGTTATTTATTAAAGTTGTTGTCGAGTTTTAACATGTTTAATGTTTTTCTGCAGTCTAAATGTCTTGGCAGTTAACGCTCAGTTTTAATATATCCTAAGCTAAATTTTGGGTAGTGAACTTGTACCTCGCATTCACCTAGACGTTTCCAAACCTCTAGACAATTGTGTTATTATGCATCATTCAGGGCTCCCACCGCCTTAACACAATTTGTAGCAGCTTTCAGAGCAGGTAAAATGTCCTTTCTGTATCAGTTTGGAGCAGAAGAATTTAACTTTTGTATCAGTTTGGAGCAGAAGAAATCAACTTCTGTATCAGTCTAGAAGCCGAAAATATCAACTTTGTACCATTTTTGGAGGACTTTCCTTTATTTTTTAAATATTAAATGGCTGTTTTAAAGCAATGTTATTTTCATACATCAAGGGTAAGAGCAGTTTCAAGTCTTCAAAATGATAGGAAATGTAAACGTCAGACATCCTTCAAAAACTGGATTAGATTATTTCAAAAACTGGAATATTTTTATATTTCTTAAGAAATTTTTCAAAACCTAATCAAAAAGTAAGACTAATTAAAATTATAACCCTTATAAGGTTTTTCAATACTTTTCTCAAGAAACGGATTATTTAAAAAAATGTTTTGTTGTTTTTTTCTTCTTCTAATAGTTAAGAGCAGCTGGAAGAAAGCTAAAAATTTTCCTCTTTTAAAAAATCATTGCATTCTCTCTTTTTTGTTTAATAGCTAAAAACTACTCTTTCAAGAAAATAAGCAAAAACTAACTAATAGGAAAGGCTCAACTATTTTAAACTATTTATCATTAATTAAAATTTGTTTTTTAAATGGTACTTATTTAGGTATAACCATCGTGATTATAGTAACAGTAAAATTTTCAATGAATTAAATATAATTTCATATTTTAAAAATATATATATTTGAAGTCGATCCTATTTTCTACCTGCAGTAATATTCATTATTTTTCTGATTAAGAAATATTCCTTTAAATTTCAATCCTAAATACTCACTTAGATGCTCTGGAAGTAATTAATAAAACTAAAAGTAAATTGCCGAGTTTCATAATTTTGCAGCAAGAAAATTTAAGAACCAACTTATATTTTTCAGTTCTATAATAGAAAGGCAAAATGTATTTATTATTATATGTTGATAATTTAATATCTAATGATTTTTTCCCCAACAATTTATCTTTACATCTTTGAAAAATTGTGTAATAATTACAATTAAATTTTAAGAGTCATAGGGTTACAGCAATCGGATGCCGAAAGAAACTAACTTGAATTAAAAGAAAAAGGAAATGCATGGTAATTTCATAACTTTCAAAACTAGTTTAAAAATTGAAACTTTAAAAATAATACTTTTATGAGGTCGTTCATCCACAACAAAATTTCTATTTCTTCTAATAATATTGCTTAACATATTTGCCAAAGATCATCAATTCATTAAGATATACGTACATGCTTTTTTAATGATTTTCTAACTTAGCTGTAATTTGTTCACTTATTTTGTTCTTTATATTTATGTTTTTTAATTGCTTGTGATAATATGATATAGATTACAGAGCTTAGAGTAATGAGAAAAGAAAAAAAGCTGCAATTCAATGTTTAATTTTAACAGCATTTGAAAGTCTACCTCCAAACACTTTCGGGAACAAATATATATTTTCAAACAATGTTTTTAATTAAAATAAAAATACATTCTATTTATTTACTTTGAGAAGAATCATTATAAACAGTTAAAATGAAAAAAATCCGATTTTTGTAGCGGATGCAAAAAGATTGTAGAACGTATGCGCTCCTTTGCTTACACGTGAAAAGTAAACTTAAGGAATTTTAAAGAATTGTTATAATGGAGCAGCAATCTTTTGAACATCTGCTCTGTTATTGATTTTTCACATTGATTAGTATTTCCTAAACATTAGAAAACACAAAGAGCACTGAGGAAAAACGCCAATTTTTTTTTTTTTTCCACGTTTCATGAAATTGTAAACTTTTTTATCTATTTCAAGAAAAACTTACTAAATAAAACGTTCAACAGAAACAGTGATAAGAGGAATGATTTTTCTCTATAATACTACAAAATATTAGAAATCGTCTCACTGTTTCTTCTACAAGCGTGGGATACCATCACTCATTCTGCTCAATTTTCTCATCCATATTTGATGTTCTTAGGAGAGAGTAGAGCTAATATTCATTAATAAACTGCTTCAAAGGTAAAAAATTAGTTGACTAAAGGAAAATGTAACAAATGATGTCAATTTTAAGGTTAAAAAAAATAATATCTAAAGTTTTTTCGATTTTTTTCCCGAAAATCACGATTTGGCGCAAATTTGCCGGAAAAACACATTTTGTAGCAGAATGTAGCAGAAAAATCGTTTTGGCGCAGTTTTGCGCAATTGGCGCAGCCGTGGGAGCCCTGATTCATTGAAAAGTGAAACTTTTGCTTGATTGAAATTTCAAGCTTGTCTTTAATACACCAGCAATAAATGTGAACTATGTGGATCCATTTTTGATTGCATTATGAATTAGGACCAAATAAAAGTTAGGTCAGGTATATCCAAAACTAGTACGACGCTAAAAGCTCTACCATGAATAAACTTATGCATTAAATGCACAAATCATTCTTTAATACTTTTTTGAATCCTCATTATCTTTATTATTCAACAGCCATATGTGTAGTAAATGCATATATGTAGATATACAGCTGAGTCTCCCTGTCGAAATTGCTTGGTTCCAACTGAACATTTCGCTATACAGAAAATGTTGTTGCGCAGAAGAGACTTTCAATGCATGTTTTCTGCTTTTAAGGACCATTTTTAAAAGATTGAGAAACAATGGCCTAAAGTTTGCAAAAAAAAACATGTTGCTTTTGGAGTTAAATGGCAATATGTTAGAAAAATAGAACACTTTTGTGTTGAAAAACAAAAGGTAAAATACTACTTAAATAAAGCATAAAATCAAGACATTCTTGCAGTAAATTTATCATTGGAAGTGCCTTTGATAATGCACATATCCACAAGGCAAACTCCATTCATCCTGTCTTTAAGTTAATCAGATCTAGCTACTTGAGTAATGATGCCCTAACTTAAACATAAAATAAAATGTATTCATCATTCTGGTTCTCCGACTTCTAGAATGATTAAATTAAATTAATAACAAGAAGTTCCATCTAGAACTAGACAACCTTACTTCTCTGTATACACAAACATCAAATTTATAATGGCTTCTCTCCATCTCCTTTACTTACTTCAAATATAACTTTTCCAACGGTTAATACACATTCATTCATTAATTTACTTATTTATTTATTCATTCATTCATTTACTTATTCAGTCATTCCTTCATTCAGTCATTCCTTCATTCAGTCATTCCTTCATTCATTCAGAAATATCCTTAAAAATCAAGATAAAAAAAATTCATGAGGATATAAAATTTTTTTGCTCTTCTAGATGAACTTCGTAAAAAAATTTCACGTCAAGAGCTCCTTCGCAACTAGCTTGTTTAAAGGAACGTCTATCATATGTCGAGGGTTTATATAATTTGCTTCATATTTCCCCATAGGCACTAATTGTTAAGGATTTTGGTACTCTTCAAATCAAAAAATGAAATATGGTAATGAGATGTTCTTGCCGAGATCTTTCGAATGCAAAAGAAATCTTTTGAATTGGACAATTCCCTCAAAAGTTATTGGCGGGGGGGGGGGGGGGGGAACAGACTGCCAGACAGACACACACTCATTTTCCCCATCTAAAAACCCAACTTTCATTTTTTTTATTTTTCAATATATTTTTTAATTACTTCACTTAGTTTTCACCTTTCTTTATTTTTAATGATATTTTCATGATACATTAAACCTCTTTTTGCACTTTTTTTTAAAAACTTTTATGTGAAAGTAGGTTAAGAAAGAGAGGAAAAGGGGCAATTCCATGAAAACAGGGACATCAACATAATTTTTTTTTCTTCTTGCAGATATGCGGGTTTTTTTCCTCTAAGGTAAAAATATGAATTTTTATAAAATTATGTTTAAAAAGTTTGCAGTACCTTTTTGTAAGTTTTATAGGCAAGGTTTGGCAATGTTACTTTTGTCGCATGTGTTGTTGTCTTTAGAGAGGTTCGGAAAGTTCATCTTGTTTTCGTAAAGAAATTAAAAGGAATGTATAAAATCTTATTCTTTTATTGAAATTTAGTCTATATGTGAGGTTAGGCCAGTAAAGAATCTTTAAACTGTGATTATTGTATTGAAAATTATTTTTTATAAATTAGGCCTCATAGTGATGTAACATCAGTCATAAAAAATTATAAAAGTTTTTATTACTTAAAGAAAATTAGTGTTAAGAATATAAAAAGCCATATTCTCTTCATTGATGATAATATCTTAAATATCAATTACTTAAATAGTTAATAACAGTTCAATTTATGAGTAAAAAACTTTGTTAAAATATGTAACATCAGTCACTTTTCTCTTTTCCAGTTAGATACTTTAACGCTGCACAAATGACATTTACTGCTGCAAAAAGTCAAAAAAGCAGGCAAGATAAATTAAAGAAGGAAGGAAAATATGAAGATTACAAAAATATAATCAATTCAGAAGCTAAAAGGAGAAGAGATAAAAAAGAAATGACCTAGCTAAGTTACCTAAGTCAGTTCAAAAGAGAAATCAAAGAAAATGTTAGAAAAATAGTAGAAAAATGTAGCACATTAAAATGCAAAATTTCAAACTTTCAACCCCTTTTCCAAAGTAATAAAACCTTAGGAAAAGCTGTAACTCGTGCAAAGTGCGCCCTGCCTACATCTGCACGAAAGCAGAAGGCTGTCATAAAAAAATGGTTTGACAATGAAATCGGGGAAACAGGTGCTCCTAATTAAGCCCAAGTAAGCATATTTACAGCCGCACTGTACCACTCGGGTAGAATGCATCCGTATGCGATAGCCTCAGATGAACTGTCTCATTCTAAAGAGATTGTGATTCCTCTATCACAAGAATGCTGGAAAAGATTCCTCAAGGAATTGAAGTCTTACATATTTAGTAAGATGGTTCAATTCAAAAACAAGTTCATTGCAGCCACAAAACCCATGTTACAGAAAAATATAAATTGTTTATTAAATCGAATTATTTTGCTACTTCACTTGGGAAGGCCCAGTGGACGGTATTGGTGGCTCTGTAACGAGGCAGATATGGGAAGCTGTAAAATAGAAAGCATTTCGTATAGTGCAAAAGATTTTGTAAATGCCGCAGCTTCAAGCAGGGTGAAAATCTTCGAGTCTCATCATACGATTTACAGTTGCATTCTAAAGAGTTAAATTTGAATAAAATATTTTCTCATTCAGAAGCTATAGCTGGTATCAAGCAGCAACACTTTTTGGAGGTGATAGACAAAATCACCAAAAGCTCAAAAGTATCTAAAACATCATTTGCCTGTTCAAAACCAAGAGAACAAGTTCCATAATTGGTGGCCACAATTGGAGAGTGGGTTCTTGTGGAATATGATGGACAGCTCTACCCAGGTGAAGTTAGAGTCATTGAAAACTATGAATACTTGGTCAGTGTCATGATTTCAACAGGGAAGCATTGGAAATGGTCTGACAATGAAGGAAATTTATTACTCACAAGAAAAATAATAAGAAAACTTAGCACACCAGATGTAGTAAATGCACGAGGACACTTTTCGTTTCCTGAATTGCCCTAAAAACATCACTTGTATAATTATATTAATTTACTATTGTTTATTTTTTATCATTTAAGAAGATTTGTGTAATTTTGAAAAAAAAAAAACAATTGCTAATTTGACTTTTAAGGAGAAATAAATTATAATTTAAAAAAATTAATGTTGGTGTAACATCAGTCACAAAATGTTTGTAACATCAGTCACGGTAATTAAAAATTTCCTCCACAGTAAATGTTAAAGTTTTTAAAATGAAACGAAGTGTATTCATAAAGTCTGAAATCTCTACTTGCCTGGAAAAAAAGAATTTTAATCTTCATGTTCTTAGTTTGAGGAGAATTTCAATTAATATAAAAGTTGTTTTTCCTAATGTCTCTTTTGTGTAATATCAGTCACAATTTTTGATTTACCTTAATTCCACACAAAAAAGCTTTTAATATATAAAAACAGGTATGGGTAGCATTATTGTACTCTATCATGGTATTTTAGATCAATTTCAGAAAAATAAAATTAAATTTCAAGACAGTGTGGATTTTAAAAGTTAAAAAACTTAGTCAAATTGTAACGTCAGTCACCGTGAAATGACCCAAATCTTAAGTTTTCGCCAGTGGTCTTTATCACCTTCCCTCGATGTTCTTCTCCTTACTGCAGTCTATGTATGAATGATGCTGAAGTTATTAGAATTTTTCTCAGACATTGCAAGAAAAATAAAGGCATTTCTTTCTAATTATGTGAAAATTTTGGCCTTAAAACATTTTTACAATTAATGTGCTTTTTAAGGCTGTGGGAATTTTGATAATGAGTGTTAGGGTCTAAGCCAGAAATAGACACAAGAGAAATCAGCATAACAATATAACAGCCATATAAAACATATTATTTTTACCCTGTTCCTTTGCTTGCTCATTGAAACTATAAGACAAAAAAATATTACAAAAACAAATTAAAATTTACTACTCTAAACAATTTTGAAGAGTAAAACTTTTAATAAAACACTTGAATCAAATTAATTTCTAAATCTGTGGTGATTAAAATAAATACTCTGAACATACCTTTTAGTACCTTCAAAGTAATTGATAAGCAAAATCCATGCTTTTTTACCATCCATTTTAAAAACCTACAGACAGAAGGTTGAAACGTTACTACATAAATTGAAACAAGGTTTGTAATTGTTTAAAACTAATAATAATAGTAGAAAGAAAGGGAAAAATTCTGGAAATAAAAAATAATTTAAAAATATTTTAGTTTACAAATCATCTTTAAGAATAATATTTATTAAAGCATAATTTAAAACATATGTTTTAAGAAGTTATTTGAATCAATCCGCTACTAAGGGGGAACGCATGATTTTTCAATGAGCATAATCTGAATCAAAAATGAAAGCAACTATGTTATGATCAACACTTAGTTTGTTGATGGTGTTAGTGATAACTGGTCAACTTGTTATAAAACCATAACTTTTATACTTTTAAAACAGCTTGAAAAAATTTTACGAGCAAGGTAAAAATGCACTAAATGACAGTAATTTTCCCAGTTTGGATTAAATATTTATTTTAATAATGAATATTTTTTGCACTTTTCTTAGAAGTGAAATTATCAATCTTATTTATAACATTAAAAATAAAAAACAGAAAATACATTTATTTTAGAAGCTTTTAATGTTTTAAACAGAAATTAATTAAAGCATACGTAAAATACTAAATTAATACATGGAGCATGCGTTTGATTTTGTGATTAATATTTATTTTTAAAAAATGCTTACAATGGACAATTACAGCAATTTTTTTTTTAATCTTAATACACTCAGAATATCCTAATAACACCAGAAAACAATTTTTTTCTTGTTTAAGAGCGGTATTTTAAAAGTTATTTGTAATTAAAAATAGGCTAGTTTCGTTTTCTGCTGAAACGGGATGTCACGTGACTCTACAGGAAATGACGTCGTAAGTGCATAACGACGTATTTTCCTTTTGTCCTCGTACGCCCTGGGTGTACGAGGACAACCCCCCCCCCCTCCCACCCTTAGTTACGCCACTGCCTATGACTTTGGATTGTTTACACATCGTTCTTCGCTGCGCGCATGCTTTCTGTAAACCTAACTGAATATTCTTCACGGTTTAGAAATTTAAATTGTGGTAAAAATATAATTTTTAATACGAGTAATAAAGCCTCTAAACATTTTGCTTTTAAAACGTTTATTTTCTCATAAAATCTCAGAAATCAGTATTTTATTTTGAATAAAAATAGTATTAAAATTAGTGTGCATTGAACTTTTACAGAAGCTAAAAATATTTCCTGTGACCGATGGCGTAGCTAGCTAGGTGATACCCGGCGCGGTTATCCGTGGTGTCACCCCCCAAGAAAAGAAGAAAAAGAAGAAAAAAGCAAAAAAAAAAAAAAAATGAAGAAAGCACAGCAAAAAAAAAAGAAGGGGAAAAATATCATTCGTATCATGGGAGTTATAATATTTAATGTATTTGTTGATGGCAATGTATTTGTTTCACTATATAGAGCTTTTAAAGGTTTGTTGTTTCCCCTTGTTGGCCGGGTGTCACCACAGAACGAGTGACACCCAGGGCGCCCCCCCCCCCCCCCACCCTATGACTTTGAATGTATCAGAAACATGGTTAATAACTCTCTTGGTGCATTATTCTGCTGTAAAAAAAGTATTGATATCTATCCTAATGAATTTATTTAGTTTATATAATTTAAAAATGTACCTCATGATAAAAATTATGCAAGTTTGCTCATAATCTTTTTTATAGGCTGTCAATGCATGATACTAATAAATTTTACATACTTATATAATATTTACATCCTAAGTTTTATATACTTAATTTTCATTCATTTATTTGATATTTTTTTTATTATTTCAAATTTTTTCAAAAGAGTTTTTTTTTTTTTTTTTCAATAACTTTTTTCTTTCACTAAGAGAATGGAATATTTATATACTCTGAAAAAATATGCTAATAAATTAACAAAAAACATACTTTATATTTTCTATGTTATAAATTAAGGAATTAAGATTTTTTAGGGGAAGGGAGAAAACTGCCAATACATTACTTCGAGGAAAGTTTCGTAGACGAATTTATGCGCCATTACAAAAATTTTTGGTGGGTATGGGCATCTAGCGCTAGTTTTCAGAAATAACAAAATTCTTACTTATACACAAATAATAATATAATGTTGGAAATAGATATAAGAGATATAAAAAGGTTTTACTACTGCATTTTATTTTTTTTTAAATTATTAAACATTTAAAGAATGTACAACACAAAACAAATTTGTCAGTATTTACTTCCTTTTTGTATGCGTCTGTTACTATTTTTTTCTATTTTTTTTTTTTTTTCTTATCTTTCAAATTTAGGGGAAAAAAACGACTTTCAAGAATTTTATTGCTATATTTAATTACACGCCCTGAATTTTAAGCTGCAGTATATAGTTTGAACAGATATTTTTCATTTCGAAAGCACTTGCTTTATTCGGCGGTACTGAATGCTTAAATCAATGGCGTTGCTGCAACTGTGTAGTTATTATCTATCTAGTATATTGTATCTTGTTCCATCCATTTCTGATTCTACACAAAGAAAATTTTAAGACTAGTGAAGATTCTATTTTATAAATAAATAATCATACATTTGAGCTTTCACACCTTTGATTTCAGGTGAAAAGAAATTTTGATTCGCTCTGGAAACTGCCTCATAAGTTTTTCGGTTATTTTTAGCAAATTATCGGGCAGAGCATTTTGGAATCCTTCATCCATAATGCGTACACTCTCATATACAGTATTTTTGTCCAAAATATTAATAAAATATGTTATGCAAAAAACAATTATACCAAGATACGATAAAGAAATGTGAAAGAACACTGAAATACGCTCTGCAGACGGAGTGGGCGTGTTTCCGTGAGGCACTAGTGACGTCACCACCAATCAGAGCTCGTTTTGCGATTGCATCACTTTCTGGCCGTTTTTGTGCAATTAAAACGTTTCATAACTTATTAAATAAATTTTTGTGAGGAAAAACAATCGGATTTTGGGATTCAGAAGAGAAGTTTTAATAAATTGACACTGAAAAATTGCCATTGTAAGAGATGCTGTAGTTGTCCATTGCAATAAATTTTCTTTTTTTAATTTTGATATTTGGCAGTCTAATATCAGGAATTCGGCTTATGATATTGGCTAAATATTGGGTATTACGTCACCACTCATCAGCACTAAATTGCCATTTGCTGCATCCTTAGTATAATGTTGCATTTTCAACCCAAGATCTTTTTCAGCATTTTAGCTGCCTAACATCATTATGCACTTTCAGAAACTATTTCATTGCAAAATCAGAAGCATATATTTTTATACATGGAATATGAAATGACTCAAAAATATGTTAAGTTTTGTTCAAGAGCTAAAACATTTACCCTTGTATAAAAAAAACTAAATGATAAAATCTATGTTGTTAAAACTAAAAATTACACAAACATTACATACACATGACTGGAGCCCAAAAGAAAATTATGTTTCAAAGCTATTCTAATGCTAAAAAGCAATCACAATAAAGACTGCGTATTCATGATTATTGCTTAGCATAGGAACATCAAAACTTTTTCTGCATTGAAAGAAGATGTCCTGCAACTCTGAAAGGTGATAGAATTAAATAGTTTTGCGTTTTAATAACATTAACTTTAATAACATTTATGCAGATTCAAATGAAAAATGCTCTTAGTATTGAATACCTCCCACAAAATTTAATGTACACTTCATAAAAGATAGCATGCATAAAATTTATATGGATAAAAAAAACCATACCCAACCAGGCCAAAATCTGTCAAGTAATCTTGCCCAAACAACACTGTCCTCTTTGAAGTCACATGCTGTGCAAATCAATGAAAATAACAAAACATTTTAAAAATTTTCCAGTAGCAAAAATCAAATTTCTAAAGTAAAGTAATAAAACCCATAAAACATGAGTACAAATCAGAAAATAGAAAAACCTCAAAAACAACTAACTCTACACTGATTCAAAATATGTAAATATGTTATGCTTACAGTGAACTTCTCCCTATAACGAAATTTTATTTAGAATGTTAAAAAACATTTAAAATCTCCATTCAACAAAATGGTTGTCTAATGAAAAGAAAAGAAAATCAGAGTTCCTGCAAAGGGATCAGAAAGGGTCAAGATTCCAAGAATCGAGGGGTGGGCAGAAAACCATAAACAGATGTAGACAAATATGAATTTTATGTTCATTTAAGTGAGAGCAGGTTTATATCAATAGCTGCTCGGGCACCCATGAGTACCTTAGGTAAGAAATGACTCCTTCATCCAAACCAGAGTTCCTTTATAAGATTGTTTGGAGCAACCAAAAATTTTAATTTACGCCTAAGGAACGAAAAACTTCTTGTTGGGCCCTCATGAGTTTAAGGGTTGGCTTCATTGTCAAGGATTTTCCCTAAACGATAATCGTTAACTTGTAAATTTTTCCACTTTTAAAAAATTTTTTGTTTGAATTAATATGATCTTTTTGTAAGCCACAAATTGTTTTTTTAAAAATTTCTTTTGGGGGCTCAACCAAATCCAAATTTTGTTTTAACATTCCGCACTTTAAAATTAAAAATTTTAAAACACTAAATTTTTTGAAAAAACCAAAAGGAAAATTGTTAAAATAAGTTAATTATTAAAAATTTTAAATTTAATTTCTTATTTTAGCATTTTTATTTTCAAAAAAAATAATTTCTTTTTATATTTTTAAAAAAATTCCCGAAAAGGTTTTTTTTTTTTTAAAAATTTAGTGGGTGTGTTTGATTTAAAATTTGAATAATTTAAATCATTAAAAGATTGCCTCGTTTTTTTTATTTCAGGAAACCCAAAGGAAATGTTTAAGCAGTAATGATAAGAAATAAAATAATTAAAATAATGAATTTAAAAAAAAAATTAAAATTATTTTTAATTAAAAAATGAAATTTTTAAATATAAAACTTTTTATTTATGTAAAAAAATTTAAAGTTTAAAAAATGTTTCTAAGAATTATTAAATGGACATAAGAGACTTGTTTCACAAATTTTCAGAGTTAGTTTTTTTTTTTGAAAAAAAATTAGACCCTCATGGCACACATTTTGTCCAAGCTTTTGTGAGAAATAAGACTTTAAAAAGAACAAAATAAGTGAATTTTAATCTGCTCAATTTTGAATCATTTAAAAGAATGAAAACCCCTTATGTTTAAAAAATACTTTCCCCTCCAATAAATTTATTAAATTAAGAGAAAACGGGGGAAATACTTTCCCCGAAACTCCAAATTTTTACTCCGCATAATTTTCGGGGAAAAAAACCCCCATCGAAATCCCTTTAGGCATTTAAGGGGAATTTTTAAAAGGAAAATTTTTTAAAGGGTTGAACATTTTATAGAACAAAAATTTTTGGGGAAATTTGGAATAATTTATCAGAAGGGGGAAAATAAAACTTCTCCTCCTACATAGCAACTTTCAACTGCCTTTTTGCATCACTTTAGGGAAAAAAGCCGAATTGTATATAAGAAATTTCCATTGTAAAGATGACTATTATGTTTTGGAAGCTGGCCGATATGTTACATTCATACTAAAAAACAAATAAAGCATTTAATTAAAATTTTACCGGGGAAAGTTTGAAATTTTAAAAATATTCGTTAAAATTTAATTAAAATTAATACTAAATTTTTTAAACCACTTTCTCAATCTTGAAAAACCCCAAAGTTTTAGAAAATTATTTTACTTTCTTTTTTTATTGGGTTATATGGGCAAATTCCAAAAAAATAGCGGGTCAATTTGGAACCAGTTTGCATTAAAAAGCATGGGGGACCCGCAGATTTACAAAGGGGGAAATTTTAATTAAATTTTTTTAAAAGTTATTCTTTTATGGCCGGGAAAAAAAGTCATTCCTATATTTTAAAATTATTTTGAAAATTAAATGAAATTAATTTTATTTTTCCTTTAATTTTACGGATTCTCGTGTTTTTTCATGGCATTTAATCGTCTCCACGTTAAAGCTATGGGACGAAAGAAGGCACTGCCTCGGGCGGAGGGTTCAAACCTTCCACCAATAGGAAAATGATACCGCTTTGACGCTACTCTCGCTAAGATACAGGGACTCTAATCCAAACCAGTGTTAGAAATAAGCAGTTGTTAGTCGCATTTTACAACCAAAAATTTCAATTTGACGCCTAAAGTTTGAATCGCATCAAAACTTTTCTTGTCTGGCTCATCATGATTGAGGGATTCTCTTCATTGTAACATCTGTATATATATTATCTTTGACTTGTATAACATTTCCATTTGAAAAAGTTTTTTTTTAATTATTATTATGATTTTTTTTATTTATTAAAAATGATATTGATTGTTCATTTTGAGAAAATTGTAACTTCTCCTGGGCGGTCATCATGACGCTTAAATTTAAATTCTTATTTCTAACACTGATCCAAGCACTAAAAACTTAATTAACAATTTTAACATCACTATAATTTAACTTCACAAGAAAGCAACGCAAATGCAAAGCACAGAATGTAGCAATATAAACGTAAGTTAAGTATACTAGTAAATACTATTCCCTAAAGTGGTAAGTTGCCTTCACTTTTCAGCATTTTATTTATACAAAAAAAATTGTATAATATTAACAAGTTTATAATAGTATATTTGAGAAAAGAAAGTGGTAGCGCAGCACTAAAGGTTTTCAATGCAGTCCTTTTCGGACAATGTCCGAAAGGTAGACCAAAATTGAGATGGGTCGACTGTTTAGATGCTGATTTTAGAATAATTAAGATCAAAAACTGGAGATCCATGCCGATGAGGAGAACAGTCTGGCTGACTCTTTTGAAGCAGGCCAAAGCCTACAACGGGCTGTCGAGTCAGTTATGATAATGATAATACATATATTACTTCATTCCTAAATAATCATTTAATAAATGAATATAATTAAATACTTCATTTTTAATTGAAAATAATAGTTAAATGTCTTTAAACCTATCACACCAACTGAAAAGTTTATTACATTTAGCTGTAGGGGAGCAAAAGTCTCTAATTTCCATACAATGAAAGTTTCTCTACAGCAACTTATTTAAATGGACATAAGCAGTCTTGTTATAGGGAGACATCAATGTATTTGCAGAGTTAGACATTTTTCAAATTTTTATTGCACAAACATTCAAATTAGACTATCTTCATGGCACACATTTAAACTGATCAAATTCAAGACTTACTGCTCAAAAGAGAAATAGATGACTTGAAAACAGAACGAAAATAAAGTGAATTTAATCTGCTCATATTTTTAATCTGTATTGGTAAAATGTCTGATATAGCCAGCCAATTTGAACCAGTAAATGCTTCTCTCCCTCCAATCCCCAATTCATTACTTTGCAAGAGAAAAGGGAGAGTACATGCAGGAATCTCTCAAACTGGTTCTACTACCAATAATTGTCAAGGGAAAAAAATCAATCGACTTTTTTTTCCCTTTTCCGAGGCATCAAGGGTATTTTAATACAAAAAGTTTGGTGTTATCAAGGTTAGAATCTATTTCCATACGTAGCAGAGCTATAATATTTTAGGAGAACGTTTAGGAACTCCAATTTATCAGAGAAATATAAACCACTTCTCCAAATGCCTGCAGTTAGTCAAGCTTACAACTGCCATTTGTTGCATCACTCAGCAAAAAAGCTAATTTTCTGAATTGTTTTATGTTTAATATTTCCATGTACGATGACTATTATTTGTCCAGAAGATGACTGGTGTATATGTTGCACTTGCATACATAAAGAACAAATAAACGTATTAATTTAAATATTTCATCCAGGTAATAAGCAAAGTTCAAGAAATTTGAAACAATATTTTTAACATGATTAATATAGGAATTAGCAATACAGTCAAACCTCTTTATAACCTACTTATAAACTCACTTTTGAAAAGTCCCGAATGATTTAATAGAAAATTATGTTTATTACTTTCTTTGTGTTGCTGGTTATATGGTCATTCCATAATACACATACTAGCTGATAAGGTCAATTTGAGAAGCCCAGTAGCAGAAATCACTCAGCATGGCAGCGAGCGCTGCAGATTTATCTTAAAGGTTGCAGATTATTTAGCCACCTTACAATTTTTTATTTGTTTATTTCTTTTTATGCGACCGGGGAAAAAAGTTTTCCAATTTTTAAATGATTATTTGTGCTTTAAATTAACATGAAATTATATTTCTATTACTGTTTACTTGCACAAAGTTAAATTATTTTTAAATATTCATCAAATTCGGCGGTTATAATGTCAAGTTTATTTACACTCCTCACTTAAAGCAAACGTATGGTAAATGATTGTCACTGCAGGGTCAATTGCACTCATAAATATGCCACTTGTACTTATGCCGATTTCGTACTAAGTTGAGTGGCAATTGAATAAAACTTAAATGCTTGCTTCCACACAATATTCTCATTTTTTTGTTTCACTGATTCAAAGAAGCCTAACTCAAACTCTTATTACAATTACTGCTTAGTGGCAACAAACTCTTTTAAACAATGAGTTTCATATTTATTAGCAAATAATTTACTATGTTGCCATCTGCTCTATAACAATATAACATTAAAATTATAAATGTAGGCTTGCCTGACAAAAGAAAAAGGGAATTAATTAATAAAAGTAAACTACTTCCAAAATCCTTTTATTGATATCACTAAAACTCATAATAGATACTAAACAAAAAAGACAGTAAGGAAATCGGTTGAAAAACAGAGGAGAAAATGGTTCTTAACTGTTTTGTCTATGCCTATTCATTTATAGATTATGAAGTTTTTGCTCAATCAGAAATTGTTGATGCTGCTGCTGTTGTTGCTACTTATGCCACTCAGTGAAGCACTGGCACTAAGCCCCGGGTGGTAAGACTACCTGGATTTGAAGGCTTCATAAGAGCCTTCTGTTTTTGCATGAGCACCACAGACGGGAAAGCAAGAGTTGAACCTCTATGCAGTTCATGATGAGATATCTCGTCCATCTAACACGTAACTCTGGACTTCCCTACCGCAGGGTGGTTAAACTCGATACAGAAAGTAGACTTGGATGACACCAAATAGTGCCACCACAGGCAGGTCACCTCTCTAACTATGACTGAAGGAGAGGGAAAACCTACCGCCAATGGTGCACTCAGAAATGCCTCAGGATTTCAAAGTTGACTTTTTATATGCATATATTTCCAAGCGTATATGAGGGGACATCAGTGGCCGGCAGGGGTGAAACAACTTCAAAAATTTTTAGGCTGAACTTTTTAGCCAAACCACATAAATTTTTACAAATATGCGGAATTTTTTAAGGTACATATACTTGAATGTTATTTTTTGAATATTTTCTTCAAAAAAGCCGAAAATTCTTGCCTTTTCTTTTATTCTTTTCTGATGTGAAAATATCATTCAATATATTTAACCAGTTTTTATAGTTTAGTAATTATTCACTTGTATACCTTGCTTAAAAATAGTTAATAATGAAATATTTATTTTGAAACGAGGCAGGGAGAGAATATATTTTAATCTTACGTCCTCTTTTCTTGGGTTTTTCACAAGACTCATGATTATTCATTTATTTATTTATTTGATGTTTTCTTCCTTTTATGCGAAGAAAACAAAAAAGATGAATGTCGGTGGGGAGCATTAACGCTTAACATTCGTTCTAGTGATTCATCCTCCTCCAACTCATCAGACTGTCAGACTGTGTTTTCTTTGTTGCATGTCATGTCTGTAATTTCCGTACAAAGAAAGTTTAACATCTTCAATTTTTAACTTTTTAAATCGAATATTTTCGTTTAAACTTGTAAAACTAAAAGATCTTCTTAGCGCCTACAAGTTTCATGCCGTTATAAAATGCATTTTTTTTAAATAGTGCAAGAGTTGGAAATAAACATTTTGAAAAAAATGAAAGTAAAATTCAATGAACGAAATTAAGCTTGGAAATGTTTATTTTCGTACTATTGCTTTTCCGATCGCGATTTTGTGCGAGTTTGTTTCTGCCTCTTCAAATTTAAATAAGAAATACTTGTTCCAATTATCAATAGTAATAATTATCGGCATTGTCAAAATTTGGAGTAGTAAATTAAAAACAATTTTTTAAATATTGCCGTTATTGGTAATTTTCTAAATTTTGAAAATACTGAACTTCTGGTATTACAACGCGGAAAAATACCGGAGTTCTGGTGTATAACCAGAATACAATCACCTCTGGTTCATTGTTTTATAATTTTGATAACAATCCAAGTTGAGGGGTTTGTGCTCGCATTCAATCTTTCGATTGAGATTTTTTTAAAAGGGAACTTTTTTTTTCAAAAGCGATTTTTGTTGATTGTTTGCTTTCGTTCCTTCTTTCTAATTTCAATAACAATTCCAAGTTAAAGGGGGCAAATATTCAGTATTTTTTCAAGCCTAAAATTTTTATTTCACAAATTTTTCAAACCAATAATAATATGCGAGACGGAAAGTTCCGTTTGTTCATCGTAAAAAGACGGATTTCCATCTCCAGGACAGAAGAGTGGCAGCCCTGCAGTGGTCGGGTACCGGCATTCAGAATTTCAGATGAATATTTTTAAACTCTTAAGGATTGAGAAAAAGTAAGAAAAATAACAATTTAAGCAGAGTTAAAGATTGATCTGCATAAATGAATGCCATACAATCATGAATACATAAAATACATTGTTGCTCCTCTTTAAATGTCAATTCTTTCTGATATGCAGCAGTACTTCCTGTAAAGACTATTCAATTGTAAATTACATGTTACCCTCCCTCTATTTTAAGGGACAAAATAAGCAATCCCCTTGGTGGCTTTTGTTGGGAGATTCTACTATATTTTGTAATTCTAATTATTTCACAGTAAATTTAATTATTAAAACAAAAGAACTAATTATAACATGCTACTTATATTAAATTTTTTTAACATATTTAAACACTAATTAAAATAACATGTACCTTAGTGGTGTGGATGGGGGGGATACAGGGGGGACAGTGCCCCCGTAGACTTATTTTAATACAAGCGTCCCCACATTTAAAGTAGTTTAACATAAGTGTCCCCCCACTTCTTGATTTCAATTACTTATCTTCATGTACAAGCATCCCCTGCCCCCCCCCCCCCCAACTCTTTTTTCAGGACTGCACCACTGATGTACCTAGAAGTCAAAATTTTTTCCTTCTTTTTTAATTTGTGGGATATTCACTCTGCTCGCTTGTAAGGTCACTTTTGCCTAGTTCCCACAGGTAGATAATGAAATTTGACTGTATTATACAATGTATATCGAACTAAACATTATGATTAAATGCAAGAGAAATATTCGTTAAAAGTGAGAAAATTAATATATTTACTTTCTTCTGACAATCTACCAGATCTGTTTCGATAATGATCACAAGAATGGTCAGGAGATGAAGGTGAAGAATTGCTAGCACCATTGCTGTAATGAAAATATAAGCATTAAATTTATATAAAATCAATTAAGTTTTGTACAGTAAAGCATTGTTCATACATCTTTCAAACGACAGATGTAAAACAATGTAAATTTAAAAGACGTTTTCACTCAAAATTTTGGCCAAACTATTGATTGCCAAATTTAATCTTAGTAATACCAATTTATAATAAAGTAATATTTTCTAGTATAAAAAATATTACGTATATAATTATGTGTTTTATATATTATTATTATATATACAATGAAGGTTATAAAAAATATTTTTCAAACTCTGGACCTGTTCTTTTTTTCCTGTCATAGACAACGATTTTTAAAATGGAAACTGAAATGTTCAACTTTTTTGACAATTCTTTTTTGTTAATCCTGTACTCTTGTTGAATTTTCAATTATGATCTCCAATGTTTTGTGTTACTCGAACATTTAAGTTTTTATTAAACAAACAGAATAAAAAGATAAGAAATGTGTTTCAAAAAACAACTCTTAGAGATGGAATAACTTATTAGTCAAATCAGATTAATGACACTCATAAAATGACCTCTGATTCACCCCCATGACCCTTTCATTGTCTGTTCTCCAAGTTCCTGTCTATAATCTGCTTTCTAAGATAAGTTTCCCAATATTGGGGGAGAGGGGAACAGAGAAAAAATGAGTAAAGAAAAAAACTTTGGAATTTTAGAAAGAAGGAAAACAATGCATAACCAAAAGGTGTGTTGTATAAAAAGGTATATGCTTAACTAACTGAAATTTGACAAGGGAGATGATTGTCAGCTTAGATTAAAATGTGGTAAAGTACTGAGAATTTTATTTATTTATTTTTTTGAACATAACTTCCATATAACACTGCAAGAAACGGATTTGTTTCCCCCTCACCTTGTTTTATTCCACATCATTTTCTGAACAGTGGAATATAAAACAAAATCTTACATTTTCAGTGGGAATTGACCAATTGCTGATCTCTTAGCCTTAATAATCATTAACCCTTGCAGGACGGGCTCCTTAGTCAGTGAGCCAAGGTCACTGGACGGGGTGCTAATAGAATGACTTGTCACTTGAAGACAAGCAATTCATGCTGCTAAGCCTGTATCTCTCAAATCCACAAAAAAGAAATAAAAGCATTAGGAGTGATCAAAACCATGGGAATGCCTTTCTATCAGCTGATGCAATTAGAGGGCCAGCTTGTTTATTCATATTATTCATCCCTGCCGC
Source organism: Octonoba sinensis (assembly GCA_038502835.1). Taxonomy (NCBI): domain Eukaryota; kingdom Metazoa; phylum Arthropoda; class Arachnida; order Araneae; family Uloboridae; genus Octonoba; species Octonoba sinensis. The sequence goes on from CM076603.1 coordinate 60,164,619, forward strand.
CTTTCTGTTGTAACTTTCACTCTTAGGAAGGGATTCGGCTTAGAAAAAATAAGTTCTTAGAAAAGAATCAAGAAATGTTGAACTTGAAAGACTAGATAGAAGCAGTAAAGGGACTTACAAGGAATACCACGTGCCATTAACATATCCATTAGTAGTAGGCCCGTTTCCAGATATATCACGCTGTTCACCTCGTATCCTTTGTCTTAGCTCCATATCATTTACAGAATCTGAGGTTTCTTCAGGCGGGTTAGGTTGGATTCTATATTCACAAGTTTTCATATGATCTATAATCATATCAACCACATCAGTTGTATGACTGCAGTAACTGCAGGAATATTCAGGATCAGAAGGTTCATCTTCTTGACATTTATAATTTTCATAATTCCTACGTGGTTCGTCAATAAAGCAAATTCTGATTACTCTTTCATCTGTCCCTTCCACTGGACTGCCAATTCTGGGAAAATTTGTTGGTTCTTTTAAATATTTTCGTAATTTACGGGGAACTATTTTCTTTCTTAGTTTTGCTGTTCTATATTTTTTCATAATAGCACGATACTTAACAATGTTTGGCTTTCTAATTTTTTGAGCCGAAACAGTTTTAAATTTTTGAAGGGACATAAACTGCTTCTTGACTTTTACTCGTAATTCCTGCCTTCCCATTCGAGACATTATTTTTGATTTTATGGGTGAACTTTTAATTATTTGATTAAAATCCTTTGTGTTTTCAATTTTTGAAAAATTTGAGAGATGACGTTTGTTTGATGAAAAACTTAGTTTCTTCTTTGTTGCTCCAGATTTAGAAAACGTTCGCAAGTCAGTATTATTTTCTGGAGAATTGAAAGATGTATTCATCAGATAAGCTCCCCAATAAATACTTTCCGCATTTTCATTCTCCACAACTTGCAGTTTCAAATTCTCATCATTGTCTTGATCATCTGAGGCAACACATAAACCATCATTGGATCTATGTTTAGTGGAGGTTGAACTCATAGATCGCGACCTAAGATTTCTTGTATTGTCTGTTTTTTTCTTTCTTTTGTATGTAGCAGAAACTTTATTTTTTATACCAGATAATAGTGACTGATCATCATCATCAGTACTGTCATCATCTTTAGGGAGGGTGGAATGCTTTACAGTATCATTAGTTCTATTATGTTCATCATTCCTGCTGAAGATACCATCAGTAAGTTCCTCACAAGAGAATAGCTCAATTTTTTTATCTTTGTCCAAATTTAATTTAGGCGACAATGCTGGGGTACTTGTTTTCTTTCGTTTGATATAAGTTTTCTTTGGAGGTCTCACTGATGTTTCTTCTAGTCTAGCAATTCCAGAACTATCATTTGCTTTTTGTTCATGCTCTCTCATTCTTTCTTTCTCGTGCTCAAAACCGACTTCTACACTCATTGGGATTTCCTCTTGTGCATTTTCAGTTTCAGTTCTACACAAAATATCTGCACTAGATTCAGAAAGTACACTGCCTTCATTTACAACCTCAGTAGAATTATTGAAATCTTGACTTAATTTGCTATCCTTGGCAAGGCAGTTCTGAATCATTCCATCTCCTTCTGGTACTTTTTTAGAATTGACGCATTCATTACTTTTAAGTTCTAAGATAGGTGTTTCGAGACTTTTGGAATTACTTTCAATAACTTCATTAGAATTACTAAAATTTTCAACTGTTTCAGAATTTTTAACAATGATATTCTGTAATCCAGACGTTTCTCCAGCATTTGAAGACTCATTATCTTCCAGCACTGAAATAGGCAAAGCTTTATTAACTTTAGAAATATCTTCAGTAAATTTCTGAGCATTAAGGTATTCATTTAATCTTTCATCAGTAATTCTCTGATTTAATATAATTTCAGCTTGTTCTGCTGATGGTTCTGCACCATTTGTACTACTATCACTAGTTAAAATTGAACTAGAAAGAGCTTCAGTAACATTTATAGAATCTGGAGAAGCAACTGCTTGGCTAGATACATTACAATTGTCTTTCTGAACATAAGATGATATTTTTTCTATATGTTTTTCCAGATCATGATTGATTACTTTAATTTGCAAAGAGTTATTGTAAATTGAAGAACAAGAAATGCTTGGAGATAAAGCAGTTGAAATATTTTTCACATCATGATCTACATCTGTACAAGAAGGTTCTGCAACAAAAATGGGTGTCTGAACATTGTTTAATGTATCATTTTTATCAAAATCAGAGTCACTATCAGTTGTATATACTTTACCAGACGTTAAACAACAATTATTCTTTAAACTACAAGATGTTTCCAAATCAGCACCATTAATAGTATTTACATTTTGTTTAGATGGCAACGGAAGGTCAGTTCTTAAAGGAACTATGTCGTTCGTTTCATCACATAAAAGCATATTATTCACACCAACATGATTTTCTGCAGGATTATTAGCGTTGAAAATACCAGCAGTTTTCATTACAGATTCACTGTGTGAAAAAGTCATTTGTTTCGGAACATGTGCACTTCCATTATGCACACTTTCATCACCGATATTACTCCCAGTCATATCAACCACATCAATTGAAGCATTTTCTGCACCACATGTGGACAGATTATTGTTGGCAGAGTTCTTTATATCTAAGAAGAAATCCTTCTCAGATTTTTCCTTATTCTTTTCAACAAGATAAGAGTCTCTACCTGAACTTTCAGTACAGCTATTAACATCATCACCGCTATTTTCTTCAACATGAAAAGCATTTGCTTCCTTAAGTCCGACACATTGGTTATCAATAGCTAATAAAGTGTTTTCATTCTCATTGTTATCAATAGGTAATTGAGATTCATCATTAACTTCATGAATATTAGAGCTTTTATAGCTTAAATCTAAACAAACACCATCCATATTGCTTTCCAATATTGTATTTTGAATTAAAGGAACAATAGTTTCTAAGTTTGTGTGATTAGATTTATCGCTAGTCAATTGATTACTAGAATTAGGAATTAATCTTTCATTTTCATTGCACATATTTTCATGACTTTCATTATCCTTTAAAGCAATATTTAAAGAAGAAGGACTATTACTAGCACTTTCGTTTGATGAATGAATTTTATTCACACTTAAAGGAGAATATATAACTGACACGGCATTAGTAGTTCGAGTTTCTACACTAGAACAAGATGCAGCATTAATGGCTTCAAAATCATTTGCTTCCATCTGATTGTGAAGACTATTGATTTCCATTTCTTTCTCATCTTCTGTAACAGCTACCCTGTCAGCCAGTGACAGACTTGAATCTTTTTCTGTTGCATGGAAGTGAGTAATCAAAACAGATTCAGATGCACTTGTTAAAGCATCATTTTCATCTTCTGTAGCAGCTACACTGTCAGCCAATGACAGACTTGAATCTTTTCCCGTTGCATAGAGGTGAGTAATCAAAACAGATTCAGATGCACTATTTAAAGCATCATTTTTATCATCTTTAGAAGCCACATCACAGTTAGTCTGCTGATTTGCCAATGCATGTGCAATCGAGGCAAGCGTGCTTAATTTACAATTTGCTAAATCCACTGCAGCAAAGGAAGAAGATGGCAACAAAGATGGTGTAGGAATGAATATTTGTTTAGTCTCTGTTGTATGGCCATTTTCATTATTTTCAGGTGATTGTACAGAATCTGCCTCAGTTCTTAAAGATGAAATACTTGCATTTTCACGTAAGTCAATTGTTTCAACAAGAGCATTTTGTTCTGCATTTCCAGATGGTTCATTTACCTCCGTAAGTACTATACCTTGTGTAAGTTCATTTAATTTTTCATTACCTATGTAAAAAAGATGAGGATGTGACATAAGTGCACTTTGACAGATTGTTTGCTCAGTATATGATTCTGATCCATCTACCATAATAATGAAACTTTGTCCTTCCTCATTTTGAACGATACACATTTGTTTTCCCTCCGTTTCTGACGCATCATGTTGAAGAAAAATGGTTGCACCATCTGCATCACGACCAATTTCTAGAAGAGCTACAAGATTTTCACCCCCTGCATCATTTTCTCCTCCAGTGGGGGGATCATCTGTATCAAGGTTTTCAACTTGTTCAACCTCAGGAGCCACACATGCAGGGCTGTCAATGTTGCCCTGGGCACCATGCTCCTCATCTTCCATCTTGTTAGTGGCTATACAAACACAGAAAGTTGAATTAGACACATAAAATAGACAATTTCAGGATTTCAATAAAGTTAATTAAGAAACTTGAAATAAACCACTGAAAACTTAGAACTTAGCATGTGTGTATGCCCTTTTTAAGTAAGCTGCACAAAAGAAACTAGAGGTCGAAACTCGATCGTAATTATATAAATTTCCCAAGTTCAGCCTTGCACATTTAAACAACTTTTAGACATATTAGTTTTTTTGTTTCACAACAGTTTGGTTTGTTTAAATATTTTAATAAGCAATAATCTCTCCTCAGTGACATTGATTGACTACTGAGTTAGTTATTTAATTTAATGCATTTGTAACCCATATCATACTTTTTTTTTGTACTTTTGCACTCCTTCTCGTGTAAAGAAAATAGAAATAAAAATTTCCATGGCACTCTATTATTATTGAATAAATTAGAAATACAAACACTCACACTAACGCAAATCAATAAACTTAGGATGCGTTGACTCAAAGCAAAATAGCATGTCACCCAGTGACAGCACCAGAGGCTTGATTTGGGAGGGGCCATTACAGGCCCGTCATATAGGGAAGTGAGGAGAAGAAACCCTCAGTAAAATCAAACAAAAATACATTTTTAAAAATATCAATTGATTGATGCAGTTAGTATTAGCTCAAACTTAGATTTCATAAATATTTTGAAGAACAAACATGAAATTTTAAAACAGCAATAAAACAAAAATGCACTGCAGTCACCAAAATATTTATTTTTAAAAAATAATCCTCTAAGTACAAACTAAAAGGTTCTAAAATAAAATTGATGGGGTTTTCTTTACTACTAATATATTTAATTTCACAGTAAACAATTAAAAGGTGTGTACAAAATAGCTTTCACAACATTAGTTTTGGCTTCTTATATAAAATACTAATTGTTTTAAAATCATAAAAACAGACTATATAATGCAAAATAAGATTATTTTTAGAAGAAATAACATAATTAAATGTTTATAAAGTGAAAAAAAAATGAGAAAGAAAAAGTAGTCATGAATCATGATTTTTTACAAAGTAGCTAAACTAGGGGTCGTCAACCCATGGCCCACCAAGCCTTTGCAATAAGTTAAAAATGAAAATGTAAAAAAAAAGAAAAAATAAATAAAATTTAAAGGAAAAGCAATCGGCTCAGGCCCGTAGCCACGGAGGAGCCAGCTGCCAGGCAATGCCCGACCTGGAAAATGTTTTGCCCGTCCTAGCGTGATTAATTGGACCTTAATAACACACCAACACGAAAAAGGCTTTGGATGAAAATGTCTGTTTCTTATGTATTTTTGGCTGAAAATTACGAATCTACAATTATTTTTTGCTTATCACATACCATTTTTCCAAAATTACCAATTTTAGCTTTTTATGTGTTTTCTGGATAAATGTGCATGTTTTCGTAATTTCTCGACCAAATTTATTAAATTATATGTTTCTCATTGACAGTGAGATTGTTGCCATTCTAGAGACCTTATTAATGAACTTGGGTTACTTTAGCATCATTTTTGGCAACAAAAGCTTTATCTACTTCTTGAAGTTTTGAGTCTTTTACAAGACAATAAAGGCATTTTGTAGACTATTTTGCAGAGAAAGGAAAAGTAGTATGCTGCTGTGATGTGAATGTACTATTTCAAGCATTAGAACATGAAACAAATTCAGCAGAGTGGTGCTTGTTTATCATTGCTCCTCATCTAAGTATTTTTTTCCTATTCATTCCTGTAGCATATTCCGCAAACACAAAGGAAATTTCAAAATTATGAGTGGCAAAAACATATCAAATGAGCCACTTGTAAATCTACAATGTGCCTGTTTTCTACAATCACACATTAAATTGGTTTATCGAAATATTTGTAGAAGCTCTGCGCAGAGAAGAAGTGGCTTTCTTGCATCTCAGGAACAAATTCAAAAATTTAAGTGAGGCAAAAGTAAAACAAAGGATTTTTATTGGCCCACAACTTAAGGAAGTCCTTTTATGATGAAGAGTATGAAAGCAACGTCAGAAGCCGAAAAATCTGCCTGGCTGGTCTTTAAATCAGTGTGCTACCATTTTCTTGGAAATGGAGAAAGCCGAAAACTACGAAAATCATGTTGGTCACATGATAAAATGCTTTTGTATTTTATTATGTAGGTTGATATATTTCATTAAAACTACACTTTTTGGACTTAAATATGGACTTCTTTTCTCACAACTTTGGTGCAATTCCTGATGAGCGTGGGGAAAGCTTTCATCAGGACATCTCTGTGTTAGAAAAGTGTTTCAGCAGTCAATAGAAAGTAGGGTCAGTTGGGGTAATTGTAAAAACTTTTTCAATGTTTTGACTTTTGATCCTTCCCTACGTCTTGAATGAATTCAGAGATAAAATTGTGAGCATTGTAGCCACTACTGTACTCCTTGTGAGTAAATGTGTACAAAAAATTTGATTTTATGACTATTTGTTAGCGAATGAGCTCGTGTTTACAATTCCCCCAGTGTGTTTACAATTACCCCAGAGATCTGGGGTAATTGTAAATAGTGATTTATTTTCGAATAAGATTGACGCAAATGGAAAAATGTTTCATACACAGTCTGCTTGAAGGCTTAAGAAGTTCCACTGCAATGGCTCTCAATCTATGGCCAACAGGCCGCATGTGGTCCGCTGAGTTATGTTATGAGTCGGCTGAGATAATTTAACGCGAAATATCTTGCAAAAAATCAAGTAATGCGACAAATTTATGCAACATTTTTAGGACCAAGTTAGGTGACGATCTCTCATATGGGAGCTGGTTCAAAATCATTAAGCCCCTCTGAGCCAAGTGTACTTCATTCTAGCAGAGCTCATTAATAATCAGTAGGAGTTTTCTTAATTCATGGTCTCCTTGCAAGGGGTGCCTGGATTTCCAAGTGGCATTAGCAACAACAACAACAGTTATGTAAAATAGACACAAAAGTGTAATTTACATCAAAATATAATACTTATTGTCCTCCCAGAATATTGGAAATAGGATAAATTTAAGTGTTTACAATTACCCCAGAGTACGAAATATATGGGGTAATTGTAAACACCTGACTTGCACATGAAAAATAGCAGGGAGGATGAAATTCATAACTAAATGCTTTTAGCAACATTCCATATGACAAATAAAAATGGTTTAAACCACTTACATCGCTTTTGCAGATGAGCTGGAGACGAAAATGTAAGATCACTAAATTTTGTTAAACAACTTTTTTCACTGTGTCATTTTCAAACAATGGTGACGCCTCCAAAAATGTATCGAAACTTACAAAACTCTTTCAGTGTCTTCCCTATGTTCCCAATTTATCACACACCAGCAGTTAAGTTTTCAAAACCACTACAAGCGTAGTTATGAAGCTTGTTTACAATTAACCCAACTGACCCTATATGAATTGAATATTGCTAATCTGTTATCAGGGCCCACCAACAGATGCCCACAAGATGAAATGGAAAAAAAAATCATTTTAGTGTTTGTGTTTTCAATAAGTAAGCCTCAGTTACATTCTTCTATAACCAAATTGTATAAATATGAGAAGTGGGTCTCCAGCACGAACCCTGACGGTGCGTGATGGACCATTTTGGTTTGGATATTTGAACCAATACATAATTTGAACCTTTTGTTTATATAGAATCACATAGTTTCATCTAAAGGACAAATAAAAAGTTCAAATTTGTTGCACACTGTAATCTATGGTATTTCTGTTTTTAACTTTTTGATTTGTTTAAACGCAGTCGTATCGAAAAAAATCTTGTTCCAATGCACCTTTATCTCTTAATTCAAATTTTAGAAAAAATAAAAAACATGAACTTTTTCCTCTATTCAGCTTATTTGTTTCCAATATAAACCCGCACTAATGAAAGGATCATGGGCACCCCAAAGTCACTTACTTTTTAAGTTTTCTCTTTACTTCCTAAACGTAACCTAAATTTAGTAACTTAAATTTAAGTGAAGTTTAGGAAGTAAAATAACTTCCTAACTGAAATTTAGAAGAAGTGCTTAAATAATTTAACACGAGCAAACAAAGAAAATCACAACTATATTATTTTTTTTTACTATAACGTACCGATACATGTTTTATGCTTCAATATTTCACTTTGAATGATTGTTCACATTAAAATTATCTTTAAAAAATGTTCACTTTTTTATGTTATTTCATATACTTTATTAATTTAGAAAAGACACTTAGAATAAGCGTTAAAAATTCAATTCTGCTTTTTGTAAGTTTTAAGCAAGTATTTCTTTAAGGATCAAATAATTTCATTATTGAATTGAATTAGTATTAGTTTCATTAATTAATTGCTTAAATAATCAATTAATAAATTAAATAATTGCATTAATTATTAAGTGAATTATTAATTTTAATTTTAAGAAAACGCCCAAAATGGAGCATAAATTCTCACATGTTTGAAAAAAAATGAAAAACTAGCCTGCCCCTCCCGTCCAAAAATTTGTTCCCCCCTGGAGTCAGAGTCTGGCTGCAGGCCTGAATCGGCCCATTGCTACAACAGTTTTTTTTTTTTTTTAAAAGACACTTCACACATGCATTGGGGGGGGGGGGGACAGTATGGAGAGAAAACACATGTATATTTCTTGTATAAAAACCGACTCGTCTTGTTTAAAAACTGACTGTTCTGTGGGGAGGGGGGGGGGGAGAATTTTGATCGTTGAGAATATCATATTAATTCATAGCTGCGCATGTATTTTGTTTGTTCTTTGGGGCTGGGTAACCACCATATATCTCCTCCTCCTCAATTGAAACCTTTGAGACATTGCTGGAAATTCATCAGCGGTTCGGAAAAGGTTAATTTAATGTACAGTAAAACCTGTAAAGTTGACCACCTTTGTAAGCTGACCACCTATCTAAGTTGATTACTTTTGTCAGGAATGAAATTAGCCCTGTATTATATAATGTAGAGAAACCTTTGTAACTTGACCACCTGTTTATGTTGATCATTTATGTACGCCAAATTTGGGTGGGAGTATTACAAAAAACCCTTTGTAAATTGACTGCCTAATTATTACTATATTTATGTGTTTATCTATTTCTGGAAAGATTTTTAAAAAAACTAAAATAGCTTCTCCACGATATTTTTATGCTATAATGTTTGACTAATATTTGCCTGGATAGATGAAACAACAATATAAAGTTTGCCTAAACCTCTTATACGTTAACCAAACGGGAAAACGACTATGAGTAAGTAACTTATGTAGTTAAAATTAAGATAAATATCTTATCAATTAAGTTCTTTACTTTTAAAGCTGTATAGGATACATTGTAAGTCATTCGGGTTAAACTTCTCTAATGATATTTCAGATACTTGTGAAAAAAAGCTAGTCACTATTTTAAAGTAAATGCCCTTACATGAAGCTATATTTTAATTAGTTATAAATGAATAAATGTGTAGTGTAAGAGATTAAAAAAAACTCCACTCTCTATAAGTTGACCAATAAAGTGCTGCACCGCAAGTGGTCAACTTACACAGGTTTCACTGTATAAGGAGAATGTAACCTTTACTCCCACCCCCTCCTCTCCATCGATCTCGAAAACTCAAAACGACTGTCTTGTTCAAAAATGTGGAGGAGGAGGGAGGGAGGGAGGGAAAGAAATTAAATGGAAGTTTCTTTCTCCAACCAGTGCTGCCAGGTTTCAAAAATGAAAACCGCACAGTCCACAACAAAAACTAGTCCCAAAACCGTTTAATCAATTTTATGACCCTTACACCCCCTCCCCCCCCCCAAAAAAAATATTAAATTGCATACTAAAATTTGCTTGTTAAAAAAATAAATAAAAAAACCCACATCCATATGAATATATATATAACAATGCCCAAGTATCCCATTAAGACTGAGAAGAGAATGCCTCCAGTAAAGTGAGACTTTTTTTTCCTTTATAAAATATTGTCAAGGAATTTTGTAGCATCATTATGTACCCATATCACCATCAATCTGTTTCACAATTAAGTAGAGTTGTTGATTTGACTTCTATTGAACTTAATTTATTCATTTTTTAAACTAAAAAACACAAAATACTAACTAGCCAATTTATAAAAAGATTGCTCTAACCTTCCACATAAGATCAATTCTATTGCTGTACTCTTCCACCCAAATTTTGAATTTTCGGCCTGATGCAACTTATTCGGTATATGTGAGCCCATGGGTGATTTTGCTGACGAGTTTTTCCGGGGGGGGGGGGGAGGGGGGGAGAGGAGTTTGCGACAGTGAAATCTAATTCATACCATGCTCAAACAATACAATAGTTTTTCTTTTAAAATTTTTCAAAGCATTCTTTTAGGAATAGGCGGGGGAGGGGGGAGGTTGTACGTATCGTTTGAGAAGGCACGTGACTCTTCGATATGGGCTTTAGTAAGAAGGGGAGGAGGATTGCCCTTCTGCCAAGCTCCTTCTTTGTCCTGGCCCACAAAAGAAGATGTTTGTTGTATTCCCACAAGCAATGTGATTTCTTGTGTCAATCCCCCAATTACAAAAGCATCAGGTAGAATGTTATTTTAAGCAGAAGGAGATTACTTCAATCAATCTCCAGTGCAAAAACATTTTAAAACAGACTAGAAGACAATAAAAAAGGTATTCTGACACACAAATTTTTATTTAAAATAGTTTTATTTTTAAAATAAAAGTTACTTTTGGTCATTTGGTATGTCACAGGTGTAAATAGGAAATGACCCTGCATTATGTTTAGATACTTTGTAAAAAATCATGATTCAGTGACTACTTTTTCTTCTCATTTTTTTTTTCAACTTTATAAACATAGGCTCATAAAATTATGAACTTATTTCCTGTAAAAATAATCCTATTTTGCATTATGTAGTCTATATTTTATGATTTTAAAGCAATTAGTATTTTACAATAAGCAGCCAAAACTTGTAATGTTGTGAAAGCAATTTTCTACATATTTTTTAATTGTTTGCTGTGAAATTAAAGGTATTGGCAATAAAAACACCACCAATGTTATTTTAGAACTTTTTACAATACAATACAAATACAAAAGTGACGACCAGCAACAGGCACAGGGCCCAGCTAGGCTGGTCCTAGTCAATTTAACAATCCCGAATGAAACCAACAATTTAGTTTATACTTAGAGGATTATTTTTTTTAATAGGGTCATTCCATGTCAACTGGACCAATTTTCAAACTCATCCCCACTCGACCATCTACAATTTTGATAAAATTTTGCACGAAGTTTCTGGTAGGTATAAAACTAAGTTAGCCAAATTTTTAGAACGTGAAAGTAAAAACTCATGTAGCAGGGGGCGCCTAAGTTTAGGAACCAAGATGACTGCCATTGACGAACGAATCAAGTAGCCATGTTTGGATGTACCTGGAGAGGCACATAATAAAAGTACAATCTCAAATTGTATTTTCCTGAGACAACTTTGTGCTTAATCTAATAGTAACGTTTTGAAAGACCACAAATAAAGTTATTTTCTATTGTGTTCAGTCAAATTTGGCTGAAAATTCAATTTGGCAAATTTTTTAAAAATTTATTCTGTTCTAAATTGTCAGTAACTAAACTTACACACTTGTAATTTTGTATATATCTAAGTCAACTACTTGTCAATGTATTCTGAAAGTTTCAAAAATTTCATTAAGATAGGTTTTGATTTATAGTTACCAAAACATGCATCGGTTTTCAAAAATGGCTAATTTTGATCATTTTTGAACCATCATATCTGAGGGGGAACTTAATGAATTTCCTTCGTTTAACTTTCATAAGATAGAGGAAAGCTTTCCTCTATCTAATGATTCCTCTTTAGATGATTCCTCTTTATGCTTTCCTCTATCTATCCTTCCTCTACCAAATTTGAAATTTTTAAGAGGCTGTTTTTTCGTAAGCCGGAAAAAAAATGGTTCAAATTTGAGTTAAAAACTATGCTGATATGTGTGCATTTTACGCCTCAATTTAGCTTTTTTGAAGTTTTATTTGACATTTAAAAGGAAAGAAACTTGCATTGGTCCCTGCAGGACTCGCGCATACTCGCATTTGACGCATAATCAATATTATTTGAAAAAATTGACTCTCGTTTTTGAAAGATGAGAGTGAAACTTCGACTGGTAAAATTTCGACCAAAAGACATTCTAATACTGAAAAATTGATTTGTATTTTTGCTCAATATGCTTTATATTGTGAACTATTAAGAAAAGAATTAGAAATATTGCAAAATGAATGCAGATGCAAAAAGATTGCCTCGCGATTGCAGCAAAACGCTCTTACTGTTCCTAACAGGCGGCATCAAAGAAACGTAAAAAATAAGCTAAGAGCTAAAAAAAATCAACAAATAAAGACCCAATGTAAATAATTTTAAACATTAAGAAAAATAAATACATTTTTTAAAAAAGAAAAACTTATTATGAAGAGTTCAAGAAATTCAATTTTGGGCAAAATGGCTTTTCCCCCTTCACATGGCAATAATTGGTTGATTCTGAACCACTCATTACTTTCATATTAAAATGTTTGAAGGAATTAGGATTTTACTTTCTGAATTGATTTAATTAAGCATTTACTTATTTGCACAGAAAGTTACTCAACAAGAAAATATTATTCTTGCATTAAGAAGTGTTATTGAAAATAAAATTCACCTCCTTTTTCAAAGGAACTAAGTATGAACTCTTCATAATAAGTTTTTCTTTTTTTTAAAATGTATTCATTTATCTTAATGTTTAAAATTATTTACATTTGGTCTTTATTTGTTGATTTTTTTTTTTTTTTTTTTTTTTTTACTTTTAGCTTATTTTTTACGTTTCTTTGATGCCGCCTGTTAGGAACAGTAAGAGCGTTTTGCTGCGATCGCGGGGCAATCTTTTTGCATCTGCATTCATTTTGCAATATTTCTAATTCTTTTATTAATAATCCACAATATAAAGCATATTGGGCAAAAATACAAATCAATTTTTCAGTATTAGAATGTCTTTTGGTCGAAATTTTACCAGTCAAAGTTTCACTCTCATCTTTCAAAAAAGAGAAGTCAATTTTTTCTAATAATATTGATTATACGTCAAATGCGAGTATGCGCGAGTCCTGCAGGGCCCAATGTAAGTTTCTTTCCTTTTAAATGTCAAATAAACTTCAAAAAAGCTAAATTGAGACTTAAAATGCACACATATCAGCATAGTTTTTTACTCAAATTTGAACCATTTTTTCTCCGGCTTACGAAAAAACAGGCTCTAAAAAATTTCAAATTTGGTAGAGAAAGCTTTCCTCTATCTAATGAAAGTTAAACGAAGAAAATTCATTAAGTTCCCCCTCAGATATGATGGTTCAAAAATGATCAAAATTGACCATTTTTGAAAACCAATGCATGTTTAGGCAACTATAAATCCAAACCTATCTTAATGAAATTTTTGAAACTTTCAGAATAAGTTGAAAAGTTGTTGACTTGAGATATATACAAAATTACAAGTGTGTAAGTTTAGTTACTGACGATTTAGAGCAGTATAAAGTTTCTTAAAAATTTGCCAAATTGAATTTTCAGCCAACTTTGAACACAATAGAAAATAACTTTATTTGTGGTCTTTCAAAACGTTGCTATTAGATTAAGCACAAAAAGTTTTCTTAGGAAAATAAATTTCGGGGTTGTACTTTTATTATGTGGCTTTTCAGGTACATCCAAACATGGCTACTTGATTCGTTCGTCAATGGCAGCCATCTTGGTTCCTAAACTTATACACCCCCTGCTACATGAGTTTTTACTTTTAAGGTCTAAAAATTTGGCTAACTTAGTTTTATACCTACCAGGTATAAAACTAAAACTCTGCAAAATTATATCAAAATTGGAGATGGTCGAGTGGGGACCACTGGTCCAGTTGACATGGAATGACACAATAAATATTTTGGTTACTGCAGTGCTTTATGGTTTTATTGATGTTTATAACTTTCATGTTTTTTTTTTTCTTTTTTTTTTCAAAATATTTATGAAATCCAAGTTTGAGCTAATACTAACTGCACCATTTAATAGATATTTGTTTAAATGCATTTTTGTCTGATTCTGTAAGTTATTCTGAATATTTTAGTGCAAAAAAAAGTATGATATCATGAAAATTGGCATGAAGTCATGAATTATTTTGCTTGAACTATGTCGCTAGCACAAAATTTTCCGTAAAGCATAGATGTCTCTTTAAACACATTTTAGAAAATTGATATCTCAAAAAGTATTAAAGATAGCAACAAAACATTTTACAGAGGTAATTGTGATGGTAAAATGAACAAATAAAAAAAAATCATAAAAATCTGAGACTATGGATTTCAGACCCTGGATGAAGTGATCTAATATCTGTGACCGGTATTTGTGAGTCATGGATTGACCCACAAGCCTGTGCACGTGACGTGGCCTGATTCTATTTTCCCTCATTCGACAAGTAAGAAACAATGCTCCATTGTGCTTGAGCATAGAATTTCTTTATTTTCAAAGTACATTTTTCAGTGATTTAATTGTTATTTGCAAATAAAGAAAATTTTCATCATTTTCCCTTTTACTTTAATATTTCTTTACCACTCTGTCCATAAGAATGCAAAATAGATATTGTTCTGATACGACACTATTTCCTTATTGTATCAGAGCAATTATTGATAAAATAAACAATTCAGCTACAATTCATAAAATAAAAGTTTAATGAAAATATGTACTCATATTAATATGAGAAACAGATCAAAATAAAAAAATCAGAAAAGACTTAATTATTACAAATCTAAGAAATCTAAGAGGAATGATCTAAGAGAAATAACATAGGGTCTAAGCAGAAAAATTTTTTCAATCTTATTTGCAATATTATGCTATGTGATGATAATTAGTGGATTCCTTTTTTTCGTATCAAATGGACACTTGTAAACAATTCTTGACATGGGCAAAACAAAATGAAGAATCAATCACTTTTGCCTTCTAGCTTACTGGTATTTCCAATCACACTAGTTAAACAATTTCCATCTCTATTTCGTGGAACGATAAAATTTGTGTTCATGGATAGGTTTCAAATAAGTATTTAGCTTTCTTATTTTTGTAGATTTTTTATTTTTCATTATTTTTCCATTCTATTATATTTGTTTAGGGGTATTGCTGTTATTGCCTCCTCTGATCACATTTACTGGGAGGGGGGATCACCCCAATTACCCACCCCCTCCCCCTGTGGATTATAGAGTAATATAGTCGCCACACTTATCGTGTTGTGACTATATCACACCTAACTTATTACCACCTAAAGAAAATAGAAATAAAAATATTCATTCCACCCTATTATTAGTGAATAGTTTAGAAACACAAATACTTACTTTCAATTTAATCAAGAGTTCAAAACGCTAATGTTAAACATTGATTTTATAAGCAAAACTAACGCATCGCTGCACTTATTACCTCACTTTATGTTATATTAAACTTTGTTAGCTTAATATTGTATTTTAGTTTGTTTGACATGTATATATACGTACACTGGAAATGGATTAACTGATGCAAGATATTAACAAGATTAGTATTATGTTGCTTTGACATTCATTTAACAGATTATGTTTTTCCTTTTTTGTTCTTGACATTTCCTTTTTTAATTATAAATGGTAAAAAATGTATTGAGTATTGTACAAATATTGTAGATTGTAGATGTAAGGAGCAGTATGAAAGTATGAGTGGAATGAAGACTTCTAAAAATAGGCTTTGAATCTACGTCGAAAGTAGAAGGGAAAAAAAATTAACTACAGTGAAACCTCTCTAACCGACCACCTCTCTATACGACCTAAAATTGCTGGAACAGAATTTCCCTGCATTAATTTAATACTAACTTGACCTCCATTAAGCGACCACACTTAAACAGTCACCCTCTCGAAACGACCACATTTTCTTCCAGAAAAAAAAATCCGCCACTTTTTTTTTACTGAATCATTCAATTGCTACAATCAGTAAAAAACAGAGCTGCAATGTTTGTGTAGTTGTCTACACCCCTGGGGGACATGTACCCCTCCAATTCAAATGTCAAGTGGCTATTTTTTCAGAAGCTCCTGCAGGAAGTTAGCTTTCCGTGTCCATTGAATAACTCCTTCTGGGCAAAAACACATTAGCCCAAACAAACAGCTCTACCATAGTGTCCCCTTGATGAGAAAGATAGAGTGATATCCCCGTGTTTTTACCGACACCTCCTGGGGTGTGTCATTCTTACCCCATTTCCAAGAACATCTACCTCCCTCTCAGAGCCTTTAGGTGTTTCACTTTTGTAAACAATTAAGAAACTGATCAACTGATGTTGATAGAGGGGTTGGGAACACGGGCCTTTTCTTTCAGCAGAAAATTCATTTTGATTACCAATAACCGATACTGACAGGACATTTTTTTCAATGTTTTTTTAAATGGCATCTGACAAAAGAGCGATTCTTTACTTACAAAGATAGAAGTACGAAAATGGTAAATCCGTAAGAAAATCGGCAGAAAAATTAAAAGGTAGAAAAACTGAAATCCATGACAATTTAAACAACAAGGAAATGCTTAGCAAAGGGTGGGAAGAACACGGTCAAAAAAAGTAAAAATCAGAAAAATTTTCTTATGTTAATGAAGTTTCAATGGATTGGTTCGGAGCTGCGAGGTCAAAGAACATTCTTATTAGTGGAACGCTAATAAAAGAAAGAGGAACTCAAATTTCTGAAGCCATTGGAATTAACAGATTTTGCAGCGAGCAATGGCTGACTTGAAACAATATTGTTTTCAAAACACTTTGTGGAGAAAGTGCTGACATGGATGAAAGTTTAATCCAGAACTATAATATGCACATGCGGTGGGTATCTTTTCGCAGGTTATGATGAAAAAAGCATTTATAATCTTCATGAATATGGAATTTTTTCTCCTGCTTTAACCAACGAAAAGTTTAAGAGAAAAGTATGAGTATGCAAAAAGAGGGCAGGGGATCGAAAGAACGCTTCACTTTAGTTTAGTTTTTTGTGCATTAGGAGAGAAAGAAAATGCTCTTGTAATTGCAAAATCTTTAAAACCCTGTTTATGTTTATTTGTTTAATTAATTATTATTTATTTTGTGTACTTCTGCACATGTTTAGCACAGGGTTGGGAAAAACCCGGGTTTTTTCAGAAATCGGGTTTTATTGGGCTTTTTCGGGTTTTATTGGGTTTTTTCCAAAAATTTGAGGTTTTCTTTATTTGTAAGGGGTTGCCTACACATAATGGTATTAATTAAAGTGAAAAAGAATAAATATTATGTATTTCTTTTAAGAACATTTTATGTTTTAATAAAAAAACATTTTTGAAAAAATAACATAATTGCCTTTTTAAAAGTCAATTACTTTGCCCTTGCTTATTGTATTTTTAGTGTTCAATAAAATCCCATCAAAGGGTTTAAGAAACAAGTTATTTTTAAGTCTAGTTAATTGCAATTATTTTAATTTATGTTTAAAGGAGTTTAAGCTAATTACTTTCAAAATTACTGCAATCTCTTACATGCATCAATGCCGGGACGTGCTATAGCACGTCAAACAACTCAAACATCGGAGGTGGAAAAGCAAAAAAAAAAAAAAATTACACGCTCCCGGGGCGCATAATTTTTAGCAATTTTCATTGCGGAAAAAAAATAAAGTCAAATATATAAAAAATCGATAGGCAAAAATATTTTTGTGCGTCCTTGACCAGCATTTTGTTAGATGCCATAGATTGTTTTCTTAAAGTTAGTTTCTCTTAAAACATATCTATCATTTTGAGTGAAATTCTGACATTTTCTTTCTTTTGGCATTTGTTTCTATACTTTTTTCAATAGAGAATTTTTTGTGGGAAAGAAATTTTATTTTGATTATGTAGAACAATTTCAAACCCATCCAGCATTTTTGAGTTTTCATCCATGATAAAAATATATTTGGTTTAAGTCTTTTTTTTTCTATTTACATAAGTGGAGTTCAATTTTGAGCATCGAGTTTGAAAAAACCCACCTGTAGGATTTTTTAAGTGGGTTCTTATTATTGAGTCAACCTTCAAAATTTTACACCCATGACATATAAGGACATGTCATATGTTATGAAAGTATTATTATGTTTGCTCAAAGTATTTTTATTTGTTTACATTAAGTAAAGTTCAATTTTAAACAAGAAATTTTGAAAAAATCCAATAGTGGGTTTTTTCACGTGGGTTTTTATTTTTTATCCAATTCTCAAAAAATTTTAGACATTACATATAATGTATGTATTATGAAAGTATGAATGTTTGGTCGAAATCAGTATTTTAATTTGTTTTCATAAATGGAGTGCAATTTTGAACAAGAATTTCGAAAAAACCCACCTATGGGTTTTTTCAAGTTGGTTTCTGTTTTTGAGATAACCCTCAAAATTACCATGACACATACCCATGACACATAGTGTATGTATTATGAAAGTATGTATTATATTTGGGCTAAATCAGTATTTTCATTAGTTTACTAAGGTAAAATATAATTTTAAGCAACAATTTTGAAAAAACCCGCTTGGGTTTTTTCAACTGGGTTTTTTTGGAAAAACCCACCCGGGTTTTTCCGGGTTGGGCAAAATCGAACCAACCCTGGTTTAGCATTACTATTGAATATTTTCAAACAACTTCCATTAAGCTATTCCATTGATAACACTAAAACTCAACAATGTCTACTAATTTTTTTTTTAAAAAAGAATGAAAATTTGTTTGGTTTAAACCAAACAACCCTGCTGGTTTTGGAACCTTTTCCCATCCAAAACTGTCCGAAAGTATCTTAAACTGTTCTAAAGCTAAAGGGGTCTAATCTAATGGATTTATATCTAATGCAATATTAGCAATGCATAAATATAAATATTAACTAGAGTTGTAATTAATAAATATTTAGTAATATTTTGTTCAGAAATGCTAATTTGAAAAAGTATATTTTCAGTGAAAAAAGTTAAAAAATTGATAAAATCTCTATTACATGAAAGTAGAGATGTGGGGTGGAAAATTTTGAAAAACAGAAAATTTTCCATCTCAAAAAGTATATTTCACACTAAATTTTTTGTGTGGCTCAATAAAACTATTCATGTTTTCTGTTATTAACACATTTCAGCTTTATTTCAACAAAAAATACTAAATTTCATTCTAACTTGGTGCTAAAATTTTAAAAATTTAGTTTGGTCGCTTTTACTTCAGTTTTGAATATTCCTTCATTTTCATTTCATAACAAAACATTTCACAATTCCTAAATTTAAATAATGCAATAACATTCACTAAAAAATAATAATAATAACCTTTGCTCGTGATGTGTGCAAAAGCTAATCCGTGAGGCGATATTAAAATCCAACGGTGCTATTTGTAGCTTCGGTCATAATCTATCATATCAATAGCAATAAGTTTTGATTTCAGAAGCTCTTTACTATGCTTTATCTCTATCAGCAATAATGCCAAACCAGAAAAAACAAGTGTGTGGAAGCACTTTGTTAAAGTTCAGAAAGGTAGTAAAGTTATTGGTAAGTGTAAATATTGTGACAAAACATATGCTAATAGTGCAACAAGGATGAAAAGACACTTGGGCCAATGTCAGGAATGCCTAGAGAGAATACAGTCCAGTTAATAAGTTTGTGTAATCGCGACACCTAATGCCATATTTTTAAAAGCGGTACACACAAAAACTTCTCGTCATACTGGGGAATGAATACATAACAGAAGTTTTAGCAGCAGAGATTGAAAGAGTAGGTATTTCAAAAGTATTGGCTCTTATAACTGATAACGCAAGTAACTGCCAATATGAAATCAGCTTGGCAGATACTGCAAAAAAAATATCCTCATGTAATCATATTTGCTTGTCTTGCACATAGTTAGAATCTTCTCGCAAAGGATGTAATATAGTTGAACTCTATTCAAACTGTATTAACAAAATGCAAGATTATTGTTAAATTATTTAAAAATCACCACATGGCAAATCAAACTCTAAAAGCAATTCAAAAAGTGAAACATTAAAGAGAAGTTGCACTCATTTTGCCAGGTGAAACAATATAGGGTTCAGTGACAAAATGTTTTGACAGTTTGTTGCAAACAAAGAACTACTTACAGTGTGCAGTGATAAATGACAAACTCTCACATATATCTTCAAATGTAAGAAAGCAAGTACTGGATAATGATATCTTTTGGGTTCAAGTTCAGACTGCATATAACTTACTGGTACGAATTTCTGCAGCTCAACAACAGATAGAGGGGGATGCACCAAAGGTTTCAGAAGTCAGTGTTACATTTTAAAAAATGATGAAAAAATAAAAGGGCTAATGTCTTTTACACCGCTTACCAAAAAAGAAAAAAATCTGTTGAAGGCTTTTTAATTAACAGATACAATTTTTGTTTCCACCCAGTACATTCAGCAGCAAATTTTCTTGACCGACCCCCGATACTGTGGACAAAGTCTGTCAGAAGATGAATTAATATTGGCAATGGAAAACATAATTGAAGTTTCTAAAAGCACCCTTGGTACAAATGAGGCTACAATAAGGCAGATTTTGCATAATAAAGTGCAAAACAATAGATTTGGAGCAAAGATATCCTATGGAAAGCTACAACCAATATATCTCCAACAACTGGTTGGAAAGGCTATTACAGTACAAGGGAATTATCTAGAGTTGCTGCAGGAATTTTTA
Organism: Octonoba sinensis; assembly: GCA_038502835.1. Lineage (NCBI taxonomy): Eukaryota > Metazoa > Arthropoda > Arachnida > Araneae > Uloboridae > Octonoba > Octonoba sinensis. Next base: position 60,185,356 of record CM076603.1, read on the forward strand.
ATATTTCCCCAACGGCTGCTTCCTGCGAACACAACTGGAAGGCATTCAGCAACATAAAGACAAAAAAGAGGAACAGATTAACAAATGAACACGCAGCTAAACTTGCATCTGTTTCTCAAAATCTACATTTGATGAGCAATACACTGGTACGTTCAGACTACGAGCAAAATGTACTAAAGCAACACACTGACATTGAAACAGGTTCTTTGAGTAGTTGCCATTCTGACCTAGATCTGTCCATGCTCTCTGTATCTGAGAGTGATCTAGAAAGTTGGGATGTTATGGAACCAGAGTGATCCTGCTGTTTAAGAATCAATTGTCAGTGCTAAAAAATTTTTCATGAAATAATTTTAAAACATAATAGTATTGTGAATGTTAATACAGTGGAACCTCGCAATTTGTACACGATTCGTTCCAGGAGGCAGTTCAAATGGCGATTTATTTTATCACATAAGATACAATGTAGATTGGATTAATCCATTCCAGTTCTACACATGGTTGCTTATTTAAACCTATGAAAAACAAATGTACAGAAATACTGTACATGAAATTGTACATAAATAAAAATTTAACTGCACTTTGCTTGTACTGAGGTAAGCTGATGGCGAGGAAGAGAAATGTTGATGTTACTGTTTGGAAGAAGTGTTACCTTCCATAAAAACATCAGGTAATATCCCTTTCTGCTGTTCTTTCTTTTTGCACTAGACGAATCTTAGGTTTCTTTCTCTAAAAACCTGTCCAATGTTGTCTGCCTTTGACAATTGTTCAGAATTTTTCTAAAATTGTCAATAACATTGTTGTTGAACAAGTTAATGCTCCTGTTGACCACAGCAGTGTTAGGATGCCATTTTTTCACCAATCTCTATGTTTTCTCCCAGTGATAAAACAGCTCTTCATTTCTGCAAAGGAACTACTTTCCTTACTACTTTCCTCCCCTGAAAAAGAAAGTTCTTCAACCACTTCCTCTTGCTGCCCCCCTCCCCCTTAGAAAGTGAAAATTGTCAGTAAAATCTCAAAAAATATTAAAAATTTTTAAAAAACACAAAACGTCAAACGAACTATTTCCAGGTGAGTTCAAAAAGAGCATTATTTCTTTAAAAAAGCCAAACTGGCAACCTTAGCCCCTGGAGCCGTCTGAATTGCGGGGCAATCGAATGGCGAGTTGAATTTCACTTGAACAAGGGAACTTGGACGAATAACGAGTTGTACGAATAGCGAGGCGGACCAATGGCGGGGTTCCACTGTATTGAAATAATGTCGCGACTCCATAAGGAATGCCTCATTACCCCATAGGTTGGACACCACTGATATCGAACATAAGAATTTTAAGATAAAAATATTCAATTTATTCAGTGGAAAATTTTCCAGAAAACCCATATCTCTACATGAAAGCTTCCTTATGTAAGAGTTAGTAGTGTTGTGAAAAGATAGTACCAAAGTAACTTATTTCAATTCCATTATTTACGACTCATAATTACTATTAAATGCTGTTATATATTTAGAAGAGAAAAAACTTGAAATTTTTTTAATTGTTTTTGTGTCAATGTTTTACATGACGTTTTAACAAAAATTATTTTTTTTCCTAGAAAAATACTAAATTGATGATAAAATGTTGGCACTTACCAATATTTTAAAACTAGCAAAATTTTTGTTTTTCATTTGTAACATAATGTATTCTGTAACGATAATAAACAGAAAAAATAGTAACTTGATCAGCTTTGAAGAACATTATCAGCATTTTCCTAGAGTAGACTGGTGGTAATTTAGTGTCAGAACATGAAATGGCACTACAGTCATTTTTTTGAAAGTAAGGCAATGTTAACTTAGTAAAAGTAGACTGACCAGTGTTATTCAACTTTTATGTAACCACATTAAAATCATCAGTATGAGTTTTATTAAGTTTACGTAAATTTTAAAATTAATAAATTACTTTAATACATTTAATTCTGTTTTTGATATTTGCTCACAAAATGCAACTTCACTAAAAATAGTTTCAGACAGTTTTAGACACTTTTGGGACACAAGCAGGGTTTTGGACAGGACGGTAAAAACCATCGTTTTTACCGCAGTGTCTGAAACCCTGTCAAAAATGTGTGGAGAAATGCTTATAATATATCTTCATGAGTATAAGTACAGTTTTTAGGAAAATGCAGAGAATAATTGTACAATTAAACTATTTTCTGAAATTTACAGCTTTTACCGATGCAGCAGAATCCAAAACATTAACTCCTTTTTCAATTTTTTGACGGTCTCCTAAATGCACGAAGAAATGAATTTGCACTGGAAAGTGAACATTGCAAATTAAAACATGATCAAATAAGTAAAAAACAGGTTTTTGAATCAGACTGAGTGTTACGTAAAAAATTTACAAAAACTCTGTAGTACTTCTATTAATTTTGCCAGGGACTGTATGTTGAAGTCTGAGTGGAAAATTGTAACAAGTGATTACAATATTTCTTTTACTTCCTGTAAGGAAGTAATCTGTGAATAAAGAGTTTTTCCATTACAACCAAATTTAACTTCAACACATTAAATTTAACTCAAGGATACAAGTAGACTAACAGTAACAAATATATCTCAATGTATGTGCTCCAATCAGAAAGGAAAAGGAGCTTTTATTTAATTTATCCTTTCAGCGTATTGCAAAATTGACATGCGACAACAAAAGTTTCATTTTATACAATTATATGTATTCAAAACACATATCAGAAAACGACTATAAATAATAATAATAGATAAATCTGATCTCTAAAAAACGCAACGTTAACGAAAGGTGTGCGGTAAGATTTAATAAAGTACGCTTTTTTGAAAAGTATTAGTTAAAAACATTATGAAATAATTAAACAACCACAAGCAATACCTTGAAAATTTCCACTTTTCCTAACTATATAATCATATTTTTTTCTTTCAGTCAATAGCAATCTCCATTATTTTAACAGAACAGTCGGTAACGTTAGATACCAAATAACATTATTACTGAAAAGGAAACGTTTTCTCGTGTCAAAAGAAAAATTTTCCAATTTCAATTTCGTTCATTTACGCAGATTGCTCACCCGCGACTTCATATATTCCACATCCACTTTTTATTACACCATAGCAAGAGAATTATTACCACACAAACAAATATTGTTGATGTTGATAGAGAGGCGCCTAAACATACAGCATCCACTTTTACGCATCTGATATTTCATTGGCTAAGGAACATGACGTCATGTTGAGGGCGGTATTACATAATTAATTGCGCGCTGAATTTTGTTCTGTTACAAAATCTAGGTATTTAAAGAGCAAATAATGGAAATGTTAGTAGAGATTGCTTCTGTGCTTTTGTAAAGGTGATTCTGATCTGAAATTCTCCGAATTTTCTAAACATTTTTTTAAAAAACCGAAAATTAAGAAAAAAAATTCGAAATTTTTTAACTTTATTATTCCGGACATTTCTTTGACAAATAATGTATTATCTATCTATCATGCTTTTTTTCTGTCTGACGAAAAGCAAAATATTTTGTACTTTGAAAAACTCAGAGCAATGTGTTTGGGAAAAAAATGGACTTCTAGTTGTGATATAACAGTCTGGTCATCACATCAAATTTCATATTGAGTGTTTTCATTTAATTATTTGTGAGATTTTTTGAGCTAATATAGCGCATATGTATTATGTGTGGGGGAGGGGTTGGTCACGTAGTTATAATTTTCCTCAGTACATACTTTTTCAAAAAATTTGAAAATATCAGTTTCTTTTACTAAAAATTATCCATGTAAAAGATTCCATGAAAAGCAATATTCAGATTTCAATGGACTAATGCATATTTTTAATTCTTAAACTAATTAACGTGTTAATTCTTCGTAGGGATCATTCATAAATGATGTCACGCTGGGGGGGGGGGGGTTCGTGAAATTGTGCCAAAGAGTGACAAGGGGAAGGGAGGAGGGATCTAGGGTAGGGCAAGCCGGGGCCCATGCCCCGGGCGGCCCTTCTGGGGGGCGGCAAATTCAACTGTGATGCACAAGGCAAAAGAAAGAAAGAAAATTAAAAAATAAGGAGAAAGAAAGAAAAAAAGAAAAAAAAAATTCAATAAAGAAAATTTATTATAATTATTATCATTAACATTTAATTAAGAAGAAGGCGCTTCGATTTTATTATTAATCAGCTATTTTTCTAACGATTAAACCCGATTAATAGAATTATTTATTAGTATTAACTGTTGGATATTCTAAAATTAGGTTAGGGACGGCAAATTTCGCAATGTCAAAATTTAAATTTTAAAAAGTCAAGGTTTTTCCCCTCTTGTGATAGTGAAATACGTATATAAGTCATGCTATGCTCAGACAATACCCAATGGGTTTTTCTTTTAGAAACTTTCAAATCATCCTTTTAGGAAGAGGTGGGAGCTTGTAAATGTCGTTTGAGAAAGCAAGCACACTTGGCTCTTCAATATGGGCGTTTGTAAGAAGGAGGGGGAGAGGAGTGTCCTGCCCTCTGGATTCAAAAAAAAAAAAAAACTTTCAATATTTTCTGAATTTTTATTATTTTTTTTAGGAGACAAAGCGTTTAAATTTCAAAAAGTTTTTGTTTGATTTTTTTTCCTAAACTTTTTGAAGTGCCAAAGCATCTCCTAAGGCCTTAAAATGCACCAGTTTGCATATGTTTTCAAAATTTTCTCTGTGGAGAAACCCCCGAACCCCTTCAACTGTCAGAATTTCACATCTCCAGCACCCTTCACATGGCCTCTACCCCCTAATGTACATTATATACCTGATAAACATTAACGAAAGCTTATCAGTGGCCCCAAAGGGGTAAATCCTCAAAAAAAACGGGGGGAGGGGGTTCGTTGAAGTGACATTTTGTGGCAAAAGGGGGGAGGGGGTCAAATATATCGGAAAAAAGCGTGACATCATTTATGAACGGTACCATAGGGGTTTTAACCTCCGCTACCCCCTTTCACTACGCCCTCTTATACAGGGATAAGTACCGCTCAAAATAAACACTCAGTTTATCTATTACAAAAAAAAAAAAAAAAAAATAGACGTCCACCATGCAATTTGACAAAATTGATTTAAAGTAGGGAAAAAAGTTTAAATTACAAAATATAAAAACCATTAAACGCAATAAAACCAAAAAATATATATAAATAAATTAAAATTGCAGACACGTGTTTCGGGGGTACAATTAACACCTTTTTCAATTTTAATAGATGTCTTTTTATCTACAAGTTCACATTTTAAGCACTGAAAAAGAACTCCATACAAGCCCCCAAACACGTGTCTACCACTTTTATGAGTACCTTAGAGTACGCGTTGAATGTTGAAAATCTGTAGCGTTCGTTTTATCTGTGCCTAAAAGTCTTAGGAAACCGGTAAATAACGTTAACGGTATTGTTCCTCAAAAAGTTCTATTTTACTAAACACCTCAAAGCAATTTTAAAACAAGAAAGAAAGACTTTTTTTTTTAAATATTGGGGGGGGGGGGGGGAGAAAGAAAGAAGAAGAAGAAGTGGGTCGCTCAAACGCCGTAGAATAAAAAAAACTCTAATCATATGGAAATGAAAGAAAGAAGCACAATTAATTGTCTAACATTGAGAAAATAAATAAATTAATTAATTGGATATAATAATAAAATAATAATAAAATTACCCTCTTGAGCATTAAAAAATTGCACCATCTATGACTTAATTCATCTCATTTTAAGTGTTTGTTGAATGAAACTAAAAAAAAAGCGTCATAGGATTGATTTGCAGGTTCATGAATTCATTTATCCTCTAAAACTACAGACCCCCCCCCCCCCCCAACTTCTACAATAACTTTATTATTCCTGTTAGTTTTGTTTAGTTTTGGAATTATATGCATTGTAAAAGTTTAAAAAATCAATATGTATTTTTAGTATAGCTACCTTCTCCGAAACTTATAATATGACATGTAATTATCCATTCAAATATAGAAGAGTCAAGCAGGGCCCGATTAAGACAGTCGGGGGCCCAAGGCACAACATTATATTGGGGCCCCCTATGGTACGAAAAATAAAATACTGGGTATAAATGTATAAAGTTAAATAAGCTTGGAGATTATTCTATTAATATTTGCCCCCCCCCCCCCCACCCCCTAAAATGCGGGGCCAAAGGCAGCGGCCTAGTTGGCCTTTGCGATAATCAGGCACTGGAGTCAAGTGCATTGAATACTAGCAGCAAAAAAAAAAAAAAAAAAAAAATAATAAGTTGCACAATTACATATACATTTCTACGTCTTAAATAGTTAAATGACCGCAACGGGCGTAAAGAAAATATTTTTGACAACATTTGAATTTTCCCATTCAATCCTATCAACATTTTAAAATAAAAATCACAGATCCAACTATTTTCATCAAAAGTTCATAAAATAGATCGCCTTTTTAAAGTTAAATGCTTTTTTTCAAAATTTTCTTTTCTAGACTAATATATGTCATTTCGAAAAATGCACGTTTTGTCTCCTTCACGTATAATTGATTTGAAAACAATATGGTGTTGTAAAATTTATTTTAAAAAATAAATTAATATTTTTTAGTATCTTGCAACGCAAAACACGCTCATTCTAAAATTCTAAAACTTTCGGTTTTCTTCATTTGCGCTGACGTCATAAGATTTATGACGTAGTAGAATTTAACCAATGAAACGGCAGATGAGTAAAAGTGGATGCCCTACGTTTAGCCGCCTGTGTTGATAGCCAGTATGATGCCAGATGTTAGATTTCATTTTTATTATTTCATGGGCCTCTCTTCGGTGAAATAAAACCTAATAAAACTCCCTCCTCTTAGAAGAAAACTAACAAAGAAAGAAGAAAAAAACTTCAATACAAGACAAGAATCTTACAAAATTAAAGGCGTCAGTAAAAAATCATTCCTGGGGGTGGATGAGGCACGCAACAGATGATGTTTGGATCCCCCCCCCCCCCCGTACATCAACTCATATAATAAAAAATAATTTCACGTTAAGAAAGCACAAATAAGCATTAAAAGGCAGACATATATGTTTCGGGATTGCTTGGAATCCTTTTTTCATTGCGACAGGGAGCTTCTAGATGCAAAACATCCAAATGAATGACAATGAATCCAAATGAAGCCCCAATCCAAATGAATGTTTACATCTAGAAGCTCCCTGTCACATTGAAAAAGGAATTCCAAGCAATCCCGAAACATATGTCAGCATGTTAGCATGTTAATAGTTATTTGTGCTTTCTTAACGTGAAATTATTTTTTATTAGTTTACTTAGCACAAAAAGTTAATTTATTATCAACTCATGTTGTTTTTCATATTCTTATGAGCTATTCTTCTTATGCACAAAAGGAGAATTTTTATCTCATAAATGTTCAAAACAAAGAACAATACAGTAAAACCTGTAAAGTTGACCACCTTTGTAAGCTGACCACCTGTGTCTAAGTTGACCCACTTTTGTCAGGAACGGAATTAGCCCTTATTATCTAATTAGAGATGCAAAAAACCCGGAAATTTCGAGGTGAGGGGGAAAACCCGGGAATTTTCGGGAAGAAACTGGGATTTTTGTGAACATTGGGAATTTTTGGGGGAAAGAACAAACTTAAGTTTTTTTTCAAATAAACATAAATTATTTACTCAATATAAAAATTTTTTCAGTATTCAACTATTGTTACAGAGCATATAACATTGTAACGTTATATTATTGCTACTCTAGAAATAGGATCTAGCGTCAAACACTTTTATATCATACCTATAATTGATAATATTAACTTGTAAATTCAATATGCTTTTTTTTTTTTTTGCAGTATATTGTTGATTCTAAAAATGTAAGGAATTTGGTTACTTATATGCAGAAAATAAGATTAATATTCAAAATCGTTTTTCTTCTTTATTCATAGATTTCAAATTACTATAAGAAATAATGCATATATACATAACTTATCTGTTTCATCCAATTTTTTTGCAACTTTACCAGCACATTTGGAGGGGTAATTTTTTATGAGAAACACTACGGATAGTCAATAGTGCAAGCTCAAAATATTCAGAAGATTTATTAAAACTATTATTTCAGAAAAAAATCTAATGTTCCCAGTTTTTGGGAATTTTCAAATTTCCCGATTTTGCTTTAAATTCCCGTGGAATAAACAATAAACCCAGTTTTTTTCCGGGAACAAACCGGGCGTTTTGAAAGCCTTGCAACGCTATATCTAATGCAGATCAACCTTTGTAACTTGACCACCGGTCTATGTTGACCACTTATGTACGCCAAATTTGGGCGGAATAAGTATTATAAAAAACCCTTTGCAAGTTGACCGCCTATATTTATTTATATTACTATATTTATTTGTTTTCTGTTTTTGGAAAGCTAAAAAAAACTAAAATAGCTTCTTCAGGATATATTTTATGCAATAATGTTAGAACAGTATTTGTCTGGGTGGTTTAGAGCGTCGGACTTCCACCTGGAAGGTCGCGCGGTCGATACCCGCTGAAGAGCCACCATGTACACTTGGGGATCGTGCATGTAAAATCAGTGGACCCCACTACCTCGCCCAGTGCGCAAGCAATCCTAAGGCCTCGGCTAACAGGTAGGGGACTGGTGAAGAAAAGTATTTGTCTGGATGGATGAAACATCAATTTAAAATTTGCCTAACCCTCTTTGTGAGTAGCGTCATTACATGAAGCTGTATTTTAATTAGTTATAAATGAATAAATGCATAGTGTAAGAAATAACGAAAAAAAAATCTGCACCCTCTATAAGTTGACCACATGTCTAAGTTGACCACTAAAGTGCTGCACTGCAGGTGGTCAACTTACACAGGTTTCACTGTACATTCATTTACTTCAAAATTAATCTGAAAAATCAATCTTTATTAATTGTATTTTTCAGATTTTAAGCGTATCGGGTACCAACGTACCGTATCAGAAAAATATCGTTGAAAATTCGTATTTTTTTCTCATATCCCTTGACCACGGAACCCTTAACGATTCACCTTTACTTTGAGATTCATATTGAAAATTGCAAATTTAATGATGTGGACAAAAGTTTATTTAAAGATCCGACCCCTCCCCCCCGTCAGAAATATATTTTAAACTACCTATTTTTAATTGAAGGTTTTAATATTGTAAAATTCCAATTTAGAAAGCTCCTTTCAAGTTTTCAAGTTTCTCCTGTTCCTCCTTTTCTTCGGCCCATCGAAGTAAATTCCTATGAATGTCCATAGATTTAGAAGTTATCAAAAATCTGGAAAATGATGATCATATTGGTATTCCATTGTGAAACTTATTCTTAAGTTATCGGGCTGTCGATGAGAAATAATATTGCAATTGATGAAAATAAGAATAAATAGCAATTTTTTTGGAGATTTTACACCTGTTAGAACTTTAAAATAAATAAGTCCCATTAACTTAAAAACCGAAATCTTTATGTATGCATGGCCCCAGAAATTTTGATTTTTTGCATCCAAAGGAGAGAAGAATTACTCCAACGGAGAGAAGGATTATAAAAGCTTTATTTACTTAAAAAATGCGGGTTTTTGTTTTGTTTACACCCAAAACAAAAACTCATTGCGTGAAATATTGCAACGATTGCTTTAAATAAGATGAACTCTAAAACTATTAAAGGGGGAAATATACGTGTAGAGGTCTCAAAAAAATTTAAAAAAAAATTCCTCATAAATCGATTCTACAACTATTCAATAATATACCCTGAAAATTTCAAAGCAAAATTCCAAGTCGTTTAAAAGTTATAAGCATTTAAGCGAGCGCCTCTTTTGGAGCGGTTGAGCAGGTAGTCACTCATTCATGAATGACCTAAAGGGTAATAGAGAAACAGAAGAACGTTAGCAGATGTCCTTTTATTTCTTTTAACAATTGAGACCTCAGACATAAATTTCTATAAGTATTAGTATCTATAAGTATATAAAAAAATGATTCATTACTGCGTTAAATTTACCTTCGCTATCACTCTTTTTTTCAACCGCGTTTTTCTTGAAACTACTTTTTTCGAATTTGCGTACACTCTAGCTTGCAGAGTTTTTGATCAATCCTTATCAAATTTAGCACACATTTTCTTTATATATGTACGCTCTAGTTGAACTAGAATCACAAGCATATCTTTATTTTTAGTTTTTTTATTGTAAAAAAGAGAACAAACAAAAAAAAAAAAAAAACGGTTAAAAGTCGTACTTAATTTTCCCATTCTAAAAAAAATAGAAATTTTCAATTTTTTGTGATTGCTTTTAGTTCAAATAGAAGAAACACTTACAAAAAAAGTAAATTAAAAAAAATGATTTCAGATAAAAATTGAAACCTCCAGGATGTACGCAAACTGCCGATCCGGGTGGCGACTTAACAGTGTGCAGTAGCTGATATCTCCGGGATTTTTCAAGAAAAATGTTTGAAAATTTCAGTAAATGTTTTTCAATATGTCTATAAAATAACCTCAAAATCTCAATAAAATATATTTATTCTTTATACGTTAAAAAAATTCATGAAAATTGCTCTTAATACGCCGTCTTTACACCTATTCAGCGTAGAGAGCTTTATTCTTTGTACTTATGACTGCCACTTCAAGTTACTATTACACTGAGTGTCAAAAGGTAAATCTCAATAACTTGTTAAAATGAAAGTTATCCAGTGACTCTATTCTTTTAATAACTTTCATCCATATTAAAAATTGCAGTTTTAAGAAAATAATGTTGAAAACTTCCCTTTAAATTAATAATTTAAACAATGGGAGACAAATGCTAGTCGTTTTTTTATTTATACTATTGATTAATTATTGAAAATTGAATGGTTTCCATTGCACTTGATAACAATCATTCAATTCAATTGTCTAATTAATTAATTAAACTGGGTAAAGTGAAACACTGTGTTCCACAGATAAAATCATAGTAGAGTTCACACAGTGGTCGAAATTTTAGCGTAATTCATTGCATCCCCAAAAAAAACCGGTTTATTTCCGGCAATAAACCGGGTTTTTCCACTCTTTGCAACACTAGCAATTTCGATAAAATCCATAACATCATAAATTAGCACTGTATTTGGTATTTATCAGCTTAAAGGACTATCGCGCTAAACTTGGTAAGACGGATAAATTTCGCTATTTTAATGTAGTATTCATTACAAACCTGCAACCGATAAATTCATGTTCGTGACAAATCCGGAAAGTACGGCCAATGTAGGCCCTTGAACCGTGAAGTACCCAGTCCATATTTTTAACCGACTTCACAAAAGGAGAGTTCCTGCCCAGGGCAAGGGCCCCGGGTGCCCGTGCGATAATCAGGGCCTTGTCAATACGGACTTCTCGATGCAAATACAACATATAAAACAAAGCTTCTAGCAAAAACACCACTTTTTGAAACGCAGTTACTTTATATGGCTCATTTAAACACAAATTGAGCTCTACAAGGAACCGTTCATAAATGATGACACTTTTTCAATAGATTTGACACCCCCTTCCCCAACTTTGTCACGAAATGTCACTTTTCAACATACCCCCTACCCCCTTTGTCACATATATGCCACGCTATATTACATTAGCATATGTATTTGCAGTGTTGCCATTCGGAAACAAAACATTACGTTATAGATCACATTTCTAATTTTATGTATCTTTAAACTTTTAAAGACATTTGTGAGAATGATTATCTGTGATCTAAGGGCCATGGTAGCCTAGTGGTTAGGATGTCGTGCTTCCAACCTAAAGATTGGGTATTCGATACGCGACCCGCTGAAGACCCACTATGTACACTTGGGGACACGTGCATGTAAAATCCGTGGACAGTAAAGTCCCGAAGCAGTTCCGAGTTTCCCGGAGAGTGGAGAATTTCCCTTCCCTTCACTCTTAAGTAAAAAAGGAAGTGACGTATTTGTGGTGGCGCCATCTGGTGTCATCCAAATACATGATGAGCCAAGTCGTACTCCCACCGCAGTGGTGCTCATCTATAAACGGAAGGTGCTCCTTACTGCCTTAAATCCTGGTCGCTCTGCGAAGCGGAGTTCAGATACCCAAGTGGCATTAGAAACAACAGCAACAACAACATATGTGTACTTAATTTGTATAAATCGTACTACAAAAAAGAAATTACTTCCAAAGTAAACATGCAAAACTGAATGTAAAACATCTTAGAAATTAAAAAAAAAAAAAAAAAGGTTTTGAAGAAGTTTTTATTGATGAATTTACAAAAATAAACTCATGTTTGTGAAAATTGCAACACCATGTAGGACTTCCGCGAGTGAGCTGAAATTTTCAGGAAATGCAAAGTAGCGCATGATATGCAAATGATTAGAATTTCAAATCCGTAGCGCATGCGTATGCTGAGCAGCGCCCTCTGAACGGCGGATGGATCCGAATAAATAGACGGCTGTAGCGAGGCGTGTATGGTTATCGGTGGTTATCTGCTAGTGGTAAACGTTAGCTCAATCTTTACTTATGCCTCTTCGACGAAAGAGAGCGGGATCTAGACACACGGCAGTGTGTCCGCCAAGTTCAGAAAGCCAGCCAAATTAAGAAACGGCGACACCGGCCAATGTGTCTATTTACCCGAACCATTTCGAGCTGTTTTTGACCCCATCATTACCCCAAAACTATTAAACCTACATACTTGAAATTTTGTACGTCTAATAGTGATCCCCTTAACCCCTAAAATATCAAATTTTATTGCTGTACATCTTATGGTTATGGAATTATTAAGGTCTGAGAAGTGTCATTTTATCCCTCACTCATCAAAAACCTAACCTACTTCTAGGGGACTTAGAAACTTGAAACTTGGTATCAAGGTAGACAACTTAGCATATACGAAGGAAAAAATCCGAAACTTCAAAAAAATACATTATTTTCAAAATTACTATAGCATACTCATAAGTAGCATCATACCTGACGACTTCAAACGGCAGCCATTTGTCTGCCGTTAACATAAACAATACTCTCTCGCGCTTGAAGGAAAATAATTGATGCATTGAAATTCACTTTCCGCTTTAATTTTTCGCCTTAAGGGGCGCTTTAAACTCAAGCTGAGAAAAAAGAATCCAGTGTCGTAGTTATACAGAACTTTTCAACGTTTTAAATAAAAGATTAATTAAGTAAAGATGGATTTACAGACTTATTACTTAGAAATGTAAACAAACGAAAAAAATCTTAAATAATTCATAGCGACTATTCAGCTTGGTTTAATTTAGTATAACTAATCGTCAATATAAAAACACACATTTTAGCTTTTCAAAAATTAATGATATCCCAACAAAACATAAATGTGAAAAAAGGGAAAAGTTCAATAGAGCAAAAACAACCTTCGGAGTAGTCGGTGTCAGCGATAAAAGAATTGATATCTAACGGGTGCCAAGTTCCATAGCAGATCCTTTGATCATGGCTGTAAGAGTGTACAATGTTCCTTAATTTATTTAAAAATATTTTTTTTATAGGATTTCTAACTTGACAAGTTTTAATTAAGATAACTTACGTGCAAGAAGACTATAAGAAGACAATTAGAAATTAATTACGTATAATAGCTTGCCACATGATTTTACTAACTATTAAAAATTGCTAATTAAATGAGTTATATTCTTTGAATGTAATTTACCTTAATTAACACTTGCCAAGTTAGGAATCCGATAAAAAAAATGTTTTTAAATAAATTAAGGAACATTGTACACTCTTACAGCCATGATCAAAGGATCTGCTATGGAACTTGGCACCCGTTAGATATCAATTCTTTTATCGCTGACACCGACTACTCCGAAGGTTATTTTTGCTCTATTGAACTTGGCTCTTTTTTCACATTTATGTTTTGTTGGGATTTGAGCAACTTACAGAGTTTGAACGGGGGAGAATCATCGGCCTTCGTGAAGCTGGATTGTCGTATCGTGCAGTAGCCGCTCGTGTGCAGCGTAACAGCAGCACAGTGATGCGTGTTTGGAAGCAGTAGACGGACGAGGGTCGGACAACTCGGAAATCCTGTTGTGGACCCCGAAATCTGACGTCAACTCGCGATGATAGACACCTGGTCCGCATGGCGCGGACGGACCGTACAGCTTCCTCTAGACAATTGGCAGCATAATGGTCAATAGCTACAAGTGTTTCATTGGAGGCTTCATCAATTCGTAGACGTCTGCTGCAGCGTGGACTGCGCGCAAGGACTCCTTTATACAGGATCCCCCTCACGCTAAACCATCGCCGCCTGCGGCTACAATGGGCCAATCAGCATAGAGACTGGCGTGCTGATTGGCAGCATGTCGTGTTTTCTGACGAATCCCGCATTAATTTGTGGTACCATGATGGCCGCATTCGTGTCAGACGCTATGCCGGTGAACGCCTCTTTCCGGAGTGCATTATCGAACGCCACAGTGGACGAACACCCGGAGTTATGGTCTGGGGCGCCATAGACTATCATGGGCGATCTCAATTGGTACGAATTGTGGGCAATCTGAACAGCAACCGGTACATCAGTGAAGTTCTACAGCCCCAAGCTGTTCCCTTCCTTCAAAGCTTGCCAGGCGCTGTATTTCAACAGGACAATGCTCGCCCTCATATTGCTAGGACTGTTCAATCCTTCTTTGCCACGCATCAGGTACAGCTTCTTCCTTGGCCTGCGTATATGTCGCCAATTGAACATGTGTGGGATTTCGTTGGTCGGCGTCTCGCTCGTGATCCTCGTCCTGTTGCTTCTGTAGACGAACTTTGGGTACGCATACAAACAATATGGAATGCTCTTCCTCAAGCAGACATTCAAAATTTGTTTGACTCCATGCCACGTCGTGTAGCAGCACTTATTGCGGCGCGTGGTGGCTACACAAAATACTGATTCCGATCTCTTGTTACTGTTTGTTTGCTTTGAAAATTTAATCATTTATTTATACCACTACCACTCAACTGTATATTAAATTTCATTCAATTATGACGATTCCTTCATGGTGTTGCAATTTTCACAAACATGAGTTTATAACTAATCTACTAATTACCCACGTCTACTTTCATATTCAAAAAAAAAAAAAAAAAGAATCTATAACTATTGCAGCAGTTTTTATTCAGAATATAATATATGAAAAGATTTTGGACTTTTCTTTTTTTTAATCAAATTTTGAATTTTTGGACTTTTCCGATTTTTTGGGATATTTAAAGTTTTGGAAGCTGTTATTGCAATATTTTGAAACTTTTTAGCTAATTTAACTTGCAATTCTGGCATGTCTCCTCTTTTTGTTAGCAATAAGTGATTTCTAACTGAGAGATACTTTTATCTGTTTATTCAATTGTTTAATTTATCTCTACAATTTACATTATAGTAGTTTGTCACCCTTTTTTCCCCCTGATAGGGAACTGCATTAAAACAAAACTATTTTTAAAAATTGTATTGATTATAAAATAATTTTTGGAAAAAAATAGAACCGACTTTAAACTATAAATTGCGCTAAAAAGTAAAAAATAATATTATTCTTTAAACAACTTCGATACGACTTTTAAACATAATTTTTGAAGTCGGTGCAAAATTATGAGTCTAATTATAATTACATCACGCGTTATTTTACACTGAAACTGTTGCAAACTCTACTCTATTTATATTTGTAATTGGTTCATAATTACAAAAGGAATCATGCATCGAAATCCATCATAATTTTGCACCGACTTCAAAAATTATGTTTAAAAATCGTATCGAAGTTGTTTAAAGAATAATATTATTTTTTACTTTTTAGCGCAATTTATAGTTTAAAGTCGATTCTATTTTTTTTTCCAAAAATTATTTTATTTTATTCTTTTTAGTGTAAATATTTTTTTATATAAATACTCTATTTTTAAAACATACATATCAAAAGAGAAACCTTTGAGGGAATGACACTAAAAACTAACCGTTTATAAGATAAATTTCGTTTTAAAATCGATTTTGAAGGGTCACTAGAGCAAGCAAACTGCTTGGATTTAATTTCTTCTTCAGAGAAGCCTTCAGTCTGTTTCTTGTTATACTTGCTTTTAATATTACATCTTAATGGCAACAAACTCTTTTTTAACAATGAGTTTCATTTTTATTAACAACTTTCCCAACAAAGAAAAATCGAGCCTAGCCTTTCCAATTAAAATGAAAAAATACTTATTTTTCACCCATAACGTTTTTTCTAAAAAACAGATATAGTCAAACTGATGTGCGATATTTGAGTTAAACGACCCTCTATCGATCAAAGAAAAAATAATCAAATTTGGTTCATTTCGTCAAAAGTTATGGATGAAAAAGCAAAAAAATTACCACATTTCATTCCATAACTTTTTTTCTAATTATCGAATATGGTCAAACCAAGGTATGGGACCTATGGGAAACCACCCTCGATCGATTAAAAAAAAATTCATGAAAATCGGTTCATCCGGTAAGAAGTTATGAGTGGAAAAACAAACAAAAAGAAAAAAAAAAACGACATACATACAATATGAATGTATAACCTCCTTCCTTTGTGAAGTCGGTTAAAAACTGTTTGGAAACGAAATCCTGCTGGAGATTAATTTAGATTGAATGCACTATTTGGCAATTGTTTGCAAATTGCTCTAAGTTATTAAGGATGTAATTTTTTTAAATTTTATATTTATAAAATAAAATTCTTTTTTTTTATATTTATAAAATATTTTTTTTTTTTTTTTTTTGTGAGTTTGATACAAATGTGCAAGAAATTTTGTCCATCTAATGTGGGAATCGGAAATGTTCAGAAATTTTAACTAATCCAAAAAAGGTTAAGAATTTCACAAAACTTCTTGAAATTTATTATTATTTTTTTAATATTAGAAGACAGCTTTCAAGCTATAGTGAACGACGAAGATTTAATTTCTTAGAAAAGGTTTGTAATCTATTATTTTTTTAAAAAATAAGACTGTGTAATTTTGTGACAAAGTGTAGTTTAAAGGCATATGTATGTACATAAAGGTGTATGTTTGTATGCTAAATGAGGCACCCGGTTGGGGGGGGGGGGGAGATTAGTTTGAAACATAGTTCAAAGTGGCCACTAACTTTTTTGGGTTTACTCGTTAACTGGCTTGCTGGCCACCATCAAATTTTTTTAGTCTCAAGCATTACTAAGTGCAAGTGCATTAACTCTTTATCTACTGCATTATGAGATCATAATGCAGTAATTTTTTTTACAGAAATAGTTTGTCTGGGTATTTACAGTGAAAATTAAGGGATTTACATAAATAAAATTCTCAGTCTATAAGATTTTGTTTTTTTACAGCTAATAAGTGCCACAGAGTATGTAGCCTGTAAAATTAATTACATACACTTTTTAATCAAAATACTTCGTCAAATAGTTTTCTAAGTTCTTAACTAACACATTAAAAAAAATCAGTGACTTGATTCTTGAATTTTACTGCTTTTCTGGAGCGAAACCCTAAAGAAACAATCTGAACAAAATGGAAGTTCAAAACACAGCATCGGTTGCAAACTTATCTATGTTCCTTTCCTTGCTAAAATACTTTTTATAGAATCCTTGCTGATATGTATCCTGAAAAGGGGGAATTTAAAGACTGTCCCGGCAAAGTACCATCAGAATATTGGTAAAAATGGTTGCTGGGATGGAATTTATGGAGAATGGTAGTTATAAGTACCGTCGGTAGATGAAAAGATAAGATGATCCCAGTTCCTTTGAATAAGCGTATTGGAAGAAGCTCTCAACGGGAAACATGTTTTATTTGAACAATTTTTGTTCAATTTTGAAGAGTTTAAACAAATTTAACATTAGCGCCTACGTGGAAATTACAATCCTATGTAAAGCCTGATCTAATAAGAGACGGATTTGCTTGGAAGAAACTTTATCGAAAAGGTATTATGACAGTGGCGTACATAGACATAGGTGCGCCTCCCCGCAAGATTTAGAAGTGCGCCTTTTGGCTTATTACGAAAGATTGAAACAAAAACACTACGGTGAGGTATATTCGAGTATTTATAACCATTAGTTTTATTTAAGATAATTAAAATCATATTTATCATTAAATGGCGGATTTTCGAAAAAGTAACGAATTGAAACATTGCATGCACTTACTAGTTTGGAATGAAATTTATCTTAATAATACGAGAAAATAACACACTATCTTAAAGTACTAATATTTAAAATTTCGTTAAAGGTTCTGTTATTTATTTATAAGGTGAATTAAGTAACAGTAATGATACAAGGGAAACCATTTGTTCTCAAAATTAGGCACTAATTGGACAAGAAAATCAATGTTATATTAATCTGTGCTAATAGATTTCCCTCTTCGTTTTTTACAATTAAGAAATTTTTGAACAAGTTCGTCGATGTTTAAATTAGGAATCCTGACGCTTTTTATGCTTAAAACAGCAAGACCGCTCAATCTTTCTTCTTTCATCGTACTTCTGAGGTAAAATTCAATTAGCTTCTGTTTGCATAATGATCTATCTGATGATGCTGATGGTTACTGGTAAAGTAAAAAGAAAGATATAAAAGGCAATGCGAGACTTGTCTGGGAGACTTGGATGATGAAACATTGTTCTCGATCATTACTAAATGAGCAACTTCAGCTATATTTATTTGTCAAGTTTCTCTCTCCTATTTCACTTTCTAAAATGTTTCGCAAAATGATAATTTGTGATGCAATTGAGATTGCTACATCGTTTTGGTTCTTCTGGCAAAATTTAGTCACTGATTCCACAAGTTCTTTATTTCTGCACTCGAAAGCGTTAATAGATTTGTTAATGCTTCGGGAGTTAAAAAATTGAACATATTGTTAATTGAGGACATGCTCTCAAACCTTTGATGAATTTGGTTTACCATTATGCCCAATAGCAGCATAGAAAACTTTTACCTTGAAACAGTAATATGGGGCCCTAAACTGAGAAAACATTTAAAACAAACTTTTTCTCTAAAAGATCAATTAATGCTTTTTCGTAGCAAATAATGCTATCGTAGCATTATACTTTTAAATCGGAGCTTATTTGCATGGGGGAAACTCAACTCCTGCACTCCCCCCCCCCCCCAGCTGTGATTTTTCTTCTTCTTTTTTGACGGATTTCAGATTGTTTTAAAGACAATGAGATGCAGTGAAAAGAGATTCAAAATATCATTCATTAAAAAGGTAGTACATATCACAATCGCATTTATTTCCATCCCTCTTCAGTACCAAAGCTTTAAGTACCAAACATTTGTGAACCATAAATTTAAAAAAAACTTACAAGCATTTTGTATCAAAGTGAATACATTCATCACAAGAAACAAGGTATACGGAATGTAAAGAGTTTAAAGTTAAACTGGCGAATCTTAAAAACATATTAAAACATCAGTGAAAAAAATGAGTATTTTCAAAGCTATGGACTTTAATTTAAATTCCGCTGGAAAAAAAATTGAAATTTTCATTTTGTATCTCTATTTTCCCTTTTCTATTGCAATTCGGCTAACAGAAGCTCTCGCAAGGGGGGGGGGGGGGGGGCAAAATCTTCAGCTGTCCCTGGCTGCTGAAAACCCTAGCTACGCCTCTGAACGAACTACCAGCAGGTCAATTCTGAAAACGATCGAACGTTTCCCGCCCTTGATGAACTCGAATAACTCTTCTTAAAAATTCACGAAAACAAAAGCAATGATCCATTGTAATTTATTTTGTGAGGGAGTAATATTAAGTACAAAATGATATCTGGGTACAATTCTATATTCTTATAGTTCAAACAAATGTACAGTACTTACGTAACTTGCATTATACGTACTTGCATTTTGACACTATGTAATCTCTTTTCCTATTTTTCACTATGATTGTATGTATAATGTAATATTAATTAACAGTTACTGTGTTGTGTACACTGAACTGATGGTTTACTTTTAGCTCCCTTTTGAGGTTTTTCCCTTTGCGCGCTTTTCATTTATGCGCGTTTTTCACTTATTATGCGCGTTTTTAGGCGCTCTCTGGCGCCCGCGCATAAGTATGAGAGATCCCTTATCCCTATACTATAATATGCAGGTACATAGAAAAGAGGAAGTGAGAGGGGATTAATTGTGCATTATGTGGCCGTAATAGCAAAGAATTTTACTCAGAAAGCTTAGGAGTGACATTGCATTAGTGGAAAAGAAATGCTAAAAAAATATGTATAAAAACATGTTGGCATATATATTGTATCTCGTGAAGTTTTTTTTTTTTTTTTCTGGAGCGGGCGCTCTACAACCTCGTGCCCCCTGCGCCGCGGGGGCGTTATGTACGCCACTGTATTATGACGTAGAACATATACAGATATGAAGTTCATGCATAAACCAGCTTATTTTCGCATGAAATTTTTTTTATCTGGATTGTTAAGGATATTTATGAATGAATGAATGAGGAAATGAATGAATAAGTGAATGAATATGTACTGAACGATGAAAAAGGTATGTTTGAAGTAATGGGGAACTAAAGCTAAATGAGAGATAGCTAGATTATAATTTTGGGGTTGGTGTATACGGGAAAGTTGGCTGGTGCAGTTCTAGATGGAACTGCTAGTTAATATTCAAATAATTTTAAGCAATGAAAACAGAAAAAAAAAAGACGATTATAACATAATTACGTATGCCTCGCAATGAAAGAACAAAACGCATGCTTTCAACTCGTGAAAGTATAAGTGTATTCTCTTCAAAACAAAACTACTACATACATGACAGTCTGAACTTGGCACAAGACAGAGACCAGCGGACTGCAGAAATAGCAGACAGTTCTTCAAACTAATAGAAACAACACAGACTATGCTGTGCTCAGAGAAAATGAAGGCTAATAAAAATCTCGTAGGTAGCCCCAAATGCGATTTGGACGTGACTAACAATTTTATTTATTTACTTTCGATTTGAATGATTGAAGGTGGTTTTTCTTCTTAAAATCAGAGATAAACCCAGTTCCGATTCACATCAGAAAAATGTAGGTCTAAAAAATTACTAATAAATCACTGTAGACTTTAAGCTAACATAGATTAACTTTAAAAAATAAAATTGATTCGGAACAAGCCTTAATTACATATACAGGCTCAAATCTAGAGTATAGACATTCTTGGTAAATATTAAAAGTTACGTAAATTTCGACAGCCCTACGCACATTTGCACGAATAGGGGGATGAAAAACGAGTGCTTTAAAATGCAAAAATTCTTGTTAAACCTGTTTTGTTTTGTTTCAATGAACTACTCCCGAAACTAGTTCAGCTCTTTTTTTATTAAAGGAAAACGATAATTCTCTTTTGTGCTTAGAAAATGTTTAAGGCGAGCATTTAATTTTTTTCTGTACTATTTGCCCCAAATCTGAATGACTTCTTTTCTCTTGAAAATGAAATGACAAAAAATAAGCCTGCTATAAGAAATTAAAATGCACATCCGAACGAATAAATCATTTCTGTTTTAACATTAGAAGTACAGAGCAGAAAAAGTTTAGTAATTAAAAGTTCACTTTTTCCAGTGAATGAATTGTGAAAGCTCTACAAGATTTTGAAGGTAGTTTGATGCTACGACTCAGAAAAGATTCTGAAGCTTTATAATAATAAATAAAGAAAAAATACGTTGAAATATCTGGCGCGTTTCCTGATAAGATATTTACTTATACGAGGGAAGTTTTTTACTATCTTATTCCTTGTAGTAGACCCTTTTCTTGGTGACAATCATTGAAAAGAATAAAGTGCATTAACTTGGAATAAAACAAGTGGATTTTTTCTACAAATTTTCTTTCCTTCTCGTTTATTATTGCAAGTGTATCACGTTCTTGCAATTGCAAGATCCATTTAAGTTGCTAAAGATAATTTTATCTTTTTAATTTTTATTATTCCAAGAACGTACGGTTTTCCGCATTTAATATTTTGTTCTACCATACCTATATATATATATCGCTTTTTATCAAGAACCCACGTCCGTTATTTCAACATAAACTGCTGGTTGCACTATTTACCACAAAAATGTCTTTTTATATAGACCGCTTTTTAAATGGAACTTTATCTGAATTGCATTAAAGAAATTCCACAACTCCAATTAAGTTCAGCTATTTTGGAGAAGGAAATAAATTTATACAATAAAGAATGATAGCAATTTTCACCATAAAGAATGTTTTCTTCACAAAAAAAAAAAAAAAATCGAAAGAAAGATTTTTGACGCAATGAAGCGCAAATCTATTTCATCTTAGTAGGCACCTTAAGAAAGGTCAATGCACTGATAAAAAATCTTCGATGTAAACCTAGGGTCACATAGTTAAATCAACTTCGTTGTTGAGCTTTTTTTTTAACAACGTCCAATAGATGTTTCTATTTGTTTCATTAAATCTACTAAAATATCAAATTACTGCATGCCTTGAAACATTCATTACATTATTTGACTGATGGCCTTCTGATGTCTTGTTTCCTTACTGTCACAAATTATAAATGTCATAATTAAGTGGCTTGCCTTAAATATCTTTAAATCGCTATAAAAGATATTAAAAAAAAATCATGCTTTCAAGAAAAAATCTTTTTATTTTATTGTGAGGATTTCCAGACCAACCGCAACCAGAATTTCTCTTTGTATGTGTGTGGGTAGAGGGGCGAGCGGTTGCAACAATCCTTACATGTATATAGATAGATATTACTACAGTAAGATTAGCAAACTAATCTAAAATTAAGATTTGTGGAATCCTGGGGTGTTAATTCCCAATAACCTTCATGCTGCATGCTTGAATTCAAATGAAGATCAGCTAAAAAAATTATTTCAATTTTAAATTTCAAATAAATTTTACACAGCAATTATAAAGAATGCTTAAAATTGTTTTGCATGTCACTATTTTTTTTTTCCAATATTCCTTCTAGATATTATTGATCGTCTTGGGTGGGAGGAGGAATGTTAAATTTACCTGCATGACAGGTGAAAAAAGATAGGACGCATCTACATAAGAAAACAATGCTTGCATGCAGGTGTGTCCGTTGATTGCATTCTTGCCAGATGAAAAGATCAAAAACAGGACATTTTGGTTACAGGCTCCTTGGATCATATCCCGATGCAATTCTAAGAGCACCACCTCCTCCACCTTAAAAGCTACGAAATACATCTCAAAAACGGCACCCTCTAAAAAATAGCTCAAAGACCTAATAAAACATCTGTCACCTAGGGGGGAAGGGCTTCACAGGAGCTGTAGTCCCCCTCCCCTTGCTAAGAAAGTTGATTATTTTTTTATAATCACCATCCCTTACATGTGCTTGATTTTAACCTTTTTTAGGAGACAGGATTTTTTTTAGCGTGATAAGTTGAAATCTTTCGCACTCTTGTAATCATTCCACTTGTTCTTGAGCAATTGATTAAATTAGAAATATTTTATGGTCAGTAACTTTTATTAAATTAGCATAAAAGTATTGCTTTTCTTTGAAAAGATAAAAAACTTTAAAATGCAACCTCAGTGCTTTTTCCCGTTATATACATAAATATTCAGATAATTATTATTATTGCATGCATTCATGTACATGAATTTATGATTAAAAAAAAAAATGTTCATTCCAGTAAAATTTGGAGATGACACAAGCATGCAAAATTTTTATGACCAAAGCCTCAAACTAAAATCCTAGATTTGCTACTGATCTATATGCTCACACAACCAAGGAAAAACCAAGAAAACCATAATTTTTAAATAACATTTTATTACATAACTTTCTGGCACTTATAAATAGGCAACAAAATACTAAACAGTACAAAATATTCTGGATTAAGTTGAAGCCTTTATATACAAAGCTATCATTTATGACCTAAGAAAATAAGAACTGGCCATGAACAATTATATAGCACCCTACGACATGAGTTTAAAGATTTATTGGCTTCATGTTTTAGTTGTATGATCAAATATCATTTAAATTTATGATTCTATTATGTACAATGTTGCAGCGAAATCATTTCCATAAAATCTCTAAAATTCAATCAAGTCTTTTTTAATACCTCGTAAAAATAAATTTTAAAACATTTATATTACATGAATATAGGAATTATAATATAAAAATTTCTGCGAAGCATTCATACATAAAATTTCTATGATTGTCAAATACCCATTTTGGTTCTAAAAACATATTAAAAAATATATATAATAAAATTAATAATACTAAAATTTAATAAATAAATAAAATACTGATGCAGTATACATTAATGAATGTTAAAGTATTTTTTTCCTTCAGATTAATTTAATCATTTAATTATCATTAAAAGTAAATATTTTTACCGTTTTTTTTAGGTAGCTTAGAACATCTGCAACAGTTGGAAATGTGCATGTTCCTTTAGTAACAAGGGTATCTTACAGAATCTGCATATCAATATCTGTACCCCCTCAGACTAATGTAAGTCCAATACATTCACTCACTCACTCATTTAATCATTCATTCCTTCGGAAATATAATTAAAAATCCATATTAAAAAGTCTGATGGGAAAAAAAAAGGCTCGTTTAGTTCTTGATGCACTTTGCATCTGTACATGATCTACATCAGTGGTCGGCAACCTAAATTGACTGAAGATCTACTTTCCAAGTTCGGCGAACACGAAGATCGACTCGGAGGACCGGGGGCAGGGAGGTGCACTACTATTAATACTACTATTAAGAACTACTATTAATACACTATTGCACTACTATTAATACACAATTATTAGGGCATGTTGGGATTGCGCCGGTCTTCAAATTGTAGGTTAATTCTTGTCAGAAAAAGTTTTGATACTAATGAAATATGTACTTTAAAATTTCGAAAATAATGCTATGTTAACAACGTTAACTCACATCAAAGCAAAATTTCAGATACGAATATACTATTTTTTTAAAATTTGATAAAAAAAACTTAGTTTTTGTTTTGTTTTGCTTTTTAAGTAAAACACATACGTGAAATGCCGTTACATTCTTCAATTAACTCTCACCGAGAGCACAGTTAATGTGACGGCTGACATTCCTTGATTATCGGCAAGTTTTTTTTAGGTCCCGCGAATGGTTTGACAAACTAATCAACATTTTCTGAAGGTAAAAGAAATAATAAATTCCCTTCCAATTCAAAGGTCGTTTGATTATGTTTTTTTAAAGCTATAAACTGTCCAAAACGCTGTCGCGATCGACCGAAAATAGGCTCATGATCGACCGGTCGATCGCGATCGACGAGTTGCCGACCACTGATCTACATCATAACATCTTTTCGATAAAGTTTGTTCCAAGCAAATCTGTCTGTTAGAAACGGATTTATATAGGATTGAAATTTCTCCATAGGCACTAATGTTACATTTTTTCTGAACTGTTGAAAATGGAACAAAAAATGTTCCCAGTTGAGAGCTTTTTCCAATAAGCTTGTTCAAAGGAACTGGGATCAAAAATCCTGAGTTAACATAATTTGCTTCACTTTTGCCCAGAAGCAATAATGTTAAGATTTTTTGAATTGTTCAAAATTGAACAAAAATTTGCTGAAATCAAAATGGAAAATATGGAAATAAGGTGTCCCTGCAGAGATATTTCGAATCAAAAAAAAAAAAAAAATCTTTTGAATCGGACAATTTCTTCAAAAATTGTGTGTGTGGGGGGGGGGGGGGGGAGCAGACAG
This sequence comes from Octonoba sinensis, assembly GCA_038502835.1. NCBI lineage: Eukaryota > Metazoa > Arthropoda > Arachnida > Araneae > Uloboridae > Octonoba > Octonoba sinensis. Next base: position 60,210,810 of record CM076603.1, read on the forward strand.
ACTGATTAGACACACATTTTCCTCCATCTTAAAGCGCCACTTTCAAAATTTTTTATTTTACAATATTTATTTAATTGATTAACTTATTTTTGACTAATATTTTTACTTTTACAGGAAAATAGGCTAAAAATGTTGATTTTCAGATATTGTTCAATTGTAGGAAAATTAACCAACAAGGGATAAAGCATGCATATTTTTTTAATGTTAACAATCATGTTTTGTAGCCGAATTCATATAACAGCTTTATTAATAAGTAACAAAATTATTCTTTTCAGTTTTTATGCTCAATTTTTGAAGAAGTGATAATGTGACTTACATTAGACTGGCCCCGAGTTACAGATATTTAACAGTAGTTGTATTTAAGAATTATAAATGTACATATTGTGGGAAAACTTTTGAAATATTTGCATTATACATCACAGCAAAAGAAGAAAAAAAAATCACAGGTCAATTTTTTCTCACCATTTCATGAAAGAAAATAAGAATACAGAAGAATGAAAACCACAAGTAAGAATGCAAACCTTGAAATCTTAAACAAATAAAACCGATTTTTATAGCAAACCTGCTTTGAAGCTAATTTTCTTAAAAAAATATTGTAATCATGTGCTTCTTAAATAGATTTATAACAATACACTGAATAAAATTTAACGTGTTGGTATCATATCATTAAATTCAATAAAATAAAAACAGAACAATTTCAAATAACTTTAACAACAAAATGTAGTAACATTTTTAGATCTAGTGGTAGATTTCTATATAGGCTAGGTGGGCTATAGGTTTTGGCGGCAAATATTTCATAGGCTGAATATTTTCAAACAGAATAAAACTTGGACCAAAAGTCCAATGTGGGTGAAAAAAAGGTGATTTTTTTAAAAATAATTGAATACCTGTAATATGAAAAAATGTTGTAGGATATAAGTTTTTCATTCTTTTGGAATAAAGTTTTTGCTGTATTTTATATGATTCCAAGAAACTCTTGTAGAACATATTTTATTACCTATTTTTAATTTTGTAAGAAATATAGGTGGAGAAGTGGTTCAGTTTATAGGTGGTATATTTGTAAATCTGCCTCAGTTCAGATCCGAAGTTATCTGAATTTATACATTAAGTTTTTACCAATGTAATACATATATATATATATCTATATATATGAAAACAAATATAATACATATATATATGTTAAGGAAATGAAAAATAACAATAAAATATAATAAAAATACTCCAAAAATTACTAATTCTAAAAATTACAATATATTCAGTCTTACACATCAGCTTATTAGAAAAAAAATTAAATTTGCTAAGTACAATTTTAAATAAAAATGATATATAAAAAAAGTGACTAGCTTTTAAAAGAAAAATGTAAACTTTCTATACACAAATCACAAATTTATTTACATATACTATTCCGAATCATTAATCAAATGGTTCAACAAATAATAAAAAAAAATGTGATCCTCAGTCAAGCAGGAACTGACATTTGCTTTCATTTTTTAATTTATATGATATTTTACAAAATGGATTTTATACAAAACTGGTGAATGTGCTGGCACATTAGTGCACTAGTTAGGGAGAGAAGGAGGGGACTCCCCCCTCCCTCCCAAGATTAGTGTAGTACATGTTAAGCAGAATTTGAGCTATTAAAATTGAACTGTAAATACCCTTCTAGCAACTTTTGTCATTTATTAACAAAAGTTGAAGGTGATATGATTAAATAACATATTTGTTTGAAGGCACCTCATGTTTGAAACATTTTTAATCTGTTTGATCACATACAGTTTTTAGAAATTCCAATTTGTTTTCATACCAATCTTAACAGTATAGAAGATTTCATTGAATAACCAAGAAGACAAGAATAAACCACATACGTTTTAAGTACAGTTGCACCAATTTGCTTGAAGTTTAACAACTACAACAACAATCATTATCTAAAAGTATAAATCATACTTATTGCAAAAAATAAGAATATTTTCCAAAAATTTTATTAACCTTAGAGCAATCGCGTGTATCTAGGAGATACACTTGCGTTGAACTTGTTGAGACCAAAACTGGTTAAAATGAAGTGCTTTTATTAACTCAACCTTTTACACTAGTTAAGCTACTGACATTCATATTTCAGAATAATCTATAAGAAATAAGTAAGCAGCCTTTCACGTTGGTTAGAAAAGCGCGCCTGCTGGAAAGTTAAAAGAAAAAAGCTACCACACCAGATAAATGTTGCAGCATGCAAACACAATACACGATGTGGGAAGAATGAAATATAAACATTAACAGAATGAAATACAACACATTAAGAGTCTATCTTAATTTTAGTATTACTCATAATAAATACACAAGTATCAAACATCAGAAAATGTTAGATATAAAAAAACATTATAGTCACAATGTGTTTTAGATATTTATCACAAGAAAGACAGAAAATTCTCATATATCTTAAATGTCTGAAGGGGCCAGTTTGGTCTATGCTAGATTTTTGTGTGAATTTTTTTAAAAATTGCTTCTTGAATGAGACCACATGCCTGATGCATTTTCTCTAATCCCTGCACAAAAGTTGAGTGCATGGTAACGTACCATGGAGTTTTCTTCTTTAGGTATGTAAATTCTTCGGACGACAACCATTGTTGTACAACTACACAGTTGTCGCACTTTTTTAGTATTTTAAATTCAAACCGGTTATAAAAAGGTAAAGGTCAAACTAGACTGAATTACACTTTTTCCTGCTACAGCCATCAAAATAATGGAAAAACTTAACCGTTTTTATTGTAAAATACCTTAGGGCAACCCTAGCCTTTCCAGTCATTCTAGGTATAGGATTCAATATTTACGCTTCCATGAGGATAAAACAAAAAAGATTAAATAAGCACTTGCACTTAAATAGGATCATATTACGAAAAGTCAGAAGGTTACAAGGCATTCAGTTTATTTTCAAATTACTGGACAGCAAATATTGAGTCACTCTGCCTTTCTAGTTTTAAAGAAAAATATCCTTAAGTGTTGTTAGCAGTGGAGTGGTTTCCAGATCCGGATCCCTCCTCAATGAAGCTCAAAATAAAATTCTAATACTTTTACTCATTTGCGTTTAAAAGCCATTTTCAGTCATCTATAACAGTGTTTCTCAACGGGAGCCATATGGCCCTCTAGGGGACCAGAGAAAATCGGGGGGGGGGGGGGGGTAATTAATTCAAAATTAAGTTTATTAATCTTTGCATCTGTTACATACAAAAACATCTACTCATGTTCACACATTTTCACACAACATCTAACAATATAATTCAAAATATAAAAGGAAGTCAATAATAAAAACTTTCACTAAATACAAAATTTTATGACAAAATCATGAAATCACAACTTAGCCATTTATAAATGCATTTTTTTGTGATTTTGAAAATGCACAATAATATTTACATACTAAAATGGCAATGATAAATTATGGCTTGGACCTTTTTTTTTAAATTCCAAGTGTGCAAACCTATCTTTTTTTTTTTTTTTGGATAAAAACAATAAATGGCTCAAAAATGTAAATATAAAATTAAAATAAATAAAAAGTACATTAAAAAATAAAAATGACAAATTCAATTTTCATCAGTTCCTTTTCAGGTAATTCAGTACATATATATCATCAAACTTTGGTTATCCAACTTGACATAAACACTAGCAAATCAAGACTCCATTCTCAATCCAGTATTGAATAATTAAAATGCTATTTTCAATTATTTTGTGCAAAACATTTTTAACTATGCATACATACAATATAACTTTGATTTTAAAGATACTTGATTTAAATATTTGTCAAAATACCGATAGATTTTATAAATGCAAACTGGCTTTAATAAATTATGTCTCCCCAATTTATTGATACCCTCGATTCAATCATAGCATGTAATAGCCCATAGACCATAGTTAGATGAGGTCTACATGTGCATTATAGATTTTATTTTGTAGCATATAAAGCTTGATTTAAGCGATAATTTAAAATGTAACAAAATCTTACAAAAATCTTGATTTAATGTAAAAAAATATTTACTAAAAACGTTTGTACATGAAAGATTTTTCTGATGCAAACATTTCTTCACATGCTTCAACAAAACAAGTTGACTAACCAAGGTCTATCACAAAAAAATGTCAGTGAAAATAAACATTTAATTTTATAAACTATTATCACATTTTTATGTCTTACAGTCACTTAGATGATTGCAAAAAAATGCATTGCTCGTCAATGCCATTTGCAATTAACAATGGCTAGAAAAATCTCATGCACTGCATACTGCTGCAGGCCAAAGGAGGACAAGATTTTCCCCATCTTTTTTAAAGGCTGGACGAAGAGTGATATCTGTTGATTCAACTGCTAGTGTTCGACTCTTGTTGCCTAACATGCACTGCAACTGAGGATTCACAATGACACGTAGATCACCCTTTCCTTGAGAACTGTAAGGATTGAAAAGGATTCAGTAAGGATGAAACATAAAAATGAAGTTAATAATTGCTGCGTATGAAGCAATTTTAACTTTTAAAAAAATCTTCAAAAAAAAAAAAAGGATGAAAAAAGCAAAGCCTATTAAAGTTTTTTAATGTGTTGACTTCACATTTTCTTAGCATGTTGACATCAACCGTATTGGTTCACATCAATGGTTGACGTCACCCATTGACGTAAACCAGTAAAGTTTCTGATCGGGTCGCATTACCAGTATTAGGGTGACGCTTATTTGACTACAGCAGTATGCGGCTTGAAGGAGATTTCACTGTAAATGCACGCTGCAGTTTTTGAAGTGTTAAATGAATCATGTTAATTTTAGGAGCAATATGCAAGGCAAGGTAAAAGAACATGGCCACAGCTGCACAATGTGCAGCTGTGCCCATGAAATGCCCATGTGCAGTGCACATGGGCATTTCCACTACATTTTAAAAACCTGAACATTGATATCAAAATCAATTTCTGAGCAATCAAACAAAAACCTGCAACAGTGGCATTGAGTTTTGAAAATCGGTAAAGTTGTTCAAATAGAAATGGGATGAGGGGACATAACAAGAGTTTAATATTTAAATCTAACCCATATGAAAATGCGTTTTAGCTATTTTTTAATGAGGAATACTTGCTGGAAGCTATCACATATTGTTAAATTATGCACTTTTTCAGCTTTAATGGATGAATGCAAATAAAAAATTTATATGATATGTAATGCAGTCAACTCTCACTATCCCAAAATAGAAGTTAAGAAAAAATAATTCAAGATATTGAAAATCCTATCAAAATTATTAGACAAAAGTTAGTAGTACTATGATCATCATACAAACACAAAAAAATATTACTAAACAAGTTTTATTTAAAACAACACAGAACAGTTTGAAGGGCGTTTTTCTCTTTCTTCATCATTTTCTAAATGCGGAAATGGCTTGAAATGTTTTTGTTGTGTTGCATGGTAAATAAAAGCCCGCATCATTCATATCTAGGTTAGTTTTTGGTTGTAGCAAAAGCTAATAGGTGGTCCTGTTGAAGATCAAATGCAGCAATTAGCTATTCTAGTTTCCAGTGACATCTGGAAAGTTCAGAATCAAAGCTGAATAGCTGACAAAGACTGGTCTTTCAATAGCAGTGAAGACTACCATTCATTTGAATATCCTCGAAATAAAAGATAAGAAATAAAGAAAATAGCAACAGCTACAGGCTTTTGAAAACCATGGTTTTGAGAGACTGGAAATAATAAGGATTTGCAAGGAAGGAAGGGAATAGTTTGAGTGAAGAAAACATTTCAAGTTATACCAAAATTAAGAAGAAAATGAAAACTTTGAGTCAAAGCGATAAATTAACCTGGAAAAGTAATGAAGTTGACTTTTTTTCGAGATATTGACAAATTTGAGTTATCCAGAGTCAACTTGACTGTGCTTTAATTATCAAAATGTAAGCAGATGTTGGGATGTTCAGAACCCTCACAAAAAGTTTGGTGGCTGCTCAGGGACTGGAGCCCTTCTTGGAGTCGGCAAAACTAGTTTTGGCTTTCCCTTGAAGAATTAGGATTCTGTACTTACGTGTTGTTTAATATTAAAAACACAAACTTTTAAGTACTTTCACAAATCTCGATATCATTGATCATATTATTATTATTATCAGGAATATGAATATGAACATAAAATTGGAAAAAAAATACAGAAAACTTTTTTATTATTAATTATTCTTAACCCTCCAGAGCTTAGTCTACTAAAAATTAAATACCAAAGACCAACCTTAATATACTCAAGACAGCTAAAAGGACAAGGAGAATTAAATTAATTTTCTCACCTTTGCCACTGATGTAAAATAACACCTACAAGCTCTCCTACTTTATCATCATTTTCTGAATTAGAGGTAAGGGCAGTAACTAAGTCATTGCCACCTCTGAGATGTAGGACAATCATCTGATCTGGACCAGGGGTGACACTCAGGCCAGTTAACTAGAAGAAATACATCTTATAATTATTCAGTTATTTTTTGTTTATAAACATACCCCTAACTTATAACGAGTAAACCAGATATAAATTTCATATTTAAATCACTCACACAGGAGTAGAGTGACTTCAATTTTATTAGCAGTTATAATCTTCAACAATTCCTCAGAAAGTATTAGTAACATGTTCATTGAGAATGAAAAAAATGTTTAAAATATATTAGTTAAAAATAGTTAATTCATCATAAATTCATAGAAACAAAAAACTTTTTATGGAAAGTCTGCATCTGGAACAACAATATTGCAAATTGTAAGAAAATATATGATGCTAAAATACTATTTTTACACTTTAAATAACTCAAAACTTCTGAAAACTTGTAAATTATTGTATCTTGAATGTGTAACATTTAAAAGTCTTTTAATTAATCTTTAAAAAACAGAAAAATTTCCAATTTTCTGAGAAGTTTGCAGCACAGTGGTTTTTGAAGTTATAAAGGGTTTTCACTTTTCCTAATTTAAAAAAAAAAAGTTTAAATAAATTAGGGAACTGTTTGCATGACTGAATAATTTCATAATCAATATCTATTGTTATATTCTTTTTTCTTGATTTTCAAATAAGAATATTAGAAGTTCAAACGAATATGTGCAAAAATGGATTTGATGTTTTTAATATTTCATTTTTTTTTCTCAAGAGATACTTACATCTGAAATAGGAATAGCTGAGCGCAGAGGTTTAAACCTTTTGCTGTCTAATTTGTAGATAAACCTGTCAGTCACAAGTATTGCACGATCTGCACACTTATTATGTTTGTTAACCTGCAAAAATAACATGCTATACATAATCAGCACTTGAAAAAAGCACAATCCATGTTAAATATGGATTGTGCTTTTTTTTTTAGACAAAATGCACACTTTAAATATTGTATTTAAAGTGTGCATTTTGTCTACATGTTTCAATTATTTCATTAAGCTCATTCCTTCTGACATTGGGGGATAAATAAATAAAAGTAACAATAAAAAATAATAATAAAAGAAAGATAAAATAAAATGAAAATAGAAAATCATCTGAAAGAGAAATTAGTCGAAACACTTATGTATAAAATGGGTGGTTTCAAGCCTCACCCACATACACATGTAATAAAATATTTAAATTTAAGTATTTTATTCTTTATTCCTTTTTAAGTTTATGGAAAATGCTTCAAGACATTATATGCCCCCCTTTAAGCTTATGTTCCTAAATCTGAATGAATGAAAAATTTGGTTCTCTCAATTAATAGTATTGGTTTGTTCATAATTGCTTTATCCAAAGGTGAACATTTTACTTGTAATTTTTACCTTTTATCTTAAACTAGCAGTACTGGCAAGGCCATGCCCGTGTTAAAAAGTGAAAAGACCAGTTGATTTGCCATTATATATCTATCTACACTGGTATTAAAAAAAATATGTATATATTATGTTATTCCATTAAGATGCATGGCATTTCACAAAATTAAAAATTAGCTGCAAAACAAAAATAAACTATAACAAAAAGTGTTCTGTTTGTTTAGTTCAAGTACCCATGCATTAGAACAGTTTCAATTCATGCATTTTAAGTATAATTAATATTTTAAAAATACTTTTATCTAATATCCATTGACAGTAGGACAGAAAGACGAAATTTTGTTGCTTGCAGAAACCAACAGCACACAGAGGAAAAAAGCTTTTATTCGAATTTAAATAGCCAAATGACATATGTGTTAATTCACCGGAGATAGAATAAATAAAAATATAGATAGTAATAATATTTTGGAATAACAAAAATTGCTATAAAGGATAACATTTCTTTAAAAATCCCTGTACAGTAAGAAGGGTACCGTAAAGTACTTGTCAAAATAGAGAACTAATCAAAATAAACCTACTAACCGCCTGTGAGCGACAGAAAATAAATTTGTTTAAAAAAAGGAAGAATTAAAAGACCCCCTCCCCCCCCCCCCCGAAAAAAAAGATAAAGAAAAATTAAAAATCGGCTGCTGCTTAAAATGCTGGAAACATTGCATATAAATTTTATTTAGCAAATATACATGTAGACAGAGTGGCAACAACTCAAATAAGGTAAAAAGCAAGTGCTTTATCAATCCTCTAGGGAAAATAAAATTAAAGTTAATTAACATGAAAAAATAATTTCAAACTACAGAGGAAAACCCTTGTAACTTATTTTCTAGTTAATTTCGAGGTTTCAAAATTTAGCACATAGAGCAAAACTCTTTCTGGGACAGTTTTTCACGAGCTTTTCAGAGATATCAAGCTCAAAATGATGCAATAATTTCTTCCTATAGAAAAGGACCATTTTATGTAACTTTCGGCTATAATTTAGAATTAAAAAAAGACCAAATTTGAACTTCAGAAAAACTCTCCGAGGTGCACACCCTCCAGTTCCAAACTAATTTCGTGCCAAATTTCATGAAAATCCCCCGAACGGTCTTGGCCCTACATCAGACACACACAGCCATACTTGCTTCCTAATTATTAGTAGAGAAGTTCAATTTTTTAATTTTTTTTGTTCTATCAGTAATATAGGTAACTTTGAATTCAATACATGCATCTAATGTTTTGCTGATAAATGTTTTCTAGATAAAGGAACTAGATATCACAGGAATAAGTCTTTGAAGTAAAGCATTGTATCTGAAAATCGCATGAGTTGATGTACTAATGCACTCTGTAACTATAACAAGAATTGTTTTTAGTTTTAATACCCAATTAAATAGCACTAATGTATATTATTAGGCAATGCTAAGTAAACACATAATGTATAAGTTCAATTTTCCAGTTTCAGTCACTGCAGTAGTTTTGGTTCCATACATTAAATTAATCCAGTATTTAGCAGTTGATTTAATATTAGCTAATTATATATTCTAACATATTCTAAATTAAACTAAACTCTGTGACTCTAAGGCCTGCTGTGCTCTTCTCATCCTAGGAGATCGTGGGACCTGGGGTGTAGAAACAGATGCTCCGGTCAGGCGGTCGTCCCAAGCATTTCAGATCCTCATTTTATTGACCCACTGAAGAGATCAGGGGCTAAGTCAACCCTGGCAAGTCCCGGATTCTAACACATTCAGAAAATTATATTTCAGGATTTACAACTAGGTTGATCCATTTTTTGATAATATATGTATCTGATCCAGCATGCTCGAAACTGGATTCATACCCGAGTGACGTTAAGGTATACAAATCATTCAGCCTCACGCCAAAAGTACATACTTTTATGATATATTTGTTTTTGAGAGTACCGGGTTTGTTATAAGCTTCGAAACTTTATTAGTTCCTAAAAATCCGTAGTTAAAATCTATGAACATAAAAAGATCACTCACTTTTTTGATTAAGCTAGAGAAAAGAACCCTTTGGAAGTGGTCTTTGAGCCTCAGACTTCCAACAGATGAAACAAATGCAGCAGTATTGTCATTTTCTGATGTCTAAAATACGTTAATAAGGTAATTAATGCTCATTCTAACTAATATTAAGAGAAAAATTAAATTAATTAACATTGGATTCAGTTGTGTTCTGATTAGTGAAATTCGTTGAAACAAATATCAGAAAGGCTAGGATGTCTAATTGGATATTAAGTTAATTTTAAGAACTAGTTTATGATTATACATTTCATGAAACATAGTTACAAGTAACATAAATAAATAAATAGAAATTTTTTAAAAAAGCAGAAAACAGAAATTGTGTAGTCATGCACTAAGTCAAAATAAAGTTTTATTTACACACATACAGACACAAGTGATTTAGTAACATGTACATTAAAGCTAACCATTTTAGTGTAGATAAGCTAACATAGTGATTTATCTTCAGTCATTTATTTTTATGTATGCGGAATTCCATATGTTTTGGGAATAACTATTAATGTGTAAGCATGTGTATATTTCTTCGCATTTTATATTATTATAATTAAATAGAAAATTAATAAATGAAGATTTAAAAACTTACTGAAGCAAGGTAATTGCCTTGCCATTTTCTGTGGTATCCCCAATCCTGCCGCCGGTTTCTTAATACTTGTGCAGCAGTTACTTTGAGGTGAAGCTCTGGCCAATCTTCTCGGGGTATTTTCCTCAAAATCATGTATGCTCGCCACCTAGTGTTCATAGCAAATAAACGTAAGCAATATACTTACAAATACAAAACTGCCAACACATAAATAGAAATTATAAGCTTAATATTTTATTGAAGGTTCCTTTTTGCAATTAAGGAAAAAGTACTACTGACATCACAGTTTAACCATGAACATCAATGACCTGTTACAGTAGAAAAAACTCTTTTCAGCATTTTGGACTATATATAACAAGATAGAAAAATGGGCAAACATAAGTAGCCTCACATATTGTTGTTATTGTCTTGGGGAATATTTAGTCGACTAGAATAGAATTTTTGCGTGTTGTGAATTAATAAATTTTAGATAGATTTTTATTTTATCCTTTTTTGTAGCTGCATTTCATATGTACAAACTATAATTTTTTCTTGTTTCCCCACAGCAGTTGGAAGTTCATTCAGAATACCTTTGAAGAGCAAAATCAAATCAGAAATTCTTTCAAAATGTAAATCACAAAAATGTGCATGTTTTTTTTTAATCGTCAAACTATAAGATTAAAACTGAGATATACTTATTAAAATCCAAGTAAGCAATTTGAGCTTGCTAGAGAAAAATTAGAAAACAAATAGTATTGCTCATGCTGCAATGGTAATATAATTCTTAGTAAACTCACCTTTCATGTATTTTCCGCAAACATGTAGCAGATTCTTGCAACATTCGTGGTGCAGGAGGCCATGCTATATGCTTTCCATAGTCTTTCATCGATTTCACATTTCTGAAGATTACATTAAGCTTTAGTAGATTTTTAAAAGCATATAAAACAAATATCTTCAATGCATAAAATGTATCATATAAAATACAGAATACCTAAATCATATAATTTTAATGGAAAAAATGTGTAAAACAAATGTTCAATGCATAAAATATAATCTATCTATCAATACAGAATATCATTTAAATAAAACTTTCAACACACATATTAAAATCAATACAGACATTTTTTACTTATTTGGCAAAAAATTACACAAAAATAATTTTGCATAAATTATTAGAGATATTTTTTAAATATCAGTTGAAAAGAACAGAGCAATTGATACCTAAATGCATGGCAGACTTTATCAACATATTGCCGTAACTTTTGCTGTCGATAGAACTCCATAATTACAAGTGCAGCAAGCATTTTCCTGTACCTTAGCCTTGCAATAGCACCTCTCCACATCTATAAGAAAATACTACATCTAAGTAAAACATTACAAAAGCAATAAATTACAATTTTACATTTGACAAAATTGCCTCATTTTTCAAGTAATTAAATCTTTAATAACTATTCGAAGAATAAATAACAATATTCATAATTACGGTAAATGCTGCTATAAGGCGTCCATAATTGATGAGGTTTTTGAAAAACATGTTCAAATTTTGCAGGTTTTAATATTTTCCATGCTTTTTAATTTTTAGAAAAATTAAATGTTTTAACTCTACTATAACCTGCTAAATTGTTTCAAATGTTTGTATAAAAATTAAAAATACAAGTTTGGTTTTGTATTGATCATGATTTTTATTCATAGCCTACTGGTCATCATCAGAATTATTATCCTTTTCCAGAATTGAACACCCTACTACCTTCATACTGAAGTGATTCAGTTGTAGCAAGTGCAATAAATAATCCGCTATACTGCTAGCACAAAAGTCATAACAGCACTTTTAAGCAAAATTAAGTTATTGATACCAGGAGGTTCTTTGTAAATAATTGGTCATATGTGAATGAAAAATGTTAGGGAAAAAATGGCTTCTGAATCAAGTATTGCAAGCGTAAAGCTTTAACCCCCAGTTTCTCATTTTGAGCTCAGCTGCAGATACCACATTTGTGCTAAGCACAGCAGTATATTTGAAATTTTTTTAAAGTAAAAAGTCTTCTTTCTAAGATATTGCATAATAACTGCTTTGCCTGCAATCTTATTTTTTATTATTCTTTATCTGCAGTTAAAAGCTTTCTACCTTCCATTTAAATAAAAATACCCACCTTTTGAAGAAAAACAACTATGCCAGGAATAAGCTCTAGCCTTGCATATTCGAGTTGAGAAATTGTCTGTGGTGAACGGATAAAAATTTTTGTTGTGCCATAGCGAACATCATCTGCAAAACCTTGCTCATCAACAAGAACTCGGCAACCTTCTTTTTCAGATCCTCCTCGGAAATTTGGCCATGTGTACTTTGATATCATTTTATACCTGAAAGTAAATTTATAACAGTTTAAGCATACCAGCTAGGAAATTAGTAAAATTAATTTATTATGCAAGTATAATTTCATAGTAAAAATACAAAAACATAGTAAAGCCCAAAACTTTTTAACTGCTCAAAGCCTAGAAGAATTAGTAGCAACACTAATCAATACAGGAAAACTGATATTAATACATATCTGCAATCAGAAGATATTCTACATTAAAAAGTACATTTCAAGGAATGAAATACAAGAAGCAAGGACATAAAAAATGAAAAAGGAACTCAAAATTTGTTGCTAGACAAAAATTGTGCAGAGTAATTACATTGAAATAAGATAATTAGGAATAATGAAAAAAGTTTAAGCGATCTTTATAATTGAAATAATGTTATAAAGCCATTATTTTAATATAAATGGTTTGATGACTACATTTTCTTTTCCTTTTTTTTGGGGGGGGGGGGATAGGAGATAACATGTCTTTCAACAATAATTTTGAAGCCATATAATATAAGATGATGAAAAGAAGAAGGAAAAGGATAGCACATTTGCTGAAGCTACAAGTAATTCTGCTGGAACCAATTTGAAGATGTGTATAAATTACATTATTGCTTTAGTTGGATAAAAGAGGAGCTGCAGATCACAGCAGGGGCTCATCTAGACGCCTCCAAAAAAAAAAAAAAAATTCTCTGCGACATTTTCTCCCCTAATAATTTACAGTAAGAGAAATAAAATTAAATAACCTGCTTTTAATCCGTGACGACAAAATCTTGCTTTAAAAGAAAGGTAAAAACAACTTTCCCAGGCAAAACCACATTTGTGGACGCTTTAGGACGTATATGCTTCAGGGACACATTTTGGTAAGGCTCGGGGGAAGGGGTGAGAGGACAGTCGAGAACATAAGTGTTCTGGTATACGAGGATTCCCGAATACGTCCCGAGGGTCGAGCCGAGGCGCCCGTTTTGGAACATAGATTCCCTTCCCTAAATAAAAGTTTGACGAGACACAGCTTACATCCATGAGTCATAGGTGGTGCTCACCAGGAAGGGGGAGGAGGTCATGACACATTTTTTTTTGCAGGAGGGCTTGGTCCATGTTTTGGGCAATTTTTTTGGTTGTTGATTTTGAGGGGCTCCGTAATAGCCAACATAAGTAACGTATGAAAATAAATAACCTGCATTGCACAAGCCTCAGTTTTATTATAGGTCACTTCGAAGTATTGCTAAAACTTCATAATGAGCAAACTTCTAATTATTTTTGTAGTTTATTGCAAAATTTCGAGGCGCCCTGTGAAGACTTCTCAATTTCTCGGCGCACAGTTTGGGAATCAATAACCAAGTGACACGACACTTCCATTGGTAATAAGTAAAAAAAAAAAAGTTATTTTTCCGAAATTGAACTGTTTTTAGATTCTTCTTAGACAAAACTTATCTCATAGGGCATTTCATTTAATTTTAAAATTTTCTTATATGCAGGGATACAGTGGGGTCGATAAGGCGTTTCCGAACTTTTCTATTTGGTGGAACTCTGTTAGGGAAAAGTCCCAAAAACAAAATTCAGAGGGGTGTGTGGACCTCGCCTTAAGTGTCTGGTAAAAACATGAGAAAAGCATTTTAAAAATAACAAAAGATTTATTTTAACATTTAAAATTACAAATAACAATTATAGAAAAATTTAATAACCGTGGCTGTACAGTACGGTAAAATGAAAATCTTATACCACATTAATGTTCACCGGGCTTGACTGTTCCATCCATATACACTTGATGATTTCTATCCTGCAAAACTCATTCCACATCAAAGATTTTCCTTTAGATATATGACATCTCATCACCGTCGGAAAGTCAACAAATCACAAAGTACGTCAGGCCCGCTCCAGTGAAACCATCCTATGTGGTGGACGACATGGCTGACACGACCGCACGTCCGCGGCACGTCAGACGCACAGAGTAATCATAAACCAGAGGGTCAACTCTCAAGCCGTTTTGTAGTGTCGATTTCACTAGCGCACCACGGGGAAAAACACGAGCTAAATTACCAGAGTTCGCATTGAAGTTTAACTCATGTCTCCTCTACGACGATATTATCTTTGTTTTGGAAGGAAATTGTATTTTTCTTCAGAATCGGTTCACTCATTTGCAGCTTTGCGTAGGTCATTAGATTGAATCATTTTTGCTTCACTATTTTTGTTCGTCATTTTCTGGAATATTTTTCAACGCTAAAGTTTATTTACGGTATTTAGAAAAGATTACTTTTTAAAATAATATCTAACCTGAGAATTTCTTGATACCAAATATATTTAACTGAACTTATTTAGAACATGCTCTACATTTTCATTTTTATCTGTTGAAAATTAATGCTTTATTTATTTATCTTTTTTTTTTTTTTGGACTAAATTTAACAGGCTATATTTTATTGATTTTTATAATTGTGCACCTTGTCTTACTACATAGAGAGTTTAAATAAAGGTATTTTTATGTATATTGTTTTATGATTACATTTCTGCTCCAATTTTTGGCTTTTCCGATTCAGGGGGCTGGCGATAGTTTTTTTTTTTTTCTAAATCAATTTGTTTAGTTTGTGGGATCTGTTTTTGCGAAAAATATTTAAACATCGCCAACGGCAACTCAAAAATCATATAGTAGATTGATTTGGCAAAAAAAAAAAAAAAATAATAATAATAATCATCGCCAACACCCTGAAAGGGAAAAGTAGCCGATTTATTAGATCTGTTTGTATGATTTTTCATGCCATTTTTAATTCAAAAAGAACAGTAAGTACGCTGAATAAAACAAGATGGTAATCTTAACAACTATTCTGAGATTCATGCAAAGCTGTAGGTTTTTGAAGAGTAGAATAAAAGACTGTATCAATGAAATTAAAAGAAACCGAGTCAACAAATATAATGCTAGGCGAAGTAAAAACGAGAAAAGGGCAAACAAATATTTAGAATTGTGAAATATAAATATGTTTTGAAAGTGTTATTTTAAATATGACTGGTGATACGAAACATCAGTGTGAAATACATCTTACTTGCAGTTTAATTCTATAAAAGGAGGGGGGGGGGAGAAAAGGAAGGAGTATTTTGAGATCAATTTTTAAAAAAAATGACGGTTAGAAAATTAAAGTCGTTAGTAGAAATGGCATTTTATTTATACGAAGCAAAATTACAAAGTAATAGAAGCAGTTTTCCAAAACCGATAAAAATAACTGACAATTATTCACAAATAAAAGAAATCAGTAATGGTTGTAGGGGTGACGTCAATAACCGTAATAGCCAAGAATGGGGAGTGACAACAATTAACGTAACAGCAAAACCGTCAAAAGAAGTTCCTGTTTTTCTCCGTGGGGGCGCTGAACGCAGTTTTTGACTACATAGGAATTAACAGTAAGATGTGTCTCTGGTTTATGATTACTCTGTGGTCAGACGAAGCCCAGCAGGCTTATCGCTGGGAACACAAGCGTATAGGAAAAACGCCGAAAAAGAGAGAGAGAGAGAGACCGGATGGAATCATCACCTAACTTTTATAGTAAAAATGTTCCATCCGTCATCAGTTCATTTGCATTTTCCCAGCTTGAAATATCCTAAAACAAACTTCAGCAAACAATCCTTCCGTGTGAGTGGCAACACCATTTTTACAAACTCACACCAGAAATAAATAACATTAACATAAAGTTTAACTGAATGAATTCACTTTCTTTTTCACTGTTCGTTTAACGGTTAGAACCGTGAAAGTTGTTTACATTTTTAGCACATGGTATTTTAACATTACGGAGGTCGGGATGTTCGTCAATAGGTATTAAAATGAGTTCCACCCCGAGACCTGGAGATAATTCCCCGTACATGTGAGTAAAGATTTTGCATTAGGAACATCAAGAAACTTTAATAAAAATAAAATGGGCATATTTTGCCAACAAACTCTGTTCCGGTACTTTATTTTGAGTCATATGTGTTTTTATTTAGTTTCAGTATTTGGATTTCGCTCCTAAACAGACTAATTTGACTCGGTTCAAATCTGATTTTAGCTATTTTTATTTTAAGATTGCGTATCTAATTTTAATGTAATTTAACTATTGTTTCTATTTTTATTTATTTATATTGATAACCAAAAAATAGCACCTAATTTTTTATCGCGGCTATCTTAAAAGTCAAGTTATTGCATAAATTAATTTCACGCAATTAGAATCACAGGATTCTCTGATTTAAATCAAGTGTTAAATCAGTTATTTAAATTATTTTAAAAAATCATGATTTTTATCAAAAATTTAAAATTTGCCTGAAATTTGTTGTTATTATTATTTTTTATACAAATTTAATGTTTCACAATAATCAATCCATATGATTATTGTACTATATTTGAAATAACTGAAATAAAAGTATTATATTTATTAACGCATAATTTTTAACGTGTCATTTACGTAACTAATATGCTAAATTATTTGTTTTTTCATTAATAAAACTGCCTTAACCATTACTCTAAATAAACTCTTGCCACAGGAACTTTATAATGTTAGAGAAGAAAATTATATAATATAATGTAAGAAAGTCTTAAGAGTCAAAACTCTTACTATACCTACTTTTAAGATTACATCAAAATATTAACTGCACATACATTGCTTGTTTCATATTTTAAATCCGTTACAAACAATAACTAACAGTATCAAACTAGAACACTTTTACATTAGATTCAAATATAACTTTTCAGATTTTCCCCTTGTAATAGTAAATATAAATCATGATATGCTCAAACAATACAATAGTTTTTCTTTTAGAAATTTTCAAAACTTCCTTTTGGGAAGAGGCGGGGGTGGAAGCTTGTAATTATAGCTTGGGGAGGCAGACAAGCGGGGCTCTTCAATAGGGGCGTTAGTAAGAAGGGGAGGGGTGCGCCCTGCCCCCAAGATTTAAAAAACAATGCTTATTTTGTTCTGCATTTCTATGAGTATTTTTATGAGTAAAAGCGTTTAAATTTTAAAAAGTTTTTGTTTGCTTTTTCTTTACTAATATTTTTCATTATTATCCAAAATGTGTTTCCAAACGCCTCAAAGTGCACCAGTTTGCATATAGTTTTCAAAATTTCCCCGGACCCCCTTCGACTAACACAATTTCGTATCTCCAGTTTGGAAGGGACTCATAATATAACTAGCTCTATCCCCTTAATGAAGAGCTAAAAGGGCCATGCTGTGGAATTATTAACTATAGTTTTATGGGTTTATCAATGGCCCACAAGTTATAAAACCTCAAAAATGGCCAGCGCATAAAAGTTTATGAAAAAGGAACAATAATTGGATGGAGGGGAAGATGCTTTTTTAAGTTTTGCATAGCCATGGAAAACCCCGGCACTGGGGAAAAAGGCCTAACAGTTTTTTTTTTTTTTTTCAATTTGTCGTGTATAATTTTTCGGAAAATTTTATGTGAAGTTTAGAATTATTTTAAACTGAGAATTGCCTATCGTGTGGCCCGCCGATCTTCTTGAGCTAATGGATGTGGCCCTTGGACGTAAAAGGTTTAAGACCCCTACCCGCCTATAAAATAGGCGTGATGTACACATTTTTCACGCTTTTTCTGTCTTTCAACCTAGGACACTATATAGCTTGATTTCAAAATCGGGTGCAATCGCCCCGACTTGTTTCTGTTGACCTGGGCGGAGCTCAATCTGTCAGGGACTGTTCAGTTACTATGCATAATTATTGCTTATTACTTTGCTTAACTGTTCCATTTTCAGAAGTCTAGTTATGCGTGTGTAACTTCTTTTATAGCGCTATCAACTTTTGTATTCCATATTCTTTAGCATTCCTGAAAAGTAAACATATTCCCCAGTGAGAGGTGCGTTCCTCCCCTTCCAATCTAATTTTTTCCTAAGACCTAAACCCGCCCCCTTAACAATCCCATATTGATAACGTAAAGATATTTTTAAGCACCTTTTTTCTTGGAACACAGTTGGTTTATAACCTATCACTCCACAGACTGATTGCTGAGATGTGTGCTTCTTGCACAGCAATTATAGTGAATAAAATGGCAGCAAGAAAGAAAAGAAAAAATTATACTATGGGGGGGGGGGGGGGGAGAAAAGTTACGAGTAATTGATAAAGTTAAAAATGAGGCAATAAAAGCGAGTGTTATTTCGTGAATATGGTTCCACGGTATAATTTCAATATACCGCGGTTATGTTATAACGCGGCTGCCAAACATGTCCCCCGACCCCGCGTTTTTACTGTATTTCATTAAGGTGCTTAATTCTTTGAACAAAATTGCTTCATTTTCGTCTTCTCAATGATTGTGTAAAATTTGTAAATCTGGAGCCTCCCTCCATGTGCCTAAAAAATAATTTTAACGGTCATAGAAACATTTAAGGAAAATCAACAAAAATTATGACACAAAAGTGCAGTAATGAATGTTTCTTTTCGTTGTAGATTCCTTTGTTATTGTATAAATTAACAATAATTTTATTTCCACCTATTTAAAAAAGAAAGAAAAAAAAAAGAATTGAACGAACATAAAAAGTAAGAACAACCTTATATTTTAATATAATCCTAAAATTTTATTTGTATTCAACTTATCTGAATGAATACATAATTTGTAATAAACAATCAGTTAAGCCTTGTTTCATTGTATAAGTTATACTTCGAACATGAGCAATCACTTTCGCCTGAATTTCTTTTCAGTATTTTTAGGACTTTGCATGGCATGATCACTGATTTCTAGTTTGTCCCATTTTGCACTTTATTATTGCTTTATAAGGCATTAAAACCTCATGTGTCATGCAGATTTAATTTCATTATTACTACCCTTATCATTATTATATTTTTTTAAGTAAAGGGGCCGCCCGTTGGTTAGCTGGTCCACCGCCCTTTTAGGGGTCCCAGTCCGTCCCTGGATCACAGGTTTCATGCAATAAATTTAGTTATTCATTTATTCATTTTAATAGCATTGCCATTTACTGAATGGTGGAAATATTTGAATAAAATTGATAATCAATGAAATTATCTTATTGAAAGGTTATACGTTCTGTTACAATTCATGAGTAGTTATTTCTTGATGGATATTTTTTGTATGAATGAGAAAGTATTCAGAGATGTGTTGGTGTGTTCTTCATCAATATGTTAGTACATGCACCATGCAGATAGTTCTCTACTCCATCCTCTCCCATGTTAGTATGTGGCCTTAGGGTTGCTCTTCTCTAGGCACGGCGAAGTGAAGTCCGACAAAATCATGCAGACAGTAATAAAACTGTTTCCAAGAAGGTCCCCCCCCCCCATTGTTAGTAATACTCAGGATGAAAAAAGCAGTTTATCAAACTCACCTTCGCAAGAAGCGGTTATAGGTTTGTCGGTAAGCAAACCCGGCACGTCTAACTCGAACATTTTCAAGCAGCCCAAGATAAGAGACTTGATGTTGTACTAAATCTTCATCAAAAAGAGCGGGCGACTTCTGGTCATTGGGTTTGATGCAGCGAACATAGTATGGTTCCTAGCAAATTTATATGAAAAAAATGAGCATTTCAATCAGTTTAAATTGATAAAAGTTTAAAGAAAAACATTTTATAAAGAAAACTGAAGTACTAATTATGGGGCGATTTATGAATAGCATAGTGTTTCATTTAATTCAAATTGATTTCAATTAAAAAACAATATAAATACTATGAACAAAGTTTAAATATATTACTGACATTTTTATTTGTTAAATAAGAAATTATTAAAGTTCAGAAAAGGGGGGATTATTCATCAGAAAACTTGGATAATTAAAGAACATTGGGCAAAAAAAAATATGCATAAAATTTAAAAGGAATTTTTAATCAAATTCAAAATAACTACATTACCAATGTCAGTTTCCAGAACTTAAAAATGATTATTGTTTAATAAACAAAAAATAAATAAGTTTTTATTTATTATTGAGCAGCACTCAATTCAAACAGAGAAGAACCTTTACGAAAGGAAGAGAGGGAAGAACTACTGAATTTAAAAATTTGATTACAATCATTTCCAAGCATAGAAACTAATTATGTGGAAATTAGCATGGAGAACAGTTGAAGCAGACTTAACTAAATGTTTTAATGTCTTTGGTGTTGTGGGTCTCATATTTCTTTGGAAGAAATATGAGACCTGCAACACTGTCATTTGGAAGAATAATGCTGAGGATTTCAAATTGAACCACCGTGCGGTTGGGCAGTCCCAGAGTTACATGTTAAATGGATGAGATATCTCGTCATGAACTGCAGGGTGATTAGTGCAGTTGAAGAGACATATGAAATCGATTATTAGAGTTACTATAAAAATCTGCAAAACACTCTTTATATTTTCTGACTTTACCCTGGTCATAACCATATATGAAATATACCCTCATACACAATTTTATTTAATGAAAAATTATTTTAGATGCAATAAGAATGTTCAAAAAATAAAAATACAAACTATTTATTAAACATATTTCTCATTTCTATCCAGACACAGAAATGAGCAAGGATTTTTTTGCATAGCATGATATGCTATAAATAAAAGTTAAAATCTTGCTTCAATGTATAAACATAATGTGGCAGTGAGCAACCCTTTGCATAAAAATACAAGAAAAATTACATTATATTGGAAAACAGTGTTAAGAGTGGAAAATATGTTGAACCTAAACTAAACAAGTTTTAGAGTATCATTCTCTTTCATAACATTTTTCAAGTCCTATGCAAGTAAAACAAATTTCTGTTTAATAATCTCCCTAAACTAGGGCTGAAACATTTATAAAGGGCTTTACCGGGACATACAATTTATAAATCTACAATTAAACGTTTGCAGAAAAATATTGAAACTGAATCATTAAAAAAAAAGGCCAAATTGACTGGCTCCAAATATTCATACTTTGGTTCCTAAATTTTTCACAAGAGCAACCATGGAATTCTTGAATAATGTTCCAGCAGTCAAAGGTCTCTTTGTTACCTGGAATGTACACAATGAAAAGCATGTATGTTATAAAAATTAGGAAGTCCTTACAGAAACAATAGGTAACTTTTATAGATAAATAATGTTAAGTATTAGTTAAATAATGTATAGTAACTTAAATTCACTAGTTGTATCGAGAAAATTTACTGTATTTCTGGAAACTAAAAAACAAAATAAGGTTTTCTCTCCACTGTGCCAAAATTAGCTTAGTGATTGTCTGAATTCTCTTTCGTGTTTAATGAGGATGACACAGATATTGTGATGCATTTGAAAACACCGACTATCAGTGTTTAGGATGTATATTACTGAAAATGAAAGTGTGGGATGATCGTTTCATATCAGGATTGAACTTTGAGGCACTTTCGAAGTTAGTCTTTATTCAAATCAATAGCGGATTGCTAAAGAAGATTCAATGCTTGTTGCTTAGTGTTTACAAAATTTAGTATGTACAAAGTCTTTATCAATATTTTTGTACTTGTAATACAAGCAACAACTGCATTACAGATCTATTTTCAACTAATGTATGTGATAAAAATAAATTTCCAACTGTTGAAAAAGATTTAAGAAATATTCTGGTTGGTCACACTGTTAAAAACCCAATAGAAGTGTATACAAACAGTACAGTTTGTAGTTTCTGTTCATCATTAATATAATTTTAAAAAAGTAATTTAAAGTATAATGAAGTTTAGATGTAAAATTAATGGTAAAAAAAAGAAACATAACAACTTTTGATCATTAAAAAAAAATTACTTGTGTGATATCTTGATCACCATCTGGCCACATTTGTGAAATTATAGGATCAGCACTAAAAACAAATAAATATCATTAAAAATAAGGCAAGTACCAATAAATTACTTGGAAATGAACAATCAAAGAATGCATAATCAATACTTTTCACACACACAGTCATAAAAAAAGACATAATTATTTAAGCTTAATTCTCACCAAATAACAAATTCCATGATCTACATTTACTTACCTGCAAAACAAAAGTCTCTTGAAGTCTTGGTAAAGGCTGTCCATATTTTTTTCCATAAAGCCAACAATAGAATAAGTAACATCCCCAGCATAGTGTCGTATTCGAAAATCACGTTTATGTTCTAAAGATTTTTCAGTTGGACAAAGCTTAAAGAAAAAAAATCAAAAACTTAATTCATTCTTCGCACATTAAAATTAATTTCTTCATTTAAAAAAAAGAAAATGACTTCTTAATGACTAAATAAATCGACTCATAATCTTCAAAACTTCAAGGCCGTTCACTTTTCAAATGAGCATTCAGCACACACACACACACACATATTTATACATTTACACTATCAGACAGAAAATATACTAAATATGTGAAAATGTAAAATATTAATCATCTTAATTTGGTTATGATCAACTATCTGTGAGAGTAGCATGTTAAACAGTCAACAAACTTTTATCTATAATATACAATTAACATTATAAAGTTCAGTTCAGTTCTTTAGCATCTTCACAAATTTTTTTGCTAAATTATATATCATTACCAAACAATACTTTTGGTAATCTGGACAGAAAAAGTACAAGAAATTTGCAAATACATACTTTAACATGTTGATTTTAGCAAAAAGGAACATGATTACTATCATTATTAAAATGAAAAGTATTCTGAATTTTTATAATAACTTTTTTGTATGAAGCAAAATTATTTTAAAATGTAAAGAACGTATTAGTGTTATGACCACCTCAAAATACATTATAACCATTATAATCGTAAATGAAACTGAGCATGTAATTTTCAACATTACACAGAGCACAAAACTAATTTATCACAACTACAGGTACTTTTTACACATTTTTATCCTGAAAGGTGCAGTGAATAAAAAAATACTATGAATACAACAGAAGATGAAGAAAATGTGCAACATCCTTGATTACTCAAACTTCTTACCTTGCGACTAGTATAATGCTTATGAGCAGCTAACTTAATGTCCATTGCTTCCAATAACAGCTAAAAACACAAAAATATAGTATAAAAATACAATTATTCCCTATTTATTGCTTAAGTGTTAATAAAATAAAAACTAAAGCAACTACAAACAATATTTTAAAGAACATTTTAAAATGAATGCACATATCTGCAAAATTACATTTGAAAAACAAGAAACAATATTGTAGCAAAATTTCAATATGATATTTCAGTAGGTTTCAAACAAAATAAAAATTTATTAAGATGTTATAGTTTTGAGATAAAATTTTAATGTTAGTCAAAGCTGTCTCTAGAATTGACAGCAAAAATATTTGAGGTGTAAGAAATCCAATTGCTTCAGAAAAGCTCCCAACAGATTTTCAGTTTGCCCCTCCAGGATAAAAAAGTATCTGAATCTAAAAATAAGTAATATAAAAAGGGATTCATAATCTGAAAATTTTATGCTTACAAACACTAACAACATGGTTGTAACCATTGATAAATGGGAAAGAAAGATAATCCAACCTTCTTTTTAAAAATATAACTAATTTTTTAAAATGCTATAAGAAATTTGATAAGGCAAAAAAAAAAAAAAAAAGCAAAGATGTGTGAAAAAATCCATTAAAAGTATGATGAAATCACTAATCATAACAGCAACATTTATACATTTGAAATTTTTTGAAAATATTACTACAATATGTGCAAATTCAGAGTACTAAAGGCAAAGAAACTATGTGAAAGGAAGGTTTGGATATGTGATTTTAGTGCAGCTATCAATAGCAATGTGCATTCAGTAGAGCTATAACACAGCAAAAATGTTTCTCCGACTTTCTAGCTCCTCACATATAATTATTTTCTATGTTGCATCACAACCTGACCAAGACGAAAATATTCAGTTGGAAAAAATCACATACAAAAACAAAAGAAAGAAAAAAAAAAAAAACAGGAACATTTTTAAACTTGCAACCACCTCATATTAACACTGCAATATTTTACAAACAAAAGGTTGATAGTGCAAAATAAAAATGAAACAATTTTAAGTTGAATTGAAGTTTAAAAGCAAAACTGAAAAAAATTACCAACATACATAACACCAGGTTTAAACTTAAAAAAAGCAGTAATTACTATTTACCTCATCTGTTATTTTTCCCACACTTAGACATGCTTCATCTGAAATAGCGAAAATTCCTTTATGTGGTTCATCCATCAATTGGCAAATCACAGCATTATTGAAGTAATCAACATCATGCCATGTGATTCCTTCACGACGATATTCCTCCTGCTCCTGCTTTAACACTAACTCGATGAATAGTTGTTGCAGTTTTTCATTGCAATAATTGATGCAAAACTGTTCAAAGCTGTTCAACAAATAGAAACAATAAAAATAGATTAAGCAAAGTAACATCAAACATTTAACTTTACAGAAAAATTCGTCTGAAAGCATAATTTTTAATATTTGACACTACACTACATTATAAAATTTAATTTCATTTTGCAACCTTTTTCAGTATAAATATTTAAAATGGGGAGCATGTGCTTTTTTCATGCTATATGATAGTATTTTTTTCTTATAAACAAAGATCTCATTATTTAAATTAATTACCAATTAATATTGTGTTACATAAATAGGAAATTGATCTTGTGTACTAAAATTACACATATCTTCTCACCAGTTTAATGACCGACACAATTAAAAAGGAAGCCTACGTTTGTCAACTTCTAATGTTAAAAACTTCTGCAAAGAAAACAAATGAAATTATCTTACTTAAAATATGATTAATTTCGCACCTGTTCAGCTCAAAGATTTCAAAACCATAGATATCAAGCACACCCATGACAGTATTATTCTTTTTCATACCATGACCATTGGATTCAACTTCAATGGCTTCATTGATTCTACCCACAATAAAAGAGAATAACCTCTCATAAATAGCCTGAAAATAAGAAATACAATAAATGATAAAATAACTGATATCACAAACTAAGAAACAGTACAAGAAAACATATAAGAATTAATAATTCTAATAATACAAGCAGAAAAATTAAGATTGATTTAAAATCAAAACATTTTAGCAGACAATTCTTGATTCTATAATTTTATAAAGTAAGTATAGTACAAAAACTGAAATAAATGTACGCATGGAATCTGAAACCGTTCTGATTTCCTTAGGAAGAAAGGCTGCACCTTCCCTCACATTTCTTATGTAAACAATAACATCTCCAGGAAGTTTCTTTGGGCACCATATTGCTGTTAATAATTGCCTTTTTTTAGGCAGTGAGATTTCAGAAGGGGATACATCCTACCCCAGGGTATGACCACGTATCTAGCATTTATGAGGTTTACAATATGAGTACAAAAACATATTATATTTTGATATTAAGAATATGTAAGAAAAATATCAATTCTTGTGGTGTGATTAAAATGTTTAGTAAAGGGCTGATAAACAATTAATTAGATAGTTCCTCATAGTCTAAAATTAACTTTTTGGGATATCCTTATCATTTGCAGAACAGCCAGCGGTGTAGTCGAGGGGGGATGCAGAGGGACAGCGTCACCCTACTATTTTATTTTAACACAAGCGTCCCCCCACTTGTTTTGAATATTAGCCTAAGCGTCCTCCCACTTTTTAATGTCGTATATGCAAGCGTCCCCCCACCATTTTTTCCATTTTCTCCACCACTGAGAACAGCAGTGTAAGGCACATGTTTTGGTGTTTAAAACAAAAGACTGAAACCTAAATCTAAAGATAATTGTCTAGAATGAATAAAATATTGAAAGAACAGAAATAAGTTTAAGAATATAATTTATGTTGTAGAAAAGGAAGAATATTTTTTTATTAACGTGTTCATTACCAAGGCATTTCACATGGAGGTCAATTTTTCATTCTTTTAAATTTTATTGTGTTGAAAATAAGTTAATACATTACCTATATTCTTTTAATATTATGACAACAGAGTTTATGTACTCTATTACGCAATATAGCGTGATTGGCAATGAACATGCTAAAACCATTATTACCTTTCTATACATCATATCTTAAAGTTTTAAAAAAGAAAGCAGACAATAAATGACAAATATTATATTCAACAAAATAAAAAGCTACAAAGGAAACTGACTAAAAATTGCATAAAAATTTAGAAAAGGGCAAAAGTACTCACTTTAGCAAAAGCATCTCGGCCATAAACTGCTTCTGAGACTGTATGAACTTTTTCCATAACTTCCCCTCTTGCAGCAATTACTCTTTGACAAAGAGCCTTTTCTAAATTTTCAGTTGATACTCCTAAGCACTGAGAGACCGACTTAAGAGCGTCCCGGTTTTTCACAAATGTACAATCATTTTCACTTTGAAATTCAATGTTCCCCTGCATTAAAAATTTAAAGTAAGCAATACATACACCATTGCAAACATCTTACAGAATAATTTTAAAACTATAACATTAAATTCATTTTCAGTAGGAACTGTGCATTAAAGAGACAATTAAATTTTCTAAAGACAAACTTTACTATACATAAAAACTCATAAAAAAGACAATAGTTTTGACAAGTTAAATTATCCTACAAGAAATGATTGCTTACTGGAAAAATAATTAACATAGGTAAAAGTTCCATGGCTATAAAATTAAAACCTGCTAATACTCTCCAATTCTCCATCAGTTATTAGCATATGTAAAAGTCCTCTCTTTGTAGAAAAGAAACTATCATTGTTTCCATTTGTAAATGGGTTGTTTATCAATAAACATATACAGAAGGTAACATATTGGCCCATGTAAAAACCTAAAACACTTGCAAACCACAATCAAAATAAAAATAAACAAACAAAAAAGTGTCTTCTAACCCAAAACAGTCAGATATCCTCAATCCCATTAAGCTAGAAATGGCAGGTACAAAGGGTATCCAAAAACATTTTTTTCAATTCTACTAAGCAGTTTTGGAAATTAAGATAAGCTAGCACATTGTGAAAAATCAAAACCGCTTTTACTTCTATGAAGACTTTCAGAACACTCTTTTATATAACCAACTTCTTATGCAAGAACATACTGAGAAATTTTTCAAGTTACTCAGCATTTTATAATAAAAATGGAATTACTTTTGAAGTAAAGATTTAAAATAATTAGCTATTTAATAATGAACTGCACAATAAAGAATTAAACATTTACCTTAAAAAAATGATTGTTTTGATACTGAATCACGGTCATATTCAAATAAGATCTTAAGATACAAAATTGGAATACCTTTAATCAAACAGCAAAATGAGCATAAAAATGTAAAGTTGAGAAAAATTTTCATATTTCATATTGATATTTTCTGAAAGACTTATGTTGTGCTTTTTATCACAAGAAACTCCTAACAGCCCAAAATAACCTCTAGAACTACTGAAAGAAGTTATAAAACACATTTAGTTCGTCTTCGTAAAAATAACAAATTATTTCTTTCTATTGAAATAATGATTACAAAATTCTAAAAATGGCACCATAAACTTTATTTATAAAAGATTCAACATGCAAACATATTTTATCTGTATTTTCTATTTTAAGCTTTTAACTCACTAATTGCAGAATGGCTGCAAGTATCCTCCAAAGTGTTTCTGATTGTTGTTGGTGAAAGCCTAATACTTTTAATGCACTACACACAGCTTTATGATCTGTTTTGTCATTGATGGAATCAACCTAAAATAAAAATATGTAAATAAATAAAAATAAATAAATACAAGACATACAAAATAAAAGGTACAAATTCATTTCTAATACAAGAACTTTTCAGGTTTAAAACATTGGTACATGCAAATCCTTTGTTATAAACTTGCAGAATTACTTGGCATTGCCCACTACTACAATAATAATATTGAGAAAATATATCAGTAATATACACATTAAACAACATGAATTGTGGTACATTAGAAAAATTGCAATTAATAGTCTGTGGGCCCAATGCATTTATCGTTCAAGTTCGTTCCGATGCTCTGGGGGCAATTTTTTCTTTGAAAGAAACTATTTAAAATGTTCTAGTAATTCTAATTTTATTAAGTTCTCCAAAAAATACTTGGCCATAACTTAATAACAAGAGATTTCCTTTTACACTCTTTTTTCGATGTATTCATACTCTGCTCTAATGAAATCATTGAATTATTTTTTGCTCCGCGAAGTTAACCAATCACGCCGACTGTAACATCAGTCGCTGACATCATTGTTTGTAAACAAGGTTTTGGCCCTTGCTATCATTCTATTTTAAACTTCATTTTAAAAAAGGCTCTTGTAATAAATTCTTGCGACCAATGTATTTAAATATAGACAATATATATGCACTGGATTCAAAAGCATAGGCTATTTGTAATATAAAACAGCATCAACGAGAATTATTTTGTTTTAAATATAGCACTGGTATGGATCGTTATAAAAGGTATAATTTTTGGAGACGATCTGTTTTCAAAATGTTTTTGTAGTAGTAAGTAATATATTTTTTCCTCCAAAATTTCTGAAAATCTATTTTTTTTACATCGTGAACAATAAAATAATAGAAAGATATATTATATATTATTAGCACATGTGTTATATTGGTATTCTATGTGCGTATGGTGCGCTTGCTTTCTGTGTTATATTTGTATTGTACATTTCTAATTCAGCAGTGTGGGTACGCATCAGAGGACTTACCGCACAGTTGCCTCAGTCCTTGTTGTCTTCCATTTAAGTATCCATTCTGTTATTGAATACAATATTGCATCTTTTACATTGAGAGCTAAATTTTACAATACATTGTTAAACGGAAATATGTTAGCAAGAGAGAGTTTTTTTTTTAGACACATAAATATACACGCATTTGGCATTGAAATGGGTAGGGGTTTTCCCATCTTATTAAAGGCACTATTTACAGCTTTACGTTTGACACATGTGGTATAAAAGCAAAGTTTATTATTGTTCATGTCCTTGAACTTTACTTCTGATACCACTAATTCACTTATCGAGGCGAGGAAGAAATCTTTTCTTCCAACATGAAATAGAATAGTTACCCCTACACAGCACCCCCGTATGGTGGCCGGGGATGATAGAATAGCCCCAGCGTAGCTGTGCGTGTCGTAAGAGGCGACTAAAACAGCAACATCCGATTCGGGTGACGTAAGGCTTGCTTTGTAGCATGACTATGGCCCCGGATCGGTAAAGCAGGTCGGCAAAGCTCTGCCAGCCCAGCCCCTATGGCTGGTGCTGGTTTGTCAGTTTGTCAGAGAGTTTGTGGGAGGAATGACGGAGGACAGCGCCACGGTCGCACCCCCTCATACTGGGGGGGTAGTCTGAGATAACCTAACGGTTTAGTCAGTATGGCCGTGGTTTGAATTGGGTACCCCTACACAGCATTGTATTTTTTTTAAAACAACATCTCTAATTTTCGTTCATTAAGCTCTTGTTTTGTATTATTTCTAACAAGTATTGTATTCTTTCGTTTTGTATGTAAGATCGTATTAGTTAATACAGTTTCCCCTAGATCTTGTAAACTGGGCTCAAGCTTCATCTTTTTTCACAAATCGTAACACATGTTGATTTTGTACAAAAAACCACTAATTCTTAATTTTTTTTTACAAATTTTAAGCAACATTTTTTTGAAAAATAGTCTTTAATTGCTTACATAGTGTTAAAATAAATTAAATATAAGTTGCCCGAAAATTTTCGTGAAAAATACATGTTAAGGCGCCTTTTTTACTTGTTATTTTAAAACAACACCGCGTATTGGGGGGGGGGGGGGGTACTTTTTATGCTCCTGCATTATTTGCAGTGTAAAAAAGAACAGGTGTCTCTGGTTGTTCTATTTCACTTTATTTGGTATCTTTTGGAAGATTATTCTTGTAATTATATAACAAATTAGTGTAAAGTGGTTGACTAAATTATTTTTTAGGAATTTTGTTTTAAAATCAATTGACTCTCAACCAAAGAAGAAACAAACATTATAAACCCCCTACAGATGTTAGGTTTCTTGTTTAAAACCTTTTAGTGAAATTATTAAACTTTATTGGTAATTAAAGTAAAAAATTTGCACATGTAACTAATAATTAATAGTTACATGGGCAAATTTTTACTTTGATATATTTTTTCAATTTATAAATAATAATAAAGTAAATTATTTTAATTAATTTTACTATTTTATTGCTATTTTATGATTATAATGCATACCTATTTATTATTAATTTTGTTTCATTTATTAAAATGATTATATAAAAAATTATTAATGTTACCCCTAAATGCTCGGTGTTGTTTTTAAAAAACATGTCAAATTTCCTCGGATTCTATTCTTCTGAATTTAATTAAAAAAATTTTACTATTTTTTCTACTTATAACTAGCACATACAAACACAATTTTTCTTCCTTTTTTCTTTACAAAGAAACAAAAAATTGCACGGTGTAGGGTTAAGGAGCGTTTGTCATATTTCAGTTAGCAGTTACTTTGTTATACCAGTTTATAAAACTAAAAAAGGCGTGACCAGGAATTACCCCGTATGACTACTGCTTATATTAACTCTTAAAACCCAAAATTTTTATAAACGGGTCATAGCGGTTTCTGAAGAGATAAAAAGTGAAAAAGCCGATTTGTGCCCTGAGATTGTGTCCCCCTTTGATGCATATCAAGGCCATATCCAGAGGGGAAGGGGGGGGGGGCACGGGCCGGGATTGTGTTGTCCGGATTTCGGGCCTCCCCCCGAAATCCGGAAATTTTTTGCAATGTAGCATATATTCCTTCCTAAAACTTTCCTCAACATAAGTGTTTCAAAGTCAGCCCCCCCCCCCCAAAAAAAAAAAAAAATCTGGCTACGTCCTTGATGCATATTTGTCTGGAATGATATAGAATATCCCCAGATTTTTTTAAAAGGAAGAATATTTTCAGTGACGTAGTAATTGTTAAAAAAAATCGATTGACATTTTTTATGAAGGGGATTTTATTATTTTCCCCCTACAGAATTAAAAGTTTAAATAAAAATTATTTAAATAAATCATTGAAGTTGCATGAACAACTCAAAAATTACTGTCAATGAACTAACATACCCCCTTACATTAAAACTGCAAGTGACAATTTTTTAAAAGCGTTAACATAAAAAAAAAAATTAAAAAAAACAGCGTGAAAGCAAAAAGAATTGTATAAGTCCAAAGAATCAGACAGTGAACGCGCTACTAAAATGTAAACAGCGGGCCGCTCCTGTTGCTTTGATTGGTCAATTTCTTTTTTAGTGACGTCACAGTGCTATCTTTTTCGGATATCCATGCGCTAACGTGAAAATGAAATAGTTCCTCATAACTTTGGTTACTGTGAATTAATGGACAATCATATTTTGGAGAACTTTATGAATTTACATTTACCAGCCAATATTATGCTTTATTTTGGCAGAATAAAATTGCCCCTCAAGAGTCGGAACGAAAATTAATTTTAAGCTCTTTTTGAGACTTTGGCCCACGAACTATAAGTTCAAATTTAAAAATGGGGTTTGGTTTTACAGCCACGAATTTTTGGAATTAATTCTCTCCAAAATCTTTAGTTAACAATAAGGCTTAGCTTAATTCTTGTTAGAAGAAATAAAATACTGGGCAACCATTTATGTTCTACTTATTCTAGAGTTTTAAAACCAAATTCATTTTGAAACAATTTTCTTTATCAGCTTCACAATCATATAAATTTTAGAAAATGAGATGATATTTCCTAATTTTTATTGTCAAAACAAATTTTGAAATTGGAGTATAAAAACACCAATTTGAATTTTTGGATAGGATTTTGTGTAATAAAAAATAATTTCGTGTAAAGTAAATTGGTCTTAGGGGCTGTGTCAAATTTCACTTGATCTGTCAGTTGATAAAGTTTTGCATTACAAACAAACATACAAATGAGCTCGTTTATAATTGCAATTATTATGAGTAATATATCATATTTGTATGAAAAATACAAAAATAGATAGAAATAGAAATTTAAAATAATTAAATTCAGAAAGGCAAAATAAGAGCTCAACTGAAATTAAGAACAAATGTCAATTCAACTACATATTTAATACTTGCAAATAGTAGAATAAACACTTATGCTTATTAAACTCCAAAAAAATTGATTATTAAAGTGAATGAACAAAATTACCTTGGGACTGCCCCCTTGTCGAGTGTAATGATAGAATGATGCATCCCTTTTCACACCGTATCTTGCTAGTAATGCTTCTGGCGTGCCATACAACAGTTGATAAAAAGAATGGAAATTCCTCTCTCCTCTTTGTTGCGCAACAACACGAGACTACACACACAAAATAAATAAATGATAATTAAAATAAAGACTTAACCAAATAAATAATAAAAAAGTACATGAATTAATTTAACAGAAGATAAATTTTTGCATATTTTTTAAAATAAAAAATGCATAAATTTAGAATATCTCATCACATCTAACACATTCATATCAGTGTTGATAATTGTGTTTTTCTTCATGGAGCAGCACATGTAAAAACTTGAAACTCGCCAAACTACTACAAATGTATTGGCATTTTATTAAATTCTTCATTTATTTTTTTATTAACTTTTAGAATACACGGAGATGTTTTCTAGTTTGCTCTTCTGTTGTTTGATGGAGCATTCAAACACAAGACACCCTATTTGAGCAGGAGCAAATGGAGGCACGTGCCAGCATGAACATGTTAAAATAAGAAAGAACACAACCACGTGTGTTTGCTCCAATGAAGCTGAAACTAGTGCATAGTTTGTGAACTAATCTTACATAGAATCATCTTACATACAGCATCTCTTCTTAAGATTAACCATTATATACTGTTATAAATTGATATCAGCAGCCAAGCTTTAGTGCAAAAAAAAATACAAAAATGCTCAGAAAAAGCATTATCAGGTGATGGTACGATGGGGAAAATATCATAATTGGTTTACATCCATTACTGATAGTAAACCGATACATAAGCGGAACTAAATCAAAATTATGTGCTAAAATATGATTAAGATCAGCAATAGGAATATGAAGTCGAAATTTCAGAAGGAAGAGAAACAGAGAGAAACTGAAGGAAACTGTGCTTTCAATGCCATGATTGATAGCTGTTATCCTTTTTACATGGTTTTATTTAACTTGACTTGTGGCGGAATTTTGTAAGGCGGTTTTCGACAACTATTACTGCATAAATTATCTTCAAATTTTGCACACAAGCTTATCTTAGATGACAATACAATAATCCATCCATTTTATAATTTATTATAACGTTAATTAGGAAAAAAAATTAATAATTTTGGCTCTGAGGAAATTATCAGCATTATCATTTGCCGTTTGGCAACAATAGTTTTGTTTGGATAATGCAACGATGTTTTGAATTTAAATAAAACCATGTAACTTAAAACATTTTTGGCGATTTAATATTATCAAGCCACTGAGCAGATCATAACTAAGTTATAAGTGAATATAAAAATTGCAAGTGCTTATGGTACTCATACCAAAGCACATCACTAGTCCTACATCCTTGAGATTTGCCGTGATAAAGACTCTATTGTAACTTTAAAACAGCTGCTTGATATATATTTTAACACTGATTGTTCAATTTAGTTACACACCACAATAGGATCCGTTTAAAAGGAGCACGTTTGGAACAAATGATCAAATGCAAGAGCCAACACGAAATTGTTTGTGGCCTGTGCAAAAATTAACAGTACACATTTCTTCCAAAATTAAAGTGTAGCATGGAATGAATTACCTTTTCTAGCAAATAATTGCTGATGTGTCCTCCGAAAGGATCTCCTTTAAAGTCAAAATTGATGTCCATGTACTTCCCAAACCGACTTGAATTGTCATTTCTATTTGTCTTTGCATTACCAAATGCTTCCAAAACACAGTTGGACTGAAGAAGTATATTCTTTACCCTGGAAAGTAAAAACACTATACTTTTTCTAATTTAATTGGTGCACTAGATGAAACTATTACAAATGTACCAATTCTTTAACTTTAAAATTCTCTTTATTTAAGTTCCAAATGCTTTTAGTGTAAGTTTAATACTTGAAATTCCACACACAGTGAAGCATAAATTAAGATTTCTTATTAAGTCTTCTACTTAAGGGTCATTTCATGTCAGTTCATCCCAACCATGACACCCATGATCTCGGATTTTAATGAAACTTGGCATGTTTGTTCCTTTCATGGATATAAGTAAGGATATAAAATATTTTTCCTCTATCTCAAATGGTTTATTTTTTACACCCTGCTAAAGTTTTTGAAATTTTGCTGTTTTTATCGATCAGGCGGGGGAAATGCAATTTGTTCTTCCATAGAAAATAAGCTATACCTCCCTTATTTACGAACCATTGTTGATGAAATTTTTTATGATAATACTTCAATAGGTAAGGAAGCCATAAAAAAATTTATATAACCATAAAGTATGTATAAATGGTCTGAAAAAAATCCTGAAGTGTTGAAATGAAATTTTTTTTAATGAAATATGGAGTTCCACGCCAAGTGGAATATCATCGAAAGGGAAAAGGATAATTACAATTTTTTTTTATTGTTATTATTCTAAAAGATATATACTATCACATGAAAAATTAAACATGATGGTTTTTTCACTCCTTCATTGTTTTTTTTTTACTTCAAAAATAAAAATTATTTGACTCGCTCATATTGTTAAAACCATTAAATCAATTATAAATTTAATAAAATTATAAATCTTTCAACCAAAAATCACACATGCCAAACAATTTCAAACTAAACAAAGCTTTAAAATAAAACACAAAAATTTATATTAAAAAAAATTCATATCAAAACGCTATTTTGTTGATTCACGGAGCAGTTATTGAAGAGGATTACAAACAACTTATGTCATATATTGTATGTGAGAGAGAAAAAGAGAATGTATGCTGAGGCATTGTGACAAATGCCCATAAAAAGATAACCTTGTTTAATTTTTAGAGTCAAAATTTGAGGACCACAATGATGAAGACCTCGTCGAGTACAGCCAATGGGTTTCGACTGATCGAACTGAAATGATACGGTGTTCTAACTCAGTTGATGAGTTTATTGATAAATTAGTAGAAAAACTGAGCAAGTTAACACCGCATTCAAAAATTTAAAGGTAGCAGCCTCCCCAAATACAGCTGTGATCTCCATGGATTTTAGTGAAAACTATGCTTTCACAATACAAGAAGAAGCTCAAGGTTATCATCGGACCTCAGATTCATATACTATTCACCCTGTTATGGACTCACTGCAAGGATGCAAGCAATGAAAAATTGATTTTACCACTTTGCATCATATCTAATGACCTTAAACCAGGGTTCATGATTTTTTTAAAAACATTAAAAAAAATTCGGACTTTTTTGGTTTAAATAAGATTTTTTGCTTTTCTTAAAAAGACCTTAAATATTTTGGATATTGATTATGTTACATTCATAGGAACAATATGACATGTTAATCAATATGCAAAAATACACTTTAAGCTATTTTCACAGCAATAAATATTTTTAAATAATAATAATGATAAACAAATTTTGATACAAATGCATGACTCAAATGAAACGTAACCCTACCAAGAATAATAGTACACTCATAAGTTGATGAACAAATTTAATCTGAATTATTTTGCTGTTGAAAGCTGAAAAAAAGTAACAATTGTGTGTAAGTGTACTTTAAAATCATTTTTTCTATTTTATAAATGAAAAAGCCTGAAATATTTTTTACCCATTTAGTAAAATCATATGCTCACACCATTACTAAAAACTGAAACTTTTTGTTTCAATCAAATATCTTTATCGAAAACTTCTAGGATTAAAAAATATTTTAGAAGGAAAAAACCTTAAGCTATTAGGGGATATGAAGGAAACTTTAGTATAACATATTCCAAATTCTATCAATTGTTTTTTTAAATACTATTTTCAAGATAAAAAAACACAGAATGGTTCATGATTATTATGATTTCTAATTTGTATGATTGAGTGAATGATGCTTTGCTGTTAAGATGCTTGAAGAGTAAGAGTAATATTGTAAAATTAACAAAATAGTAATTAGTTCTATACTAATGAAATATGTTATGCACACAGACAGATGGAGATAGGAAGTTTTGTTTGAAACAGTGGTTGTATTTGCAACATATTTCATCTTTACAACACTTTCTAATATTGTAAAATTAATGATTTTTTTTGAAAAAAAAAATCTCTTGCTTTAAATCATGATTTAAATCAACGTACCCTGCCTTAAATATGACGTGAGTATGGTATATGAGATCCAAAAAACTGTAATATCCTTTCTGAATGAGAACTACCCACATGTAAAAAACATTCATTACTTCAGTGATGGTTGTGCTGGGCAATATAAAAATAAATACAACTTCATGAATCTGTCTACATGAAAAGGACTTTCAGCTCAAAGCCCAGTGGTCATTTTTTGCAACCAGTCACGGTAAAACAGAATGTGACGAAATAATAGGGGGTACTGTAAAACGTTTAGATAGGAAGGAAAGTCTTCAACGACAACTGGACAGACAAATAATAACAACAAACGATCTTTTCGAGTTTTGCAAAGACAACATTGCAAATATTAACTTTCAATTCATTTCTAAAAAAGCAGTCGATTCAACTCGCCTGAATTTGGAAAGTCGCTTCAAAGATGTTCCAACTCCTCCAGGAACAAGATTTTTCCACAGCTTTCAGCCAATAGATGAATTTGGAATGAGTGAGGCTCGAAGAATTAGTAGTGATGAAACACCAGCTTTTACTTTCAACTTATGTAACAAACAGCAAACTTTACTTGTGAAAATAGAAAATTTATATCCTGGATGTTTCATTGCTTGTATTTATGACAATTTATGGTATTTTGGTATGGTGAGTGAGGTGAATGCAGAAGAAGATGATGTCATTGCAAAGTTTTTATATCCTCATGGACCATAGCATCATTTTTCTGGCCCTAGAGGGAAGATGTATGTGCGATACCCATCACTTATCTCATTGCAATCATGGAACCTCCCAAAACAATGTCTGGAAGAACTTGTCAATTCTCTAAATAATGCATGTTGTATGTTCAATCCAGTTTTAAAAACTCTGACAAAATTCAAATTCAACATCATAGAGTTTGAAATATTTTTCATGGTCAGTCTTTTAACATTTTCTATTCCGACAAATATAAACATGCACTTTGTAATTACAATTTTTACTTTATTAATTTGTTTTAAAATCCTGTTTTATCAAGCTAAGTTTGTAGTTTTGGATAATAGTGGTTACTTTTCATAACTTTTACATTGAAATGACTATATTTAAACAAAATGAAAAATTTTAAGTTAACATATTGTAAGCAAAAACATTAATTAAACACTTTTTTGTGCATGAAGGAAAATCAATGAAGAAGTAAAAAAACCATTATTTTTAATTTTTCATGTGATTGCTTATATATTTTAGAATAATAATAATAAAAAAATTTTGTAATTATCTTTTTCCCTTTTGATGATATTCCACTTAGCGTGGAACTCCGTATTTTATTGAAAAAAAATTCATTTCAACACTTCAGGATTTTTTTCAGACCATTTGTAGAAATTTTATGGTTATATTAATTTTTTTCTAGCTTCCTTGCCTATTGAAGTATTATTATAAAAAATTTCATCAACATTGGTTCATAAATAAAGAACGTATAATTTATTTTCTATAGAAGAACAAATTGCATTTTCCCCGCCCGATCGATAAAAACCGCAACATTTCGAAAACTTTAGCAGGGTGTAAAAAATAAACCATTTGAGATAGAGCAAAAATATTTTATATCCCTATTTATATCCATGAAAGGAGCAAACATGCCAAGTTTCATTAAAATCTGAGATCATGGGTGTCAAATCGTATTTTTTTGGGATGATTTGACGTGGAATGACCCTTAACGAATTAGCTTCAAAATTACATTGAAATTTCAGATGGAGGAAATTTTCTTTAATTATAGCCTACTAAACATGATTTTTTGATACATCTTTAAAATATTAGTTTTAGATTAATGGATTCCTTCAAAAGATCTAATTCTTATTTAGTATTCATCAATAAATAAAGAGCCTAATTTTAAATGCAACAGAAAATTTTCTAAAAAATCAGTACCTATAGTTCAGAAGCTTTATGATTTCAAACTAAATTGAATTATAAGAGTTTTTTTCCTGCTGTAAAGGGTAAAAAAGAATTAATGTTTTCTTTCTTACCTTTCAATTTCTTTTTGTCCACTGGTATTAGTGATTGCAGCTAAATACCTCATTATGATTTTTGAAGCTTCAGTTTTACCAGCACCACTTTCACCTGAAGCAGAAAACAAAATAAGACAATAATTATTAAAACTTTAGTTTGTTTAAAATTTTATTTTGAATAAACATTGAGCCATCAGTACATCAACGAATACTGAATTTTTTAATAGTGTAGATATTTCAAATCTATAAAATTTAATCTAAATGTTTAAAAATACATCAACTGTGAAAAAGTACAAAAATATCTCCAATTAAAGGTGAAGATGTTAACTTTTATTTGCCTTACTACTTAAAAAATCTACTAAGGACTATGTCGTTTATAATTTGCAGCATCATAAGATAATATTTTTCAAAAAACATACATTACTTACAATATTATTCTTAAAAAGCATACAAAATGGAACTAGTATAGATTGTTTTGTGGCAAAAATTTAGAAAAAATTGAAGGTGAAGTTTCAACTACAGTACAACTTGGATAATTCGAAGCTGAATGACCACAGCTAAACCACAGCTAAACTGAAGTTTAGCTGTGGTCATTCAGAGTTATGAAAGAGTGAGATATATGAGAGTTACGAAAATATTCGACTTCTGTAATTCGAAGTTTTGGATAATTTGAACTTCGAATTACAGAAGTCGAATACTTTTAACTTAATTTAAGGCCCACGAACGCCCGATAACGTTTATGATGTCAAAAACTACGTCAATAACCTTTTCTGGAAAATGTCAAGGCATGTATATAAAATAATTAAACATTGTATTTGTCCAGGAAATAAAATTTAGTTTGTACACAATATAAAAAAATAAAAAACTATAGTATATACCTATGAGGGCCGTGGTAGCCTAGTGGTTAGCACGTCGGACTTCCACCTGGAAGGTCGTGCGTTTGATACCCACTGAAGACCACCATGTATACTTGGGGATATGTGCATGTAAAATCCGTAGACCCCACTACCTTTCCCCGTGCGTAAGCAATCCTAAGGCCTCGGCTAACAGGTAGGGGTCTGGTGGAGAAAAGTATATACCTATGCAAATAGGAATATATAAGTAGCGTATTACTTTTACGAAATATTCTTTGGTTAAGTTTTAAAATCATGTAAAAAATTACCTGCTACAATTTTTAAAAAAATTGAGAAATTTCGGACTGCTTCGCTGAGTTTAGTCTTTTGATTTTAACAAAAATGAAAACATGCGTAGAAACTCATGATTTGAATATTCGAGCAACCAATAATTAGTCACATGTCGAAACATAAAGAGAGAGGGATTAGACGTGATTTACTGTTAACTAGAGTTCAATTTGCTGCAAACAAACAAGTAAGGTAAAATTTTAGCAGACAAGAAAGTATTTCAACGAACTTTTGTCGATTTTGGAAGAGAAAAACCTTTGAATTAAAGAAGTTGAACTTTGAATTATCCAAAAATTTTACAATTGATTTGAGTACAAAGTTCAAGGGACCAAGCAAAATCTTCGAATTAAAGAAATATTCGATTTAAAGACGTTTGAATTATCCAAGTTCTACTGTACTTTGAATGCAATGTATTTAAATTTTTATTCAGTAATAGCACATTTATATGCTTAAATCTTCATTTGTAACTCCAAGGTTAGATAAAACAAACGTGCACTATATATCCCTATATCATATTACACAATGACTTCTTCAAAAGGTGACAAATAAAAATGGAATATTAACAGGGAGAAAAAAAGAAACAATCAAACAATTTAATATGCTATAATAAATATGTATATGCTACCTGAGAGGAAGCTATATTTCACTAAGAAAATGGGTGAATAATTGTTAATTTTGACACCACATCACAAAGGATTTGCTATGACAAAGCTACCATTTACTAATATTTCCTACTTTAAATAAATTTAGCACCAAGAATATCAAATTATTACCAAAGGCAGTCAATACTTCCCCATTAACAACCTATAAATGTACAAATATGTGTACTCTTTGAATTTAATATAATTTAATATCAATGCTTCAAAGAAATCAGAATTTAATAGAGTTTTTAAAGAAGCTAACAGAAGAATTTTTAACAGAACATAAAGAACTGCTACGAAGTGAAACAATTAATAGTGAATCATTTTTCATTCAAGCGATGATATACACTGATTTGATTATAAATATCATCTAATATGAAAATTCAACATAGAATTTGTCTCATTAATGCTGGAAAAAAAAAGTAGAGGCCATAATCAGATTTTGTTGTTAAACAAAATATTAATCTCTCTCGCCTGATTAACTTTAATTTAAAAATTTCTTTTGATTGTTATCTTATAAGAAGAAAAATGGATATCAATAGTACATGACTGCATCTTGTTTTTTGACTATTAGTAATTTCACTCAAATTTAAGGTATAATAAAAGGTTTAAAAGATATAATAACCACTCAAAAACTTTGTACTGCAAAAGGAATCCACTTCAACATCAAGTTTTTGATAAATGGCTTGTTCTACAGACAACCCACTACTAAGTATGACTATTTTCGTTACATTAATATGCATTTAATAGGGTCTTCTCTTCATTGTAATTCTAAGTTTGATATAACATCTATGCAGCATCTCCCAATCAATACAAACCCATTTTAGGCCAAGCACAGAAATATTAGAATATGTGGTATAATTTTCATTGAAATATGCTTAAGTCACCTTCATTACGCAAACAAAGTTTTGTGCATGAAGAATATTTTATGGCCAGATCAATGAGCAAATCATTTCATGGCACAATTGTATTATAGTCAAATTTATATATATTTTTTATAAATTTTGAAACATTTTAGATGCCAATGGACTTGGCCTTAGAGGCACAAATAGAGTCTGTGGTTTTTGCACATTTTACATCGTTTATGGCACTGGCCACCAAACTTATAAAGCCACGGAGCAAAAGCAGTTTTTGAACTCTACCAAGAACTATTTTGAAAATTTCTCAACAAAAAGTGTGTACCCTAGGGATCCCAGTACAAGAACTTTTTGTATCAATCTGCAGCACAAGTTTCAGAAGTCAAAATTTGTCTGCGTCCAAATTTACAATCATAAAAAATAGCAAACTATGCATTTTAAAACAGTTGACATAGAACAATATACGCAGACAATAAATAAATATCATAAATATTCAATTTATAAATTCAATAAAAAATTTCTCCTTTAAAAAAAATTGTAAGGTGGCTAATTAAACTGCAAGAGCTTCAAGATAAATATGTAGCTCTCCCTGCCGTGCAGCCCGATTTCTGCTACCGGGCTAGGGATGTAACAAAGAGTGGTTTGGCCAAATACCGAATATTCGTCCATTTCTTTCAAGCCGAAACCAAATTGTCGGCCATTTCTTCTAGGCTGAATACTGAATATTCGGCGGCCGAATATTAAAGTTTTAGAAAATCGTTGTAATAGAAAGTATTGGTCAAATTTAAAAGTATTAACTCAAAAACCTATTCCACACATTAATCAATAATGTATGATTTAATTATATTTGTTGAGAATCTAAAATTAATGTATGCTCTGTATTGTTTTGAATGCAATAAAACTTAGAATTTCACCTGCAAGTGGAACAGAAACAGGTTTTAATGTAAAATTTTTACCTTGCTCAAAATAGTTTTATGAAGATGTTTTAAAAGTTATAAAGCATTTTTATTTCATGGGTTTTTTTTTACGTACCTATTCAAAAAAGAGAAACTGAAATTTAATGCATTTAACTAGAATATATTTTTATTTTCAAAAACCCCAATAATTTATGCTATCTTAATATTAATAATATATTCTAGGCCTTTCACATTTCTCTCTTGCCTTATATTCACAATAAATCAGTCTACCCAAACAAAGTCTGATTTACACTTTATTAAAGTAAACAAAGTGTACCAAGTAAAGTCTGATTTACTTTGTAAAGTAAAAGTCTCATATTCTCCATCATAATTAACTATTGCCAGCTTTTAGGAGCAAATGCAAAATATAAAATACAATACATATTAAACTTTAAAATCTGTTTTTGTTCAGTCAAACGTAAAACCAATGTTTAAAAAAAGTAGTTTTTTTTTCAAAATTATTTTTATTTATTAAAACTGATATATTTATGTGTTCTTTTGCAATAAAACTATATAAAACAATTTTAAATTTTAAATTCTACTAATTTCTTATTTTTTTTTACATTTCTACTGTAGCAGAACTATTCAGCCGAACAGTCTATCAATATTCGGCAGGCCAAATTTGATCTTGCCGAATATCCAGCTATGGGCCAAATAGACTGAATGCTGAATAGTGGCTGAACATTCATTATATCCCTAGTGCACTCCAAATTGAATTATTAACATATGCCAAGAACTGTTTGCAATTTTAGGCACCTACAACAACATTTGAGGGGATCAAGGACAACTTCGTATGGAAAGTCCTCCTTAGCCTTCAAAGCTATCTAAACATGTTAACAGAGCTTTCAATGC
Organism: Octonoba sinensis; assembly: GCA_038502835.1. Classification (NCBI taxonomy): domain Eukaryota; kingdom Metazoa; phylum Arthropoda; class Arachnida; order Araneae; family Uloboridae; genus Octonoba; species Octonoba sinensis. Next base: position 60,253,994 of record CM076603.1, read on the forward strand.
AATTAATTTTTGGAAATTGGCAAATCCCATAACGAAAAAAAAAAACGCTTACAAATATACCACTTTAAAACAAATGTTCTGAAAAAACATTGTTTTCATGACCTAACATGTGCTTGTTAAATAACATTTAACCCTACAATGCATGAATTTTTTTATTTCTTCTGAAAAAAGTATATTTGATTTCTATGGCAAAATTTAACTTATGTCGGCATCTAGTGGAAATTTTATGAGCTAATGACATAAATCTAGGCTTATATTATACTTCTTGCAAAAAAAAAAAATTGTTTCAAAACTGTTATTAAAGCTGGTATGGAAGTAAAAACATGTGTTGCCAAATGGCTACACTATGCACTGTAGGGTTAATAAATACCTGATATTACGACACACACATCCACAGCATTGCGCTTCATTGACTTGTGAGCAGCATCAGCAATAGCAAATATATGGGGTGGTCTTTCAAATATCTCTCTGCCTCTGTAACTACCCACATAGTCTTGTCCATATATATTCATCGTTCGATATGGATTTACAGAAACACATACTTCGCCAATATATGTGTAAATATGTCCAGCTGTATATCTGCAATAAAAATTTTACCAGTTAGGAACATCACTCTCACTACAAACATAAAAAACAAATGGTTAATTTTTCTTCATTTCTTTCATATTAAATGGGGAGTATCATAAGTTAAAATCCGATTGTTCCAAACAGTTCATATAGTAGAGCATAAAAAACGGATAAAAACAACTAAGAAACTAAAGCATGTTAAAATGGCAGAATAAATATATTTTTAAAAATAGTGTATTCAAGTTTTAATTTAACTAAATACAATAAAGACCAACAATAATAATAATAATAAAAAATCATTTCAGGCAAAAATAACAAAATGACCATAAGGAAATAATAATCATAATAAGACACATTTTGAAAGTAAAGTTGACCAAATAGTGAATTTTGATCCTGTAACTATAAGCGCACTTTACCATAAATTACCATAAATATTTTTACCACTTCATTCACAATTTCATTTAAATAAAGTAAGTTTTTATTTAGGATGATTCAATTTTTATATTTTACTCTTTTATTTATTAACACAAAATCAAAACATCGCAAACATTTCAATTCTCATTATTCATTCTTTCAAACTGTTTATATATTCACTTTTTATTTTCATTAGCTTAATTGACAACACAACTTTGAAGATTATGTCCTGCACTCAATAAACCTAGTTTTTATCACAGATGTCCACGTCCTTAGCCAAGTAAAATAGATTATGGGGAAGAGGGCTTTCATGCCCCCTTCCCCTTAATTGAATTCATTAAATTCATGCTGAAGCTATATAACTGTGCAAAAATACACTTATATAAAATTTTAGATGAAGTAAAATAATATATTTTACAAAAATATTTTTTATGAAAATGAAAATCAAACCATGTAATTTTTCTCTCTCCATCCCCTCTCTCCCGTCCACTCATTTTTCTTTTTGTTGTTTATTTACTTATTTATCTATTTTAAAATTTGTCTTTTAAAAGACCCAATCTCAACTTTGATATTAATTGAAAAGCAAAATTCGATTTAAAAATTCCGCAAAGAAAAGAAAATTTATGCTGAAGCTATAAACAGTGCAAAAATGCGCTCATATAACATTTTAGATAAAATAAAATACTTTATAAAAAAAATAAAGGCAGGAAAGTGGTTAAAAATATCTTTCATGATAAATCAAATCCTCTTTAATGCAAAAAAAAAAAAAAAAGAAAATAAAGAAAAAGAGAAAGGTTTATGGACGCATTAAAATGTAATTTTACATATTTAAAAAAAAAGGATGGAATATAGTCGATCCAGCATTTTAATAAGGTCCGTTTTTTGTGAATTTCAAAAACATTTTTGTGAAAAATAAAAATTGTTTAAGAAAATTCAAAATTTAAACATACAGTGCTTTTTTTTTCTGCTTATTTAATAAATATTTCTGCAAAAAGCACGATTTGGTAGCTCGGAATTTTGTGAAGGGTCCGAAAAAGGACCTGAATATCCTCTGGCGGGACCCCTGAATGCTTATGCAAAGTCAGCAAGAACTTTCACATATAAGTAGCTATGTATAAAACGATCCACCCATTATTAATTAAGACACAGTTTGATATCAATGACTATAGCGTAACTCCCCCAGACTAATCTCTATTCTTAGCATCTTGGAAACAGTCCTTCAACTAAAATAGATTCCTTTCAATTGGACATTCATTTATCTTTATACACATTCTGAATGATTGCATGCATTCATGAAGCGAATGACTTAAATTAACTTTCAAAATTTTAAATAGAAACACCCTCTTTCATGACGTCAATGAGTATATTATACTCATAATAGCAGTAATGTATATATCTGGAAACTTGCTGATTATAAGAATCAAAGATGAGCGTCTCTCGGTATTGATTCCACAATTCAATTGTAAACAAGAAGTTCCAGCTAGAATAGACGAGCCTACATTCGTATACTTCAACATCAAATATATAATCCAGCTATCTCTCTACCTTTCTCATTTAGATTTAGTTCCTTAACTACTTCTTCAAATCCACTTTTTTCAACGGTTAATACATATTCATTCACTCATTCATTCGCTTATTCATCATTCCATTTATTCACTCAGAAATATCCCTAAAACTCCAGATCAAAAAGCTTCTCGGAAAAATAGGCTCGTTTAGTTCTGAATGAACTTCATTCTGTATCTGTTCTACCCATCATAAAATCCTTCTGATAAAGTTTGTTCCAAGCAAATCCGTCAGTTAGATCAAGATTAATGTAGGATTGAAATTTCCCCATAGGCTATTATGTTAATTTCACTATAATTGCTCAAAAATGAAATGAAAAATTATTCAAATAAAAAAATAGAATATGGAAATGCAATGTCCTAGCCAAGATCTTTCGAATGCAAAAACAAAAAAAAAAGAAAGAAAGAAAAGAAAGAAAAAAAATGGAATCGGACATTTCCTTCAAAAGTTACGAGGACAGACAGACCGGCACACACATTTTCCCTATCTCAAAACCCTACATTAAAATATTTTATTTTTCAATCTTTATTTCATTACTTCACTTATTTTAAATTTTATTTTAAAGGATATTTTTATGATACATTAAGCCTTCTCTCAAACCTTTTTTTTTAAAAACTTTTACGGGAAACTATGTTAAAAAGGGTCACTTAAAATTTAGATTTTCCTGAACATAGTTTCAAGTGGGTCTTTTCGAAACTTTGGAATAAAAAAGTTCAATTCTGCTATAAAAAACTCTTATTTGTGCTTACAAGGGCGCAATAGTAATTGATTTTGGAAGCTCCAAGCCGTACATTGAAAGAAGTTTCCAAATTGAAATTTCAAAATATTAAATTCTTTATTCAAAATAGCTAGTTTTGAGTTTATTTTGGGAGAGGCTCGAGCTCCCTTTCCCTCCACCCCCCCCCCCCTTTATGGTCACAGTTAGTAGATTAAAAATTTTAAATAGTCACAACGGCTTTTTTCTTTTGTAAGTTCAATATTAAAATTGTTCACAAAGTTACGAAATTAAGCGTATTTTGCCAGAATGTGTAGTGTAGTGTACCTTAGCTTTCTGTAAAGAACAAATCACGCTCGGAACGAAAAATATTCTATCCTTTTTAAAACGCTACATAAATTCTCAAAAATGCATTTGAGGCTTCGATATTCAAGTTAGAGCTCTGAAGTAATTAAGTACACATTCCACGATTTTGCACTTTCTTTTTTTTGATGAATTTTCAAGTTGCAAGTTCGATTAGGAAAACATCTCACACAAATTTTAAATGCTTCTTCTACAGGGATCATCATCAAGAACACTCTTACACAACAGGTACACGCAAAAGGTTCATAAAAATACGTTTATTTGACATTAAACAGTGTCATTCATCAAATGTCGGCGCCGTTTCAAACGCATCTTCGGGAAAAGCGCCGAGCGTCGTTTCCGCTTTCCGTTCTCAAAATCAAGGATGACTAATCAACTGACTCTCAAGATGCACAACATTTGCGTCATTTCCGTTAACATATGAAGAACACGCTAAAGAAAGTAGCATTAAAAGTAAAAGTAGAACTTTTGCTCATGTAGGTCAAGAGAAAAAGAATCAGATCAAACTAGACTACTTTTCACCCTAAGGACATAATGAATACTTCACAAACAGACTGATATGTTGTTGAGGAATAAGCCTGTTGCAAAAATTGGATTACATTGAAACATCAATGCGGAATGTTTTAGTCCTAGCAGATGAAATTTCAATTAATGTTGAAGGAACTGACACGAGTATATTACAAGCAAGGATTACCTTAAGTTTCTTACGTCTTAAAAGAGTCAATATCCTTTTGGGAAAAAGAAAAGAAAAAAATAGTGATGAGTTTTTCTGTGTAAAAGGATGCTTTTACACCAAAGGCGACAAAGACAATATTTCTGCCTTGTCTCATCTGCGCAGCAGCAGAGCATATTTTTGAAGGCAAAAAAAAAAAAAAAAGCTCTGCGCTTGTGCAAATGAGAAAAGACAGGAAAATTGTCTTTGTTGCCTTTGGTGTGAAAGTACCCGAAGAGTTTTTTCTTAGCAACAACATACATTCACATTGGAACTTCTTCGTAAATACCTGGTTTGAAGCCTTACGAATTCTTTTCGTTAGGAAAACTCTAAAAATATGCGGCATATGCGTGAACTGTAATTCCTTGAGAGTAGTGTTGTAAAATGCACAGGCATAATATAAACCTGGCATATATATAAACCCGGTAAATATAATGTAGTTTTTGTAATTTATTTGTTAGAAGTAGTTATTAATTGCCACTTGCAGATATGACAGATATAACTTTTTTTTTTTTGTATGTTTTGGTTAAAATGATTTTAGTTGGTGTTTGATATTCCGTTATAAATAGGTTAATTAGCTAAGCCCTAACATATATTAAGTTGCATACCACTGCTGCCTAATAACAAAATCAAAACACACAAATAAATTGAAATTGGTTATTTTTTTTCCTTGCCTTCATCTTATCGTTACTGCTGCTCTCTGAGGAAGTGGCTTTGACATACAGATCTGCCCCATGCCCAATTCACCAAACTCTAGGATTTAATTTTCATTTACAACAGGGTTTTCTTAATTTTTGAGCCATTATGAAAATTAAACTGTAAATATCCCAAAGTATCTTCTTTTTTGCGGAAGTTCATGGAGAAATTCCCAATCTGGCCCTCTTCTGTTCTTAGTGGAATTTTACACCACTAAATCAAAAACGAGTAGAGGTTTCGGAAGAAGTTAATTTTCTTAAGTATATGCCGGTAGTACTCCTCTGATAATTTCCAAGAAAATATGAGATGGTGATATTTTGGCCCAGTGTTGAATCGACATAAAACGACCCCATGTTTTATGATCAATACTGATAAAATGTGGGGCAGAAAATAAGCACTTTATACTTTTATCAGTGAAATGTATATTGTACTGACAAAAAAAAAAAAAAAAAGAGAATTTCCTGAAGCTTAGTTTTACAAAAGTAAGCAAAATATTCGTAATAAAATATAAAGCAATGATTATAAGTAAATTTAAACAAGTGTTCACAAAAGAAAATTACATATTTCACAAGCGGAGCGGAATCGCTAGATTCCGTTTTTGTACCAATTTCGTGAAAGATTCGTTTTTAGGGATTTAAACTAAACGGACCCAATTCCCTTTTAACTGAACCCTTGGTAATATAACTTAGTAAATAATTGAAAAAGAAGGATTTAACGGAGTATGACACACACAGTTAAGAAATTAACACACATATAGTCCCACAGAGATAACAACGAATGGACCTACCTAAAAGTTGAGAGAACGTTGAAAATTTAACAAAATCAAACATTTCCATTTACAGGCAGCATATTTTTAGAAATTAAAAAACATCTCTACAAATCTCCACTTTCAATTTATACTTAAAATTACAACTGTTGGTAGTTGCTAAAAGAGCAACAGTTTAGGGTGTTAGTCCTACACTGTAAAAATTTTGCATTAAGTTGCCACCATTGTTGGTGTTCAGTCAAAAGTTAAAAAGTATTCATTTTGTTATATACAGTCGACGCTCATTATAACGACCACACATTATAAAGACCATTCCATTATAACAACCAGTGGGAAAAGTACCAACTTTATCCCTATGAACACTATGTTAATTTGCTTTCGGTATAACGATCGCTCTGTATCATCTAATCCAATACAGCGACCGTATTTAGCGGACACTATTTCCGGTATTTTTTCCAAATAGTGAATATTTATAAATTTGTAACTTGAAATGACCTTGATTATAGTTTATGGACAAACTGCATGGAACCTTCGGTGTTCAGTCGAACTTTGACAGGGGGGGGGGGGGGGATTACCACTCATCACAGTACGGAAAGAATAGAGGGGGATTAACCGTTTAATTTCAGGATTTCTTACTATTAGAAGGGGTTGACAGATGTATTGGGTAGTGCTTCGTTTGAATCAAGTATTTTTCCAACGGACGATACTCCAAAATAAGAGGAGAAATGCTGTCCCTTCCAGGTGTCATGTCAGCTAAGTTCTACTTCCAGAAATGTGTATGTAATCCCCCCCCCCCCCCCTATTTTCGACTTAAAAATCTGTTTAACATTTCGCACTGATAATTTTTTTTAAAATTCTATTAATAAAAAAAAAATAATTTGAGCATTTGTTTTGGAATCTTCGAAAAATTACCAATTTTTAAGGAACTACTGAACATATCATGCATTTATATATTTTTCAGAAAATTCTACCTCTTATAGCGACTACTCGTTATAAAGACTTTTTTTCTGCGGGAAACAGATGGTCGTTATATCAAGCGTCGACTGTATTTTAAATCCTTTAAAGTGTTTGTCTAAAAAGATACAGATAGCAGAATGTTTTTTTTAGGATATCATGCTCGTCAACTTATTTAGGTGTCAAAAGCTCCTTACGATTTACGCTATTTTCATAGAAATGAGCAATCATAATGAAATTACGAAGCGTAACTGTGTTAATAAATTTCATATGCTAAGAAACATTACACACGGTCTATATTTTTTTTTAGACAGATACATAAAACAATTTAAAATACATTAATAACAAGAAGTTCCGTCTAGAACTATACGAGCCTACTTTCCCGTATACACCGAATCAGGTTTCATTGATTGTCACATGATTTAAATCAGCTTGATTTAAATCATGATTTAAATCGCGATTTAAATCAAGTGATTTTTTTCAAAAAAATCATCAAGTTTACAATGTTAGAAAGTGTTGTAAAAATGAAATATGTTGCAATTACAACCACTATTTCAAACAAAACTTCCTAGGCCCATCTGTCTGTGTGCATAACATATTTCATAAGTTTAGAATTAATTACAATTTTTTTAATTTTACAATATTACTCTTATTCTTCAAGCGTCTTAACCGCAAAGCATAATTCATTCAATCATTCAAATTAGAATTCATAATAACCATGAACCATTCTGTGTTCTTTATCTTAACAATAGTATTTTAGATCAGTTTAATAAATGCCACACAGTAAATAATTCAGAATGATAGTGTTTAAAGCAGCAATTGTTGGAATTTAGAATATGTATCCTTAAAGTTTCATCCATGTCCCCTAATAGCTTAAGGTTTTTCCTCTAAAATACTTTTTTATCATAAAGTTTGCAATACATATATTTGATTAAAACAAAAAGTTTCAGTTTTTAGTAATGGTGTGAGCATATGATTTTACTAAATGGGTAAAAATATTTCAGGCTCTTTCATTTATAAAGTAGAAAAATGGTTAAAGTACACTTGATGTAAAGAATAAGTACATACAATTAATGTGAACAATGTGAATTAAGTACATACATTGTTACTTTTTTCAGCTTTAAATAGCAAAATAATTCAGATTAAATTTGTTCGCTTTCTCTATACTTATGAGTGTACTTTTATTCCTGGTAGGGTTAAGTTTCATTTGAGCCATGAATTTATATTAAAATTTGTTTATCATTATTATTATTAAAAAACATTTATTGCTGTGGTAAAAGTTAAAGTATGTTTTTGCATATTGATTAACATGCCATATTGTTTCTATGGATTTATCATAATAAATATCCAAAATATATAAGGTATTTTTAAAAAAATAACAAAAATCACGAACCCTGCACCGAATTCAAATTTATAATCTAGCTATCTCTCTCTCTGTCTTTCTCGTTTAGTTTTAGTTCTTAATTGCTTGAAATATACCTTTTTCAACGGTTAATAGATATTCATTCAATCATTCATTTATTAAGTCATCCATGTATTTAGTAACTCATTTTTTCATTCATTCTTTTACTTATTCATTTAATCATTCATTGATTCAAAAATATTCTTGAAAATCCCGATCAAAAAATTTCATAGGAAAATAGGCTCGTTAGTTCTGGATGAACTTTCTATTTGTACATGTTCTACGTCATAAGAGCTTTCCGATAAAGTTTGTTCCAAGCAAATCGGTCCGTTAGATCATGATTTATACAGGATTGAAATTTTCCCGTAGGCGCCATTTTAAATTTTTTTTTTTTTTGAACTGTTCAAAAATGAACAAAAATTGTTCAAATCAATATTTCACGCCAAGAACTTCTTCCAGTGAGCTTGTTCATGGGAACTTGGATCTTGTACCCAAAGTTTACATAATTTGCTTCATTTTCACCCTAGGCGATAATGTTAAAAATTTTTGAACTGTTCAAATTTGAAAAAAAAAATTGTTCAAATCAAAAAGTAAAATATGGAAATGAGATGTCCTCGCTGAGATCTTTCGAATGCAAAAAGAATTTTTCTAATCGGACAATTCGTTCAAAAGTTATTGGGGGGGGGGGGGGACAGACCGACAGACACACTTTTTCCCTATCTCCAAACCCTACTTTCAATTTTTTTTATTTTTCAATCTTTATTTAATTACTTAACTTATTTTTTACTTTTCTTGATTTCTAACGATATTTTCACGATACATTAAGCCTTCTTTCATGCTTTATTATTATTTTTTTACTTTTACGGGAAAGTAGGCTAAAAATGAATAATTTTCAACTTTACATCAGCTGAACACCAAAAATCGTGGCAACTAAACGCAAATTTTTTACAGTGCAGTGATGGATAGGGCCGCGGTACCCTAGCGGTTAGAGCGTCGGACTTCCACATGGAAGGTCGCGCGTTCGATACCCGCTGAAGACCACCCATGTACACTTGGGGATACGTGCATGTAAAATCAGAGGACCCCACAACCTCACCTCGTGCGCAAGCAATCCTAAGGCCTCGGCTAACAGTTAGGGATCTGGTGGAGAAAAGTAGTGATGGACGTATTCCGATCCCTTCACTCATATGGTTCGGAAAAAAATGAACGCGTCCTCAATGATAAAAACCGGCATCATCGTGAGTCCAACGACATGAACTATAATAAACTGCTCGTTTATCTTTCATTAATCAAATATTACGCTGCAAATAGTATGATCTGCGCAATTATCAATCAGGGAAAACAGAATTTTAAGATTTCACGAATACATTTAAAGGTCTATTGAGAAAGTGTTTTTGCCCAAAAATTGTAGCGTTAAAACTTAGCTCCTTAGTTGTAATCAGAAAATGTGTAGATGTTATTGAATTCCTTTTTTTCTCCTTTTCCTAAAAGAGATATCATGTCCTTAATTCAAAGTGTGATTTTTTTTTACACGGTAACGCAATGGATAACTAAGTTGAAAAGTGAAGACAAGGATGGAAACAAATATGAGGTAAGTGGAATACTCTGATGCTTGTGTAGTATTTACATTGTTGCTCAGGAACGAAGAGAAAAATATCAAATTAAGAAGGTCCTACAAATTGAAGTTGGATATACACCCAGTAGCAGAATTTTCTGTATCAATCTGAAGCAAGTTTCAGAAGCCAAAATCTATCTGCGGCACCAAATGATGTGGAACAAAATTTACAACCACAAAGATTAGCAAACTATGCATTATAAAATCGTTAAAATATAACATGAATACATGCAGACAAGAGACAACAAATAAATGTTATAATTATTCAATTTATTCTGGGGGGAATATAATCATTTAAAACCGGAAAACGTTTTTTCCTTGTCACATTTAAAAAAAATTAAGATGGCAAATTAATTTGCAAGCTTCAAGATAAATCTGAAGCGCTCGCTGCCGTGCTGCGCGATTTCTGCTACCGGGAATATACATATATTAATTTTCTAATATGATGCACATGCAATTATACATTCTTCACCTTTTACCCAGCACTCAAACTATCCTACATAATGTGTATCATCGCGTGACAACCAAACGCGGATCCAAGAGAGGGGTTCAAGGAGATCTTGACCGCTTTAAAGAAACCAAAGATAGTCTAAAACAAAAGCAGTTTTAGACCATCTTTGGCCCGACGACTTCAATTTAAAAAAAATCTGGAGGAGAGCAACCGAATTCCTTGCTCCTTACTCTAGCATCACCTGAGATAACCGGAAATTCCGTTTTTAGAACTTTAATTTTGAAAAAATTGTGAGAGAACTCTCGAATCTCTCTCCCCTAACTTCGTCTAAAAACAAAGACTGTCTTAAATTGCACTTTTAGCACGTTTCTAAAAATTTTCGGGGGAGAATGTCCAAGCCCGAAAGTTTTCAAATGCTATGTATAAAATTGACCCCCCTACTCCGCTAACGTCTCTACAAACACACACCGCAAACCAAAGACGTAGTACATGCACTCTGGCAAATGAAAATCTCGCATAAGTTTTCAAGGATTTTTCACTGCGAGACAAACATAAAAAAATGAGCCTAAAATAGTTTTAAAATTTCAATTTGTAAAAATTTTACCCAGGGAAAGCCTCCGAAAAATGTGTTTTTAGCACTTCAATTTCGGAAAAATTCAAGTGTGAGAATTGACTCTTTAAAGTGTCAAACTTAAATTAATGCTGGAATTTTGTCAAGCAGTGAAAAAAAAATCCTTAAAAAATGTTCTGTCTTCACCATTCAAAAATTATATTTGCCTCTGGCACAGAATATCTGTCTCCATATCTCAGATAGCTTAGGGTCTCATCTAGTCTAAATCCGGCCCTGGACACTGCAAATAAAAGCTACAGCTATTAACAATATGGTAGTTTTTAGATATACACACTTTATTATAAACATAAGGCCCACGTAGCATTCAAAGAGTAAACAAAGAACAAATTGATAAAGATGCAAAATCTAACATTTGCATACAATGAAGAAAATCTTCAAGGTTTTTAACGGCTAAAGTAAAAACTATTTGTTTCAAATTTATCATTCAAAAGAGACTTGGACTTGACCTTTATTTCAAATTCACGACAAGTAATTTATATGATCTATATTTTCTAAAATATTCCAAGTGCAATGACACAAAGAAATTGGTTGTGGAGTAGGCTAATGGCAACCAAAGACAAACAATCTTAAAAGATACTAAATATTCATCATTCATTTATTCGATTGTATAAAAATAACTGATAATCAGTCGTTTTCGATAGATTTTATATCAGAAAATCTTCTAAAGATGCCGCTTTTTTCAAATTATTTAAAGCAATGCAAAATTGTCCAAATCAGAAGCTTACTACTGTTACAGCAAAAGAACTATCTGGAGAAAAAAGAAAAAAGCAAGAGTTTTAAAAGCTTTTGAATTATTTGGCCATGAATCATTTACTTAATGGCCTTTCAGGATGCGATCCAAAACATACATACACACTAAACATATTGTTAAAATTTAAGTTCCACTTTGAAATGGCTCTAAAATGTAAATTCCTGGAACAAGTATACTTGATAGTTGTTTACAGTGGTCGTTAGATTTTATGGGGAAAAAAAAAAAAAAAAAAAGAACAAATAAATAAATTAAAAAAAAAAAAAAAAAAGTTTGGAATAATCACCATCATCAGAGACCGACACTCCCATTTCTGGCTATCCTGGGAAGATCTAAGCCTTCTGCCTATGGGATTATCGCAATGGCTCGTGGTACGCTAACAGTTACTATTAAGCTTTGTAATACGCTTTAGAAATGAAATAAACTTTAAGCAGGTGTTTAATGTCCTTTAACTCCCTTAAATATATTATTGCATACAACGACATCTTCGGTGGGTTTTGAACTTTTCTTTTTGTTGAAAATAAATTAATGCAATGATAAAATTTAATATGACTTCCGGTGTCCTCGCACACGCTTACCAAAAGTTTGATAACATTAGGTTCAATAGTTTTCTTTTAGGGTCATTGCAAAGTAGAATTTTAATTATTAAGAAAGAAAGAAAATAAATTCCGTCATATTACTTGATATTTAAAGGTTTCTTTATTTATCAACATGAAGAATGCAGAAAAAATATCGATTAAAAACAAAGTCTTCATGTCCATCTGTAAAGAAAACAAGTTTTTTTTAAAAAACTGCAATAGTGTCAGAAACGTACTGCTTGGAAAAGTTTTTAAAAATGTCTTTTTTTTTTTGTTGGTTGGAAAAGAAACAGGAGGGAAGTAATGATACCGAAATTTTTTTAAAAATCTAGGATTTAAAAAAAACTTTCATGTATCAATTTGTTACAAATATGTAGATTTGGTTGTATAACATATCCAGGGCCGGTGCTAGACAGAGGCGGTGAGGCGCCCGCCTCAGGGCGCGTCGTTCTTTGGGGCGCATTGGCCATAAATATTGACTTCATCGTTTTAAGTAACAAACAATAATTTTTATCTCAAAAAAAATATATATTATTTTAACTATATAGTTTTGCAAATGATGCATCAACATCTAATTTCATTATATATTACACGTTTAATTTTGATAAAATCAAACACAGAAACACATCAGGAACATCTTGAAACGTTTCCGTTTCTTTCTATCCCTTGTTGAAAGGATATATTTTTTATTAGGTTACTTCATGTTTTGCACATTATCCTTTTCTTCTCCACAGCGAGAGGCGGATTGAATGTATTCAGAGGGGGCGCTTTATAAGTGTTTGCAGCTCCAGAAAGTGTCTTCTCTATTTTATGATGAACAAAACGCAATCTTATTGCTTTTTCTCTTTTTTATTCTTTCTTATTCAGTTCATTTTGAGCAGCGATTGTTTTCCTTCAGCTTTTTGAAAGTTAAAATATCTATAATTAAAATTTGTATCGATCATTTTTAATCTCTATTCTTTCATAATATATAGCAGGGAATTTCATAATATATAGCAGGGGCGGAAAAAAGTTTTTTGCCTCAGGGCGCCATTCGTGCTAGCGCCGGCCCTAAACATATCTACGCTTTTGTTTTGACCAAAATACTTTTATTACAAATATTGAAACTTACAGAACACAGGGGATAAAAGTTAGAGAGGGATGGTGGGATTCCCGCCGAAATTACAGTTCCCCTCTTTTAAAGCAGATCGGGTGGAGACTCACTCCCACGAAAGATTCGATAACAATTCGATAAAGCGAAAATCCGGAATTTTTTTCACTTTTTATATAGTTACCGATATTTTTTGTAAAATAATAATAATAAATCAGGTGGGAAGAGGATGTAGATATTCTAACTAATTATCAATTATATTTGTCTTTAAGATGAAAAAAAAATACTTATTTTCTTGAAAACAGAATTTTTCGGCTGTTGTGACCCTTTCCCCCAGAGAACTCTGTGGTTATGCCACTATTTTCCATACTACTAGGAATAAAATTTATACTTGACTGGGACTTAGAAACTTTTACTATGAGGGAATGCACAAAAGGCTAAAATACTCGAATGATACAGTAGCCCCTCGTTATATCGCGTTTGTCGGGGGACAGCAAAAAAGCGCGTTATATCGGAATGCGCGATCAAACCGATGCCGTTAGAAAAACCTCAAAAAGTAAAAGTAAATTGAGTGTCAACGTAAAAAATTTAATTTAATCTTACATTATGACAACTTTCTTAATAAAAAATAGCCTAATAAAAATAAACCTTTTCATAAAAATCCTTGGGCAATAGACATCTGTCTCTTTCATTCCATGCGCATTAGGATCAATACAAAAAGAAATGTCAAGTAAAACGTCAACTGGTTTGAGTAGAATCTTCGAGGCTGCAGGCATGTAAGTTGGGGAGTGGAAGAAGAATTGTTGCAGCTTTTAACTGCAGCAAATTCAGAAGAAAGGAAAACATTCCTGTTCGATGGCTTTGTTTAATGGAGGAAAAGGGACTTTACTGAGAAATGTAAGTTTTTACTTTCAAGAACTCAAACATAAAATTTTGGGAGACATAGAAAAAGCGCGATCTATTCGAATGAGCGATATAACGAGGGGTTACTGAATTGCGAATTTTTCTCCCCTTCCAAAGAATTGCAATCGCCTCCATATGTAAAGCTTGGTGGGGATACCTTCCCTCCACTTGAAAATTCGAATTTTAGCCACTGGAAAAATCTTACAAAATATCCCACTATGCCTCCCAACAGAAATAAGCATTCAGGTCCATCAAAACACTTTTCTTTTCAAAGCAGCATTTGATAAAGAAAGAGCAGGAAATGAAAGAAAAGCGAAAGGGCGTTGCAAAGCAAGAAAGTCACAAACCAGGTCATATTTCAGAGAATAGGTCCAAAGCCCTCATGTTGTCCTCTCCCTTTTCTTCCTCGTGAACCGAGGGAAACCACTGGCGCGTGATGATATCTTATCTGCGAGATGTTGATTTTAATATATATATATTGTGAGGTAATAAATTAAACTGTGTGTCCACTCGATCAAAAAGGTCTATATGCCAAGCGAAGCGGTGTGATTCTCGATTTCTTGCTGTTAATGTTATTATTTATTGCGCGAAACTTCCCGAGTCAAGTCAATTTTTTCGTTGAGCTGCATTATTTTAACTGATGAGCTGCATTATTTTAACCCCAGAGGGACTTCGGTACAGTTGTACGACAAAAAAGTGTGTTTAAAGCGAGTGGTTGGTGCTTAAATGCGAAATTTTAAATGTTGACACAGTTTTTTTCTTATCTGGATAAAGGGTTAAAATCGAAGAGAACGAATAGAACTGATCTTTCGTAGAAACGATCCCTAGCATGGAGGAATTTTAAGTTCAGTCAAAAATAATCCTAAAAATTAGTAAACTGTAAAATATTTTTGTCCGAAAATACACAAGAATCTTCTGGAAATCATTTATCCGGAGTGTGATGTAAAATTACTGAGAACTAAAAACGAGAAACTACGAAGCCTTTGAAAAAGAAAAGTAGAGAACATAAAAACAGAGAAAATTCTGTAAATTGAAAGTAACAGATAAAGTGCCGTAGTATTGACGCCATCTATGAGTAAGCTCAATTACTATTCTGGCACAGAAGGTCGAAGGTGAATTCAGTTGAGCCCACGCTGTTGCAATTCCTGTGCCTTAGGCCGCTCGTCCAAAGATGCTTCCAAAATTGAGGATTGGTCGGCGAGGGCTGAAGGGTACTCGCTAGAGGTGGAAATAAACCAAACGCCAACAATACCTAATGCATTTCTTGACAATTTTTAAACTGGTATAGTCACAGTTCTCAGTGTCTAGTTTCATGTAACTTAACAGATTTTTCTCTGTGATTGTAAAAAGTGCGGAAAAACAAGCACTTTATTGAGAAACTTATCAAGAAACTTTATTATTTGATAGTTCTTCGTAAATTCAAAGTTTTTTACAGAAATTTTTTACTGTGTGCTAAACAGGTGTTGAGGAGAAAAGTAAATCATGGCTTAGTAACGTGGTTTTTGATTTAGAAATAACTCCGATGACGAATTTTACAAAACAATAACGGCACTAAAAAAAAAAAGCTCGTTCTCATTCTCTTTTTATGATTTGTTTAGGATTGAAGTCTGGTTGTCGACAGCTAGGTTTGGACAAAAGATTTTTACTGTCACTCCTGCGCACCTTTTTTCTTTTTTTTAATGTTGGGCGTACTTCTCCTAATCGGTAACCTATACTTTTCTCCACCAGACCTCTACCTGTTATCCAAGGCCTTAAAATTGCTTGCGCAGTGGGCGAGGTAGTGGGGTCCACGGTTTTTACATGCACGTATCCCCAAGTGTACATGGTCTGCCTTCAGCGGGTATTGAACACGCGACCTTCCAGGTGGAAGTCCGATGTCCGAACCACTAGGCTACCACGGCCTTAATCGGTAACCTACACTGATATACCAAGTGCACTTTACATGAAGAGTACCGATGAAATTGAAACCAACCCTTAACGTTAAAAATCATGAATCGAGGACAATGAAATTTCCAAACTGCAATTCAAACATCCATTATTCAAGACAGTAGAAGTTTTAAGGGGAATAATATAATATAATCAGTACTTGACCCGCTCAAATTCTGAATTCCTGATTTTTTTTTGTAGTGTTTCATCATTGTCGGAAAATAATTGTGATAGACTATAGTGTCGGCTCGCAAAGATCACTTTTACTTTTCCACATGCAAAAGTATGGAGGCCACGTGGTGAATGGAAGATATTTATTTTTTATCTTTGCACAAACTAATCGATTTTTTGCGTGATCACTCTGTTTAATCACGCTCCATCGTGGTAGAAATGGAAACGAGGAAGAGATCTAGGACTCTCGATACTTGACAACAAGAGAAGGAAAGAAATTTCATGTGATTTAGAATATTTTTATCTGTTAGGAATTCCAGTGGTGTAAAAAGTGCAATCCGAAAAGAGGAATTTTTTCAATTACTGTACGGAGAAAAAAAAATCACTTGGCGAAATTTTAAATTTTATCAAAAACCAGTGATATCGAAAACCTTAATCCTTCCAACTTGGTATATGTTTGCGATGAAGTGTTTGTACGTTCCCGGATTTAATTGAAAAAGAACTTTCAGTAATTTTACGTTAGCAGAAATTTTCCTTTTGGAGACAAAATATCTCTTTATCTTGGCGAAAATACTCAAATTAAGCAGACAAATTCAGAGGTAAGCCTCATTTTAAAATTCGAAAACTACTTAAAATGAATATTGTGCTTATTCTATTTTTTCTACGAACTTCCGAAAGAAATAATCTTGGATAGTTTTTTAGGATTATTCTTATGCTGAAAAAATCGAAAAGGTGTGACACTTCTTCGATGATATAATCCCAAAATGAAGAGTTTTGCTTAAATTTGTAATAAAAAAAGAAAAAGTTCAAATTATAGAAAAAAATGCTTCGAGGTACACAAGGGGCCGTTCATAAATGACGTCACGCTTTTTTCCCATATATTTGACCCCCTCCCCCCCCCCCCTTTGTCACGCGTCACGCTATATTGCATAATGCATGATGTCACACTTCTTATTACAAATAAGAAGTGTGGAACGTGGAAATTAATCCCCTCCCCTTGTCACACTTTGTCACAATTTCACGAACCCCCCCTCCCCCCCTCGAAGCGTGACATCATTTACGAATGATCCCCAAGGAGCGGACCCAAGGCACCTAGAACAAAAATTTTGTACAGGTGCTCGAAAATTTTGGGGGAATATTGGAGAATTTCGGATCAGAATCATCACCCATGACACAAACTCTCTGCTTTATTTATATAGAAGAAGATAATATAGCTTATTTGCTACAACAGCGTAATAACAACTCGAAAATTATGATTTCTGAGTTAGTACTACAGGATAATTGCAATTACAAAATTCAACCACAGCTTGAGAAAGGTCACGGTCACTAACGAAGTCCCAGTCGAAAATTCGAATAAGTGTTTTCTCTTTATATTCTAATTTTAAAATTTGTTTCGACAACAAAAAATAGAAAAAGCGTCCCTCTCATTTCCTAAAATTTTGTATCATTCTGATGCTGATAAAAGCCCTCCACAAATAGAAGTTGTTCTTAACTCTAGAATAAAACACGAATCGCTGTTGTACAGAATTTTATTTCTTCTAACGAAGATTTCGCAGACTTATCGTAAAATGAAGTTTGAGAGAATAAATTCGAATAATTCATTATTGTTAAAATAGGCTCGTTGAGTTTTAATTTGAACTGCGACCAGGTTTCATACTGTTTAACAAGTATGGGGCTGCTTATATTTTGTCAATATCATTATTGTAGCAGCTAACGCCAGGAAATTTTGCTAATAATTTATAAAACGATGCAAATAAGAATTATGCATTTCGGATAGAAAAATTGGTGCTTTGTTTTGAATTCCCCTTCGACAAAGCATTCTGCAATAGAAAAAGTTTCCAAAAAATAATTCGAAATAAAGTATTTTCGAAAAAAAAAAAAAAATCTCTCTCTCTCTTTTCTTTTATCCGACCGGGGAAGGATTTTGCATTCCGCCAGAGAATTAAGATTGGTCAACAGGCCTAGTTCAATAGCATGTTCGAATCGAACCAGCACATCAGCTATATTTAACAACAAAAAAAAGAAGGGGGAAAAAAGCAACTTTTTTTTTTCACAAGACAAACATGGCGGATATATATATAGTATATCCGGTAAAGTAACTTTCGAGGCACGAAAAAGGAAAAAGCACAAACAAACAGAGTAACCGTTTTCTAAACATTTTAAATCTGTATTCAGCATATCCTGAAGCATATAAAAGAGCCATGGACGACAAAAAAAAGGTACTATTAAAAAAGATACTAAAATTTAAACAGATTCGTTTTAATTATCTGATTCATGTGTATGTGTTACCGACAAAGTATGAAACGCCGGCATTCTACAGAATGCCTAGGCATTGTATTTAATGCCGGACGTTTTTAGGCAAGGTATGAAACATGAGAAGTATTACATATTTTCCTTAGGAATTGTATATAATACCGCGGCATTCTATAGAATGACAATGCCATTTAGTCAAAATAAAATGAAAAAACGTCCTGATGAGGTTATTATGTAAATGAAGTGCATTTATCAAAAATAGAAATGTTATTCTGTAAAAATGACGAGAGTGCCAATCAAAACAATTTATTTCTGTTTTCCACAATGCTCACATCGTAGCGATTCAGCAACCAATAGTCCCTGGGTTCCTTCTTAGTAGTCATTTTGGCTTTTTGTACATCATTTATTAACTTCTGGTAAGTAGTTTCAGTTAAGAAAACACTTTTTTTTTTACAGCGTAAACCTTCATTTTGCACTTACGGACGGAGTTCTTAACGAATCGGAGATATATTTTATACTTTGCCGGTTTCTCATTTGGCATTCTAATGCCTAGGAAATGTGTGAAATATAAATCGATTCATACATTGCCGGTTAGTTTTAGGCATTATATACAATGCGTATTTCTAACTTTGCCGGTAACATATCATAAAATCAATTCACATAATTTTAAAACAATAAAATTTAATCAACAGTTAAAATTAATAATTATAACTTCGGTAAAGCAGGGTGACTCACATCAAACAGTAAATTAAGAGTTTACAAATACAGTAAAACCTGTTTTTGTGCGGTCCTTTTTTATGCGATTGGTTTTGTGCGATTTTATTTTTGTGCGATTTTTTTCGTGCGATTTATTTTTATGCGGTATATGAATCTTAGCGGCGTTAGCACCAGTTTAATGTTTCCTATCAATGTATATATACATATTTAAAAATTATAGGAGAAGGCTTTGATAATTTCGGCGAAAATGACCTTGACGAGATGATTGAGGACCAAACTATCGATGATAGGGGGTGAATTCCGTGAAAAAGGGGAAATGGCACTTAAAGTTTAAAAAACCACTTGTAATACATCATTTCCTTCAGAAATAAGTAGACTTTTTGAAAATAGAAATTTTTTTTTTTGTGTGTGACATAATTTAAGTTTTAAAAACTGTGCTCAAAGTTACTCTTTTATGTCACGCCTTTGTAGAGCCAAATTACTTAAACTTTAAATTAACCTAAAAATTTGATTAATTATTTTATAAAAGTTTAACAAACATATTAACTATTATACTTTGGGTGTTATATTAAGCTTTTCATTCATTTGATAAATAAAAAAAATTATTCTTGCCAGAAAAGTATTGTATTAATTAGTCATATTGAACACGTCCTTCCGTTACCGAAAACGTGGATATCAACTATCTCACTCGGAACACAATGGCTCAAGAATTACACTGTTTTTCAGTACACTGCAGGTTTAAGGCTTGCATTAATTTGGCAGAGCCAAAATTTTTCAAAAATGCAATTTTAGGAGTTTTTTCATGGTAACGGAAGGACAAAAATATGGTAACGGAAGGACATAAATCATGGTAACAGAAGGACAGTCCTAGTTAAACTCATTTCCACTTAATTTTAAAAATGTTCTATTAATATAAGCAACATGTATTAACTGCATAAAACTTATCTTCATTGTATTTATTTGATTTGGTGTGGAAAAGGTCAAGAATATGCACTGGTTAAGGATGAACTAAACCACAGAAAAGCGAGTTTCTGGTTTTATTGATACACACAATGTGCGTCCATATTTGGATTGATTTTTTTTTTCAGTTACAGAGCTTAATATGCCCGTTCAAACATCAGTATCTATTCATAAATTTAATTTTCATTGAAAAACAGTTTAAAGATTAGGGCATCAAAAAACTTCTTGGACAGCAGTCACAGAAAAAGAGATGTCAACAGCGCTGGTCTGGAGCAACATTTTATCTGAGAAGCTCATTACTGCAAAAGACTTTGCACACCCAGCTAAAGTCTTATAGTTGGACATCTTCCCTCACAGGATATCCATCAAAATTCAATGAGTACCTCACTGAAAGATGGGAACAAGCCCATCCTCTGCGAGAAAGACAAAGCACCCATTAATTAGTAATTAACGCTTTCTATCTTATAAACACAAATAGGAATATTTCTAGTGGAAAGATGATTTTTAATCTCACTACATGATACTTATCGAAGTATAAATAAAATATAATAGTAGAGCTGCAATTGTTCATCAGAAATTTTTTATTAGTTAAACGGAGAGGAACACATTTAACTTGTGAGAGCAGAGTGAAGGTAGGGGGGGAGGGGAAATATTTTTTGAAGTGTTGCATTTGAAAAACTAAATCCATGAATGTTTGCCTTATATTTATCCTGTAAAAGGAGACAAATGTTGGACCAACAATAAAGAAATAAAAAAAAAATCAAACTTAAGATAATTATAGGAACTGCCTCACTTGACTGAGATGCAGGTTCAAGTATAAATCTAATATATGAATAAATTCAGTGATATACCAGTTGGTGAATAAGTCTAAGAAAAGGTCTTACACATGATTTTCACACATATTTGAAAGAAGTTCACCCTTTTTAATGTGTATCTTGTACTATGGCACTTTTGTCCTTCCGTTACCGGCCTTCCGTTACCGGCCTTCCGTTACCATGACAAAATATTTATTTTTAGTGAAAAATATAATTATTTTCAAAAAAATTTTCCTAATATGCATTGAATGAGCTCTCCTTAATATTCCCAAATTGTTTCAAGAAATTTCTGCAAATAGTTTAACTGAACTTTAAAGTTGATAGTACAACCAAAATTATCACGTCAGAAAAATGTCCTTCCGTTACCAATTTTAAAATTTAAATTAAAAAAAAAGTGATTAATTGTAAAATTCCAAGTTTACTAATTTTCATATAACTTCATAGAAAGTATAAAGGTTTGACTGTCAGTTTCTTGAAAACAAGTTATTTTTTAAAATTGACAAGCTCTCAAAGTCCTATTTTGTTGTAAAAAACGTCCTTCCGTTACCCATGGAATTCACCAGGGACATTATCAATAGTTTGATAGATTATGAAAATGGACAAGAAGAACCGGAATCTATTACAGCAGATAAAATATATGCAGGGATCCAGATTTCTAAAAAATTGGAAACGCATTTTCTTAAAATAGATACCAATGCGGGAAGACGCTTAAAATTCCAAAAAGAAAGAGATCATGCATGTCTCACTATCGTGACGTTTTCAAGCAATTGACCAGTCGACCGTCGTCACAAAAACTGATCACTGACTTCACGGTACCAAAAAAGAAATCAATTGAAATCCTATCTTCAAGCGACGAACGCGATTTTCAACCAATTCGTCACAAGATGCGCGTTTTGGATTACGACGAGTAGAAGCAAACTATTTAATGTATAATTTGAAAACTTCTCCATGTATATGTACAATGAAGAATTAAATATTTTTACAATTTCTTTAGGTCTAATTTAATTATTTAATTTAATTGAAAGCGTTCTTTCATCTATTTCATAAATCATTGATGTATTTTCTATATCATTGATGTATTTTCTAAGTCCGACTTTTTTTATGCGGTCCCTATCCACCGCATAAAAAAAATTTTAGGTAGTATATCGTACAAAGTCGTTTATTATATGTAAGAATTTATAAAATTTCCGAATATTTTTTTGTGCGATTTCTTTTATGCGGTCCCTATCCACCGCACAAAAACAGGTTTTACTGTACAACAATTTATGAATGATACATTTCTAATATAATATTTGAATAACACTTTATAATCCTTTTCCCATCTAATGAAGTCAAAACTTTGTCTAATGTTTTAGCTTGAGGAAGCAGTCATAAAGAAGCCGATTAGCGTACATAAGTTCCAAACTTTTTTTGAGGAAATGGCATTATTTGATGGGCTATAGAACTTTGTTTTAAGGAAATAAAAAATGATGGAAGTTTAATTTCTAAAACGCGGACAAAAGGAGTTTTTGAATGCTATAATAAAAATGTTCTTGTTCTCAAAAAAGAAAAGAAAATTTTTAAAGTGGTCCAAGAAGAAATTTGGGTTCTTACATTCAGGGATAGTGCAGTAGGACCGCGGAGTAGGGGAGCAACGACATTTTACTCAAAACTGGAGCCGAGTCAAAGCAAATTTTTTTGTGCTCCGATTTTTTTTTAAATTTTTTATCATATAAAGAAAAATTACTCAAAATTAAGCGATTAAAATTATTCGGAGCGGAGCTGGTGCAAGTATTTAGAAATCGGAGCGGAGTAATTCAAAAAAAAAAAAAAAAACTCCTGCTTAAATTTGTAAATAATACTTAAAGTACTAATACTAATAAGAGAGTACAAAAAAAAAAAAAAGAGAATTCTGTACGGACGATGCTGTTTTGATTTTTAAAAGGATATCCATAAGGAGTTTCAGTTCCGTCAAGTGGGATTGATTGGAAAACATTTGCGAAATGCAGCTACGGTTCTTGTTCACTAAACACGTATTTTTCATTAAATGATACACACGGTATTTTTTTCTTCCGTTAAAAATTAAAAAAGAAATAGTTTTAAGCTATATCTAGCTAGAAATAGGCTACAATCATAGCCTTGTATTTACAAAATGAAAATATCGTAGTTGCTGACCTAGCGTTTATGTCCTTCGCACACATTTCCGCGTCGGCGAAAAAGCACGTACCTTGGGGTGAATGCCACCGAAAAATGGAGCTAGTTATTTCAATCCATTTAATGGACATTTTTTTCATTTCTCATTAGAGCGCTACCTTAAAGTAGAATTTAATAATTGTCTAATTTTTGTTGCTTCTAAATGTGGGTCTTCCTCTTAATAACTCTCAAGGAAATGCGAGGTTCCAGGAAATATTTTCAGTTCATCATTTTCTAAAATTGCTTTTGTATAACCGTAAAAAAATTTTTCTTCAAAAATTTGAACAGGTTAATCAATTTCATCTTGAAAAAAACAACCCACATTGTGGCAGCTTTAAAATAAAAAGAACAGAACCTTATCTGTGGCAAGGAAACTAAAAGAGTTGATCCTTCGCTTATTGTAGCATTTTGGTAACGTTAATGCAATTATTTGGTTATTCAGAAAAAATAAATTGGATGTGTATAAATTTTCAAAAGCGAAATTTTGTGACCATTCGGTGATATATCGGATATTGATTCTGCTCGACACCGGATATCCGGCTCTGGTGTTTGAAACTTGTAAATTTTATACAAGTTTGAAACATCCCACAGCTTCCAAACACGTAGAAGTTTGTAATTTCCGTATATTTTCAAAACATGTTAATTAATGAAAATAAACATGTTAATTTCAAAAATAAAATGTGACTTGCCGGGATAACTGGATATTTCGTGCAGTGCCCGGATCGGATTCCGGATATTTAAAAACTTGTTCGATACCGGATATCCGGTGCTTTGCGGAAGGGACTGGAACGGTCACGAAAATTCCCGTTAAACTAAACGGAAAATTTTTTGATATCCAAATTCGTGACCGAGATACACATTCGGGAGTTTTTCGGGACTTTCGTGTTTTGTAGACACGAAAGTCCCGAAAAAACACTGATAAAACAATTCATTAGATCGAGCTTTTACATCTGCTGTATTTTTGGGAAAGCTTGGCAATTGTATGAAACGTAAACCAAACATAGAGCACAATGAACGATCCACAAAGCACAATGCAAGTGTGAACACAATACATCCTGAAGTGAAACAATGTAATAAGGAAATTACACACGAGTTTTAAATTACCCTTCCTCAGTGTGTAGAAACACAGTTATAAGGCAAAAATTACTATTTTTGTTCCGATACTTAAAAACTAATTCAGAAACACTCGTATTTAATTTTCATTGTGCTCGTTTTTGTATCATTTCGTTGCTTTAGTTTTTTTTATTTTATTTTCTTTTATCTTATTTTTCGACATTAAAAGGGCTATTTTTAAACTCTAAGGGATCATTCATAAATGATGTCACGCTTCGAGGGGGGAGGGGGGTTCGTGAAATTGTGACAAAGTGTGACAAGGGGAGGGGAGGGGAGGGGGTAACAAGTGTGACATCATGTGTTATGCAACATAGCGTGACGCGCGACAAAGGGGGGGAAGGGGGGTCCACTGAAGTGTGACATATTGTGACAAAGGGGGGGGGGGGGGGGGTCAAATATATGGGAAAAAAGCGTGACGTCATTTATGAACGGCCCCTAATATGATAGTGTGATTGGGTTATGGTATTTTTTTTTGTAGTTTGCGCCTTTTATATTGTTTCACTTTAGGCGAAACAATGAACGCCGTAAGTTATCATTTTCAATTTATCGTAACGCGATGTTTAAACGAAATTTGTAATACGATGCATGTAGTTTTGTAACCGTAAGGCAAGGCCGTAGGCAGGGGGGGGGGGCCCGACGGGCCCGAGCCCCCCCCCCCCGAAATACTTTCGAAATTTTTAACTTGTCTGAAAAAAAAAATGTAACAAAAAAAAAAAAAATTTTGTTCCTCAAACCAATCTGTTCGGGAGCGTGGGGGGGGGGGGGGCGGGTAGGCTCTCTGTTTTACAAATGGGGAAACGACAAGACGGCGCTTCAAAAATCCAGGGTCTATAAACCAGAACTCAAAATAAGATGTTTTCCCTCAATTCTAAAGACGGTAAGTCCCTCGTGTCGTGTCATCAACAGATAACGGATTGATTCCTTGCCTAAGGGCTACATATGGTTCTAC
The DNA here is from genome assembly GCA_038502835.1 of Octonoba sinensis. Lineage (NCBI taxonomy): Eukaryota > Metazoa > Arthropoda > Arachnida > Araneae > Uloboridae > Octonoba > Octonoba sinensis. Next base: position 60,279,238 of record CM076603.1, read on the forward strand.
TCACTCGACCGCACAACAAGAACAGCAAATGTACTGATCCCTTTTTGGCAAAATGCGAGCCACCACATCTGCCATAAATATACGTACAACAGTTAGGTGCTCTGTCCATCCTTGCCCGAAGGTTACATTCGTGGAAATGGCGACTCTTTTAAAACTACCCACATTGGTGAAGTAGAAGATAAAGGAACTTTCAGAGCTAATGCCTAAATGGACCCCCTCGTCTACTACTACGATTGCGGGATGTGGATGTTTGTGCTGTTATTGCTGGGACAAATCTTTATTTTTTTTGTCTTTTCTTTTTTAAACTAGCAATTCGTATAATCGAATCAACATCGAAACGCTTCCGACAGGGGAGGGGGGGGCGAGGAGAGGGCTCTTGCCCCTTTGCGGATGCTTGACCTTGCCTTGCAGACATAGGCAGTTGGGAATTTAGTGGGCTCGTGTGCTCTTGCAAAAGTCTTCTTTGCTTGCCTGCGTACAAATTTTGATATAAGTATTTTGTCTTATTTTGGGAAGAAACCCTGTAGAAATGTAGCAGAAAAGGTATGATTATTTTTATGTATTTTTCAAAATAATATTTTAGCTGCCCCTCTTTTTTTTTTTTTTGCAATTTTAGTTTCAACTTTGTATTTTCTTCCTCACATGCTGAGAAACTGCATATTAATCTTTCTTTTTTCGTTTTTTAACTTCATAGGGGATGATGTCACACTACTTCGAGGGAGGGGGGGGGGGAGAGGGGTTCGAGCAATTTTGACAAGAAGTGTGACATTACACATTTTGATTTCTATAAAAACATGTAAAAAATCAGCTGATTAAACTTATTTTTGAAGTTTTTTTATGTCATTAAAAGTTAAAAAATAAAATTAAAAATTTGATTCTTTAACGTAAGTACATTATTTCTGAACTGCAACACTGCAAGTACATGTGCTCATGTAATATAGCGTGATATGTGACAAAGGGGGCAGGGCGTGTTGGAGAGTGATATCTTGTGACAAAGGGGGGAGGGGGATCAAATATATTGAAAGAAAGTGTGACACTGTTTATGAATGGTCCCATAGAGCGTTTACAATAACATTGCGAAGGTGAAAAATACCGCGACAAAATTACTCGTATACTTTTACTTAGCCTAGTCATAAATTTACATTGAACAAAAAATATCTTGATTGGTTCTTCTTATTATATCGCTCATGGGCTGCAATAGTGGCACAACTCAAAAAAACTCGCGTTTCGGACTAAGAACAGACTGTAAATATAAAATACACATTTTTTTCAGCAGCAATACTAGCATAACTCATAATTCAATATTAGGCCTTAAGATTTAATAATAACTAAAGCATTTCTTTTATGTTTTTTCCTTAGCAATGAAAAGTTTAAACCCACTTATCTCAAAACATGATTTTTTGAGCTGTGCCGTAATTGCAGCCCATGAGCGATATGTATAATTTTGGAAGTGCTTTACAATTGTCCACGACTGCAAATCAAAGTTATACAGCTTTTTTTGACTTCAAACTTAAAAAAAAAAAAAAGGAGTTTGCAGCATTTAGGTTAAGGAAAAAGAAAACATTTTTAATTATTTACATTTAGTTATGACAAAATAGGGAAGGCTTGAAACTTGAGAATAAGTATGAATTGCTTAAATTGTCAAAACTAAAACGGAATAGGGAGTAATTAATTCTCAAAACAACGTATGTTTTCTGTTAACTCTCTCTCATCTTTTTTTTTTTGAAGTAATACTTCTGAGGGCGAAATTGAAAATATAATCTCATCATGCAACATGCAACCAGTGTTTCTTTCAGGCATCTCTCCGGGGAGGGAGGGGGGAGGGCACTGCCCCCTCAGAGATAACCAACTGCCCCCCCCCCCCCCCCGGAGAAAAAAATTCAGATCACAGATTTTAAAAAAAATGAAAGAAAAGAGAGATTACACTTTTAGGACTTCAGTTTCAGAAACTTTTAGGGAAAAGACATCGAACACTGTCACTAGCGACACCAAGAGTAGCCCAAAAGATAAGAATTTATTTTGAAGAATTTGCGGGGGAAGACAAACCAAACTCCCTTCTGCTTCCTCTAAAATTACTAAAGAATCTCGAAATTGCATTGTTAGGCAGTTTTCAAAAAGTTTCCTGGGGAGAGCCCTCGATCCAGTCTATGCCTCCAGTAACATCGACAAAGATAGACTGAAACTTCATTTTTAAGACTGCAGTTTCGAAAATTTTCTTTGGGGAGAACTTCTGAAACTCCTTCCTCTAACGTCCCGAAAGGGCATAAAATTGCATTCTCAGGAGCTAAATTGCGAAAAAATTCCGGGGGAGAACCCCCGGACCCCCCTTTCAGAGATAGTCAAAACGTTATGGTTGTAAGATCAGTTTCAAAAATTTAAGATAAGAAGCCGAAGCCCCCAAAAAACACTGCCCTAACTTCACCAAAGATAGTCTAAAATGCACCTACTGTACATGGTATCAAAAATCTATCATATACTGTGACGTCATAAATTTTTTAAATCAAACGAAATATGGTTTACAAAAGGCCGTATCCAGAGGGGGAGGCCCACGGCCCCCCCCCCCCCCCCCACCGAAATTTTTTGCAATGTAGCATGTATATTCCTCCCTGAAACTTTCCTCAACATAAGTGTTTCAAAGTTAGGGCCCCCCCCGAAAAAAATTTTTGGCTACGGCCTTGCCGTAAGGGTTGCCGAATTTTGGCAGAACAAAGCACAATAATGACTTGATCCAGCTGTAATCATGACGATTCTGCTGGCAAAACCAGCTGTCTCTCAGATCCAGAACAGTTATTGGTCAGGAACGTTAACCACTTTCTAACTGCATTTCCTAATTGGATTAAAGTACTAATAACCATTTTTGAATTGCAAATATTTGAATTTTATTTTTTGCATTGAATTCAGTGTTAATTTTTTTTAAAGATGATACATACCACGTGTTTCGAGGTTACAAGGAATCCCTTTTTTCGACAAGAGTGATTAAAAAAGGGGTTTCTTGTAACGTCGAAACACGTGTCAGCAATTTTGTGCTTTGCTTTACGTTGAATTTTAATTTTTACCTTTCAGCGCAAAGGTTTACATTTTATTTTATGATATATATCAGTTTGCATTTTGTGAAACGTAACATTTTCTATAAGCATACAAGGTTAAAAAAACAAAAAAATTGCAAAAGTGCCCACAATTTTGGCCTCCTGTACTTACAAATTCGTAGGTAAGTTGCAGGTGAGATTTAGGAAGAAATATTGACAAAAAATTACGCGCGAGAAAAAGGAAGTGAGTGAGGAGCCTTTTCACGAGAAACCTTCTCTCTCTCTTTCTCGATCGAGAGCAAACATCAGACCAGCTGACTACTAAATATGCTTTGCAGTAATTCTACGGGATGACTCATCTATTTGTTTTGAAGGAAATGCAAATTCTTTGCGCCGCAACATTGTTGCATGACATCGTCATGTTTCGTCACCACAAATTCAAATTACATGATGGTAAACGTTTTTCTGCAACTACGATTTTGCCCTTGATTTCTCTAGGCATCTGAAATGACGAATCTTTCGTAATAAAATCACGGTAGATACGAACTTTTAATATGTTTGCTAAAATACCTATTCATTCTTTACTTTATTCATTTCTTCTATCGGTAAACACGTTAAACAGCACGTTTTACTATATTTTATGAAAGTTCGTAGATCATTAAATTAAGGTTATTATATACTGATTCCAATTTACAAGGTTGTAATAAAGTTCCCATGTTCGGCGTATGTCATTGAAACTTGACATCTACGATACGGGAAAAGATGTCTGCAATAAAAAAAAATACTATACTTCAAGTTTTACATTCAGGAGAGGGCTTCCTGCCTTCTCTATCAATTACAATTCTCATCGTCAAATGGCTAAAATTGAAAGACAAACCCTTATTGAAACTACTTATAACAGACTTTGAACATGCGACATACGCCTAATATAATGCACATTCAACAAGTTCTGCGATAAAATTAAGTTTCTTTGCTTCATTTTTTTTTTTTTTTTGTAACACATGCATGCACTTCTTTCTCGCCTGTTGTTAAAAGTATGAACTAATGTTTCTTATCGCAGATTTCTTTTCCCCATGGCCCATATAATGCACATACCAAATATCAATATCGTAAGTCTTTTAGAGCGACCTTTAGGCAGGTCTAAGCAGGATAAGTATTCATAACCATCCTGTAAGCAAGATATATACTATATACATATTTACCTTATTTTTTACGGAATGATAATCAAATTTTCAGCTGAAAAAAGAATTCTAGTTTTCTCTTTTTGAGCGGAAACCACTTTTATTATCGTCATGTTTAATTGTTGCCGCAGTAGGAGACTCCAATAAATGTAGTAACTGTTCCATATTTGGATCTTGAGAATAATGGCATGGCTTCCCCCGGGTCGATGAAACGCAAGTTTAATGAATTAAACATTTCCACGGAGAGAAAAAAAAGGCGGCTTCTTTGAACACCTACTTGATTTACCAAACTTGTTCGCATTCGACAGGAAATGTTCTTACAGATGATGCTGTTCAAATGTTCTAAAAGTTTTTACCTATTTATATTTCGGAGTGGTAACAATGCTTTTGCATTTCAGACCATGTAGTAAAAAGGAGACAGAAGGGGAAGGGGGAACTGACCGATGAACAAACCGAAAAATCAGGCAAATGACGGGCCTGATTTTTCGTTCGGTGGTCGTTCGTTACGGGCCTGGTTTCTCGAAGGGGTCAGGGAGGTCTATTTCTCCCCCTCATACTTGAGAAATACAATGCATTTATATGTATGGTATGTATCTTGTTGTTTTTCTAATATATTGAGTTTATACCTTTTGCCTCCCCGATCCCTCCAGAAAATTTCGAAATGACGGGAATGCAAAAAAGTTGTATTAAATGAAAAGTAAACACAATAGAAACTGAACAGACGGGGGGGGGGGGGGGTTTACTATGAATAATTCCCAACCGTGATCGATGTACTTTGACATTTCTATGTATAATATGCTAATAATTTCAAAATTACCAGTCAAACCAGCTTAGCTTTTGTTTTATTCGGCTCAGCGCGAAAAAAATATGTTCAAAATATTTTATCTCACTTACTCTTAGTCAAATTGAAATCCCCCCCCCCCCCCCAAGAGCAAAAAAGCGGAAGAGTACAGCAGAAAGTCGGAGACTTTATAATTATCATTTTTAAAGACGTAAAACTCTTAGCGTAGAACAATACGTTGCGTATAAATTTTTTCTTGTAGTCCCCGCCTTTTTTTTTTTTTTTTTTTGCTTATAAGTTCTTGACTGAACCTCCTTATCAAAACTCTTGACTTACGCATCTACAATAACACACATCGCGGTCTGAACCACACAAAAAATAAATAAGTATGAAGTCATATGTTGTAGGCGGAAACAGAACACTCTCGTTTTTAAATCGCTGTTTTGCAAATGACTCAGAAACAAATCGATGATTATGAAATAGAATGGATGCGAAAGACTTTCCAAGGGAGAATTCATTTCTACCGCTAATTGAACTACGAAATTTGTTAATTTGATTTGACAATTTAACGTCAAATGTGGGGGGAATAAATATCAATGCAGATAAGTAATTATAAATTCATTTCTCCAGTTATCAATTTTAAATTGAAGGCAAACGAATAAAGTATAGGGTAAAAGCTCCAGTGGTCAGCCGTTTAAGAGGTCTCATGTCCATTATTGTTAAAGTTTTTTGCAATTATTACCACAACGAAAACACTGTAAACCACTAGGGTATACTCTTCTGATTGTATTTCACCTATTTTTTTTAAGAAATATCATTTTTATATAAAAATGATGTTATTTTTATAATAAATTTTAATAATAATTTTAATAATAAATTTTTACAACGGGAGAGAAAGCTCTAATAGTCAGCCCTAGAAATCCATTGCGCAGCCATGTATGAACGCAGTGGTTATCTGTTCCGTCTTCATTTATTTCAAGAAATATAAATAGAGAGGTCTTATAACAATAAAATTTTGTGCGAAACTTGCAACACATAATTATATTTACAATATTAATTACGTATTACAATAATATCGTTATAGTTTATTAATTTCAGAATATGAACCATTAGAAATCAAATTATTTGTTTGATCAACGTAGAAAGATTTGCTGTGAACAAACGATTACACGACAAATTTTCAGATTTGGAACTATGAGGTTATTAGAACTAAAATTCTTCACACATTGGCTGACTGAATTTTATACAGCCATTCAAGGTAACTTTGAACCATGAGGGTTAACTTTGCAACTTTGCACCACGTCATATGTTTTAGCATATTTGACTCAAAAAAAAAAAAAAAAACTTGAAAGTCCAGTGCTGCTCTCAGCTGCCAAGGTTATAAAATCAGTTTTCTACTCTTAATTTTACGAAATAAGTTCGCAAAATTGTACACAGATAATTGTATCATACAGCCATTCTGATGTCACTGCTTTGAAGCTGTTTTTCACTGCACGTTTGAAGTTGCTGAAACCCTTGAAGTTGTTGAAATTCTTGGAGCTGTTCTATGCACTATCATAAATTATAGAAATCGTGTGATGTTGTGAAATACAATTTTTTAAACATCTGTAAATTTTATATTTTTGGTTCAGAGTAGCGGAACTATAATACTATTATTGAAATAATTCTTTTTAAAATCACTTTTCTGAGGTGGTTCAAAGTTATCCTGAACGGATTGATCGCTTTGAAACAGGTTAATATTTAGTTTTACATTGTTTTTATAATTATTATTTCTTAATCTGAGGTGACTAAGATAAACTTTAGAAGTTCTTCAGTTTTATGCCAGTAAATACAGTAACACTTAAAATATGATCGGGGCAATTGAAAATAGAGAAATAGTGGATCAAAGTTACCCTGATTGAAGCACCTGTTTTAGAAATTCTTTAAGATGCCAAACTATTTTTTCAGAAAATTGTAAGGAACTAAATTTAACCTTGTTCAGGAGCAATAATTTTATAAACGGAAGGTTTACTCACCACAGAATGTTTTTTGCTATATTTCAAAACTTTAATTGCATATTAATGCATATTAGAAAGACCAAACTGACAAAGTGGCTGAGTATTGGGTGAACCAACTAAACGACAGATTGCCAGCAATCTGCCTCCTGACTAACTACCGGATATGCAAACAAAACCAATTCCCTGCGTCTAGCCTTCCCTTTACACACAATTTTATCTAAAAATGGTGTAACTGTTTTTATGAAACAAGTTATCTTATGCAGTCTATTAATAGAAAAATGGTTTACACTTACAGTAGGGCGGGGTGGAAAAGCACTTACCATTTAACGATGATGGTTCCTATTAGCAGAAAAATAAGCTAACTGGCAATCTAGGCACACGACTTGAAATAAAATTACTAATTACTAATTCGTAAAAAAAGTATCCATAATTCAATGTTGTTGACTGATGATTAGCGATAGGTAAGTGAACAAGGGAATATGGAATTTCGCATTTTAAATAAGGCATATTCTAATTTCAATTTATCAAAGCTAAAATTTTTAACTTATTGAAAGTCGTTGCGAAACAATTTTAGGTAGATATTTCAGCGGTTGGGAGGAGGGGGGTTGTCACGTTCGCGAAAACTGTTTATTTTTATTTGTCCCAAATTTTTCCATTTCTCTTAAAATGGAAAATGAAATTCGCATTAAGAGCCGAAAGCAGTATGAGGTTCAAAAAACATCGCTTGAAGACTGAAAACATTGCTCTGCATTCAAAACATCGTCAGAAGATTGAAAACATCACCTGATATTCTAAAACAGTACCGCGTAACTTCAGGTAACATCTCTGAGTCATCTGAATTGTGAAAGCATAGTCTGATGCAATATCGCCAAATCATCGTCCGATGGAAGAAAATTGGTTAGAAACAACCATTAGAACTACACGAGCCCACTTTCCGGTATAGACTAACTTCAAATTTATTATATAGCTATATCTCTCCTTCCTTCAGCTTTAGTTCTTAATTACTTTAAATATATTTTTCCCATAAAACATTTTATTTTGTTAATACATATTCATTTATGCATTCAGAAATATTTTTAAAAACCGAGATCAAAAAATTTCATAGGGAAATAGACTCCCTTTACTTCTGGTTGAACTTCTTATCTGTACATGTTCTACATCATAAGATACTTCCGGAAAGTTTGTTTCAAGCAAATCCGTTTCATAGATCAGGATTTATATAGGACTGAGTTTTCCTCGTAGGTGCTGACGCTAAATTTATGTGAACTGTTCAAAATTGAACGAAAATTGTTCAAATCAAAAAATACTTGAGCTCTTTGGAATAAGCTTCTTCAGAGGAATTTCAATTTTATGTCCAGGGTTTTATATAAGTTGCTTCATATTTCCCCATAGGCACAAATATTAAAAAATTTTGAACTGTTCAAAATTGAACGAAAAATTGTTCGAAACCAGAAATAAAATACGGAGAAGATATGCCATCGCCGAGATCTTCCGAATGCAAATAAATAAACAAATAAATAAAATAAAAAATTTAAAAAATCTTTCGAATAGGACTATTTCTGAATTTTCTAGTAGTTATTAGGAGGAAACAGATAAACTGACAGACACACATCTTCCCCCGTCTCAAAACCCTACTTTCTCTTTCTTTTTTTCTCAATCTTTATTTAATTACTCTATTTATTTTTGTCTTTTCTTTACTTTTAACCATATTTTTACGAAATATTAAGATTTCTTTCATACTCTACTCATTTATATATTTTTTTACTTTTACGGGAAAGTAGCTTGAAAAGAATTCAAAATTTTTTTGCAAAACTGCTTTTTTTTTTTTATTCATGTGAAAAGTGAGGTAGTGGACAATATTTTGTTCGGGTCTTACCTCAAAAATACGAAATCTACAAGGAAGTATTACTGTAAGGATATGTGGAACAGGAAAAGAATGGAAAAATGCAATCGTGACTAATTTACATTTTTCTAATTTCATTAATAAACTTTAATGAAATTAATTTTTTAAAATAATTATAATATGGAAAATATCTTGTGATCACACCATTTTAAGAAGTAAACGTCAAACATTAAGAAGTAAACGCCGATCTGGAGAAGGGAGGGGGGGGGGGATAAAAAAAGTTTTCGACATGATTGTGTTTTTCTGCCAACAGTACATTTTAGTAATAAAAATGAAGTAACAGTATTCGCTTATCAGGATGTGGATTCAAGTCGCCATTTCATAATAAAAGTGCACACCGCGGCTCAATATCAACACGGCTAAAAGAAGATCAGACCAAGGACTATCAAAGTCATGAAGCAGCGATATCAGTTATGAAGCATATTTATTTATGCATTAAAAAGAAAAACAAGAAGTTCCGTCTAGAACTATACGAGCCTACTTTCCCGTATACACCAGCTTCAAATTTATATTCTAGCTATCTCTCTCTCTCTCTTTCTCGTTTAGCTTAAGTTCTTAATTGCTTGAGATATGCCTTTTTCAACGGTTAATACGTATTCATTCAATCATTCATTTATTCAGTCATTCATGTATTTATTCACTCAGTTATTAATTCATTCTTTTGCTTATTGATTTAATCATTCATAATTCAAAAATATTCTTGAAATCTCGAACAAAATATTTCATAGGAAAATAGGCTCGTTAGTTCTGGATAAACTTTCTATCTGTACATGTTCTACGTCATAAGAGCTTTCCGATAAAGTTTGTTCCAAGCAAATCGGTCCGTTAGATCATGATTTATACAGGATTGAAATTTTCCCGTAGGCGCCATGTTAATTTTTTTTTTTGAACTGTTCAAAAATGAACAAAAATTGTTCAAATCGATATTTCACGCCAAGAACTTTTTCCAGTGAGCTTGTTCATTGGAACTTGGATCTTGTACCCAGAGTTTACATAATTTGCTTCATTTTCGCCCATAGGCGCTAATGTTAAAATTTTTTGAACTGTTCAAAACTGAACAAAAAATTGTTCAAATCAAAAAGTAAAATATGAAAATGAGATGTCCTCGCCGAGATTTTTTGAATGCAAAAAGAATTTTTTGAATCGGACAATTCGTTCAAAAGTTATTAGGGGGGACATACCGACCGACAGACAGACAGACAGACCGACAGACACACTTTTTCCCCATCTCAATACCCTACTTTCAAATTTTTTAATTGTCAATCTTTATTTAATTACTTAACTTATTTTTGACTTTTCTTGATTTATAACGATATTTTCACATACATTAAGCCTTCTTTCATGCTTTATTATTTTTTTTTTTTTTTACTTTTACGGGAAAGTAGGCTAAAAAAGGATCTTTATGCACAAGACAAAAAGGATCTTTATCCACAAGACAAAAGCAATTTTTGCATAATTATTGTCTAAAATTAAAACCAAATTAAGAAAAAAGAAACAAATGTCCTTAAAACATTTTTCACTAAATATCTAAATTATTTGCCATCTAAATAAAAAAACGGCACTTTCCATTAAAATTTGCAACAACTGGCAATGATTCTCTAGTGTGCCTCTGAACCTGAACTCATACCAAAGTTCGAAGTTTAATCAGGATGCCTACAGATTTTCAAAGTGAAATTTCGTGACTTTTTTCGTGATCGTTCGGCGATACATCGATATTGATTCTGCCGGATACCGGATATCCGGTTTCACATGCATGACGTATAAGTACCGGATATTCGGCTCTGATGTTTAAAACTTATAAATTCTATACATATTTTTAAACATACCACAGCTGCTTACAAACATGTAGTAAGTTTGTAATTTTTATTTGTTTTCAAAGCAGGTTAATTAATTCAAAAAAAAATGTGACATACCGACTAACCGGATATTTCGTGCAGTCGGATTGCATTCCGAATATTTAAAACTCTGACGGGTACCGGATATCAGATGCCTTCTGGGGGTAGGGTGGGATTGATGATGGAAAATTTTCGTACCCTGTTTCGTAACTTTCATGACGTTTTCAAAACTATCGTGACCGATTTCCGAATTTGAGACTTTTTCGGTACTTTCGTGACCCGTCGATCGACACCCTGTTAATATAGGGGAGATAAAAGGGGTAGGAAACATACACATTAAGATTTCTTATATAACAATGTAAGGTTAGAAATGAAGTGTTTTCAGAGAATTTATGAAGATAGTTTTGCAGGTAATGAGTGCTAATAATTTTGTGAAGACGTGTATCTAAAACTAAAAAAAAAAAAACCTAAACATACTCATGAAACTTAATCGTGTATTGATTATTTTTAAACTTATAAATGTTCTGATTTTATACAATAGATTAAGAAATAATCTTAAACCTTTCTAATAACGACAGTTCTGTGTTTACTTGGAACAAAGAACATCAATATAATAGTTTTGGTGTTTTCAAAAGAAAGAAACTGATCAAGGAAATTTAATTAGAATTTATTTTTCGAGATACAATTTCAAGGAAGTTACGCTTTTTATTAGTCATTCTAATAATCATAATTAAAGACAATGGATATTTATATATCATAATCCCAAGAAAAGTGTTGGATAAAATAAATAAACCTGATTTCTAAAAGCAATCTTTCTTCCCATAAGCTTCCTTTTATTCATACTTTATCAGTTAATGAGACTCTCAAGTCAGAAATTGCTATTAAATGCAAAAACCTTTCCATCTTCAAGAAAATAACTTGATAGATAGCACTTTGTTTATCACGCTTTCCGGAAAATATATTTTAAAATCAAAACATTACAAGTAAAACGGCACAAGCACTATCTGTGGTTTATAAACAATCTGCAATCTATAAAAATCCCAAAACGCCAACGCAATTTTATCTGGATCACAGATCCGCCTAGACAAGTGAAAGAGAGAGAAACTTTATGAAAACCATCTATGGAAAATAATTTATCGATTGAGCTTCGTGACATCGATAGTTCCGTTTCACGTGTTTTTGCCACTCTTTCAAAAATGACGTCAATGTTTGAGGATCAAGCACTTTAAGAGATCTAATGCTTTGAAATGAGCAAAAAGCATTGCTAGCATTTCAATTGCAAAAAATCTTTTTAAAACAAAGGGATCATTCATACATGATGTCACGCAGGGGGGTTCGTGAAATTGTGACAAGGTGTGACAAGGGGAGGGGGCAACAATAAGTGTGACGTCATGCATTATGCAACAAGCGTGACATGTGACAAAGGTTCGCAGAAGTGTGACATATTGTGACAAAGGGGGGGAGGGGGTCAAATATATGGGGAAAAAGCGTGACATCATTTATGAACGGACCCAAAGCAATTCTTCCCTTGTGTACTGTGCAATAAATGATTCTTTTAACTTTCCACTTGAAGGGTAAATTTCTTCAAAAAATGATAATGTCTAACTACAACAGAAGGGAGCATAAATATCAATTAGGTTATTAAGTATTTTATTTCACAATTTTTAATTATATCAGGACTGAAAAAAGCATAAAATAAATTTGTTTGCTGAGAAGAAAAATAAAGAGGAAAAAAAAAAAGAACTTTAGAAATAAAGAAATGCAGTAAAAATGGAGGTGGAGGGAAGAAGTTTTGGGGAATACTAATTCCTTTTTTCTCTTTTTCTTTAAATGAACCACTCTAAACCAAATTTTCTCATCAGCTGTATCAACAAACTTCGAAAAATAACGAGGATGATGTCACACATGCCACGCCTTTTTTTGTCAAGGTTTCTTGCATATTTCAATGATGCCCTGTCGAGAATAAATACATGATTTTGCTATTTTTTATTTTATTGTATTTTTATCCCTAGTAAAAGCCCTACTTTAACCGAACTTAATGTCCTTCTCCTCGACTTGATGAAAAAGCCCCTTCCTTTTATAATAAATAATATTGTCTAAGAATAGGCAAAAAAATTAGGATTAGGAGGGTTAGGCACCCAACACTCCCCAGATTTTATTTTTTTTTTGTGGTATGGAAAAAGGATGGTAAGGGGGGGGGGGGGAAAGTGGGTAGGGGGGATAAGGTAAAAGTGATAAGGGGGGATGCTGCAGCTTCCTTGCACTCCAAAGTTAGCTTTGCTTGCATAGATGAAGCATATTATCATAATCTTTATATTGCATCAAAATGTATTCCAATGGTTCAGCTGTTCCAATCTTCAAAATCCTAAAGAAGGATTGATGCATTAAAAAGCATTTCAATGATGGCGAGTTAGCCTTTAATGGAGAGAACTCACACACATTAAATCACTCATGGTACCAATGAATTACTTCAGTATGGGTATCTCAGTAAGTTAAATAATTGTGAAAAAGGCAGAAACATACCAAAAAATGAATGTTGGTTGTTTTCAAAGAGGCATTGCCTCCCTTGAAAATTTTCCAAGGGTCATAGGACCCAGTAGAATCAAGCCTAAGCTAGTGGTTTAAACTTTCTCAAGTTGAAGCGCTTTTTTTTTAAATTTAGATTTTCCCACTGTGCCCTTCCATAATTGTATTATGAATAATTACAAGAATCAGACAAAAATAAATAAAGCTCATGTACTTGTATAGCACATCATTCATTCATACTAGTACAGGGACTTAAAGAAAGATTACTAAAATTACATAAGAAAAATAACTTATGAAGTAATGGTAAAACTTTACGGCAGCCTTGTGAACATTTCAAGTCTCCCAAAAAAGCCATGCTACAGTTTGGAAATCTTCAGCCACTTTGCCAGTTAAAAAAAGATTTTCTGATTAATTATTAACTTCATTGCATGGTAAAATTTTTATATTTGCTTCTTATTTATTAGAATGAAAATAATTTCCCACTTATAAGAAAAACTATGCTGCTTTAAAAATATTTCAATAATACATTGAAAGATAACTTTTAATATAAATTACTCAAATTTATCATTAACAACATTAAATAAATTAATATCATTTTATGATATTAAAGGTCCTTATGTGTAGTCAACATTTTCAATTTCAAAAAAAAGATTAGAAAATACGAGTGTTTCAAATCTGGACGAACAAGTTTTAGAATACTCCAGTGTCTGTCGAATTGCCAAAGTCTAGATGATTCTTGATTTGTGGCTTTGTACTGTATCTACTTTGTAAATATGTAAAAAATGAGCAAAAAAATCAAATCTCATTCAAAGGCTGTCCAATATGTTGAACTAAATAAGTTAATAATGTCATTAATGCTAGGTTTATAATCGAGATACAACGTATTTGCCATTTTATGTGTCACAACATGCACTTGTCAATGTTGTCAAAATGGCTGCAAGTTTATCAAGAAATTATCAATTTCAACTGATATTTTAAAATTAATCCCACACAGAAAATAATAAAACGTAAATAATTTTTAACAAAAGTAAATCGGTTTTTAACACGTTTGCTGCCGACAACAGGCCAGTGCGTGATGTCAATCTCTTGCCACAGTGCTAACCACATGTGAGAGTTTACAGCGTTGTGTTAAGTGATGTCTCATTTAGCCAGCCACAAGCTTGCACCAAAAAAAGCTGCACTGGGCATTTCTCGTGTGGTTACTGCGTAAATATTCATCCCTAAGTGACCATCAGCGAGCGTTACAGGCTTAAGCGTGGTGTGAGTAATGTCTCAGTAACCAGCCACCCATTTGAGGGAGGGAAGGGCTTGCCGTCGTTTCAAGCGGCTTCAATCCACATTGTATGTTAGGTGTGTCTCCTGATACTATGTAATGTAAAGGTTCATCCTTAAGGTGATCCACAATGAACATGTTAAAGTCCATGGCAAGAAAGACCGTAAATTGCTTGATCCAAGACTGCGGATTTGAGAGAGTTGACTGAAAGTATATATTGAATGTTGTTTACATGGGTGGTGGTTCTCAGTTTAAAAACAAGATCTTAACTTCTCACAAAAGTTCCAGAAAAAGGGCAAATTTAAATTAAAAATTATGCAATTAGGGAAATACCATTCTCCTTCCCACCCACACACAATACATAAGTATATATAGAGGAAGTGTGCCAAAAGTAGACCCCTTGCCTAAAGTGGAACCTTTTCGAATAAAAATTACATAAGTCCCTGTGCTGCATTAACAAGAGGTGGTAGGGGGAGAACTAACATATGGTTATGATAAGCCAGTGGAGGTCTATAGCCTAAAACTTTTAAGCGGTTTTCTCAAAGCTATCTATTGTGCGTTTTTCAAGTGTGGCAATAATTTTTGTATGGTGGTAAATGCATTTATTTTGTTGTGAATCCATAGATAAGAAGTTTGCTTAGTGAATTTGCAATTAGTCAACTGCTTCTAAGGAATTAGAGAAACGAAAAATGAAATAAGAAAATATTGCTTTGTGCCTGAAGTGGACCCCTTTGTGTTCTTAAAATGGACCCTTCTTCTGTCTGTGTAGAACACCTGAAAGTTTCCTTTTTCATTTTAATAAGTTTTATTCAATGTTTTAAATGAGAATTTAAAGAACAAGGAGGAAGAAAACCAAAAAGACAAGGAAGAGGAAAGGCTACATAGATTGCTACAGCTTAATAAAATTAATGATGAGACTGATGATGAGGCTGATATATCAATTTCTGCAGGTTCCTGAGACATCAATTTGCAAGAGCCTGGTGCGGGCTGGTCATTAGCGTGAACAGGAGGGGACTATTGACCCCCTCCTCAACTTTTAGAAATACATTGAATTTATACATGTTTTTATGTATTTTGTTGTTTTTTATCTTATGCATTGAAAATATACCCTTTGCCTCCTAACTGGAAAATTTCAAAATGACAGGGAACAGCCTGATGGAAACCCCACAGACAGACAGTGTTTTCTGTAGGACACATTGGTCCACAGATGTTTGGGAGGCACAATGGGTAATGTGTGTTTGAGCAAGCCAGGGTCATGTAGACTGAGGTGGGGAAGACAGAGGGTTCTACATATATGGCTTCTGCAAATTGACTATTAAAAATAAAAGCATTTAAGTTTGTTTTAAAAATTTTCAGGCTCATTATTTTGTACATTTTGTACTTTTACATTTCATCTCATATTCTGATAATACAATTATTTTTTAACATGAGCCGTTTTATTTCAAAATTCCTCTACACTGCACAAAATGGAGTGTAATATGCACTTGAGAAAGTCTTTCAGGGTGGGAAATGAGATAAAATATAAAAGGGGCCTGCCTTACGGTCCTAAGGTGGGGTCCACTTAAGCCACAGATTTCCATGTCCTCAAAAAATAACTTTCATTAATTTACACGAAAAATAAACAAATGAACTTTTACAAAACAATGTTTTTATTAAAGAACCTCATAACTAGATAGATATTGCTTTTTCAGATTAATATTATCATACACCATATGAAAATTATTAAATAAAAATAAATTGGAGGGGGTCCACTTTTGGTGCACTTTCTCCCTCTATATATATAAGATCCAATGAAAAGAATCAAGTGATTAAATGAAAGCAAGGTAATAGGTTTGCCGGAAGACCATTTTTCTCAGGAACATTATTGTAAGTTTTGTAAAATATTAAGCAGTTTGCTTGTCCTACGGTACAACCAAAAATTATTGGTCAAAGAGGGCTTAAGATTAATATCTATGAATGAAAATTTAAAACAAAGCCGATTTTTCTTTATTTTTGGAACAAGTTTGCTAAAATTTTCAGAAATTTCAAATCAGAAGGATGTTTTTGATACCTTATTAAGGAGAAATCTACAGGTAAATATTTTAAACAGCTGGCTGGAAGAAGCAATGGTTCACCCTCATAGCACCATATACATAATTTCATGAAATTTTCTTTTTAACTTACTAAATAAATTATATGGTAAAACATTAAAGGTTTTTATTTGAAGATGTTATGAAATTGTTCTAATATGTAGGTATTACTTCAAATAAAACCCATTAAATATTCCATTATTATTATTTTCCTTTTATATTGGTTACCAAATTTAATATATTAAGACAGATTAGTAATTCATTACTCTATTTCACAATCTATTTTTCTGGAAAAAAAAACCTGATGCTATTTGTTAAATAAGAGCAATCAACTATGTTTTCCCCCCTGAAAAATACAACAACATAAAAAAATTAAGTGTAGCTAAGTTTTATAATTTAAAAAAAAAATTATAAATGAAACAACAGTTCCTTCCATTCAAGTAAATCACACACTGTGAATGTCAACAAACATGTTCGATGATCTTAATGCAGACCACTCATTTAGTAGATTCAGGAGGAGGGTCACTGCCATCTTTAGCTTTTTTATGTAGTTAAAGGATAGCTAAATATTAACAAACAAAAAGGTGCATTTGAGCATTCCCCTGGAAAAAAGTTAAAACAATAGGCCTGGATTTCCGGCAGTCACTTAGCTCTCCTCTCCATGGGCTAACACTGAAGCAAAACATTAAATTATATTGACACTTCATTGTTTACAATATCAAACTCTCGTGAAAGTTTTTCTAACAAGCATTGCATTTCGGTAATACACGTAAATTCATAAAACGTTTAATTAAAGCATTGAATTCTGTTGATGTACACATGAAAGAATATACATGAAGTTAAGAGTTACGAACGGAGCTATTTTTTAATTTAAAAATTTGATTGTGGGGTAATTTTTCGTATTCGATTAAGCTTAAGCTTTTTATGATGAAAAGCGCAACGAAAAGAAACAATGGTGTCAAAAGATTTTGAGAACATTACATAAAGCAGTCGCTACATCAAATTTGAAATTTGAGCACATCACAACAAAGTATCAACATAAGCAACATTATAACGAATGATCTTGGATAAAGTGCTACAGAAGTCCTAGAAAGAAAAATGGAGAACGTGAAAAATAATTTTTGACTTAGTTCCTAAACATCTCATTAAAGCTGACACCAAGTATTTTAGCTTGAAGCAGCAATTTGATCTATTTGCAAACCGGTACAGCATGGTTTGCCGCTATATTAGGGAGTGGCGACGAAGCAAAGCGGTGTTTTGTATATATTTACTGTGGCATACATGAAATATAAACAAAGGAAAGTTTCCTACCTTGTTTTTAAATTCTTCATAAATGCTTCCATGGAAATATCCTCCAAAAGCACAAAATCCCCGATCCCGGCTTCGCCAAAATCCGCCATTGTTTCTTTTAAAATTGACAGCTCATACACAACAAACTCTCGGCGCCAGACCGGTCTCTTTACTGGAACTCGCAACCGACTGTGTTTTAGGTTTGCTACTCAACGCCTATGTTTTGATCAAACTTTCGCCAAAAGTCATCGCCAAATCATTTCAAATGGGAATATTAGCTGCTAAAACCCATTTCAAGTTCAAACATTCTTATGTGTTTTTCATAATGTCGAAATTTAAAGCATTTGTGGAATGTTCAGAACTTAAATATTACGATTATGACAGACTGGTCATTCATTTTCATTTCAAAAATTTCCAAACGGGATGAAAAAAGATAGGGGGGTGGAAAGGCGGGGGGTGCACCCGCACCCCCCTCAGCAGTCTATCACATGCCCCCAAAAAGGTATGGAACCCTTTCCCCAAAAGACGATGACCCCCTCCCCCAAATCGGCAAAAATCCCTGGAAATTTTTAACACATTTTTAAAAACCCAAAAATTCCGAATAGAAATGCCAAAATTCCATTTGTTAGTTTTCTAGTTATATATATTTCTTCTCAGGAAATGCTAATTAATTAATTTTTAAAAATCCAATTTGGCATGCCGGATAACTGAATCTTTCGCGCAGTGGTGGGATCGGATCCCAAATATTTAACAAGCGGTCAAACACCGGATATCCGACGTTTTCCCCTTTGGTGCATTGTCATTACTTTATTTGTGTGTGATCATACATAAAATAGGGAACAAAAGGCACTAAAACTGATTTTAAAAAAGAAGAAGAAAAAATGATAAGAAGAAACATTTTTTACTTATCCATCTATCAAGTAACATGAATAGAACATATTTGGCAGCAAAGAAAATTTTTAAATTAAAAACATATGTTTTCGATATGCAAAAATATAACCGTAGGGTATGTAGAGCTGGATTAGAAATTTTGTTCTCATTTTAAAATTCCAAAACTGAAGAGGTAAAATATAAAGTGTAAAGTAAATTGAAAATCAAAATTAAGGATTTATGTTTCTATAATCATTTACTGTATCAATTACAAAATAATGTCGTGTTTTAAATTTCTTGAATTCGTTATTTGAGTCAGACCGTCTAGTCATCAATGTTAAATCTATAAAGATTTTTTTAATTTTTACCTATAATTTTTTCCGGAAAAAAGACGAATGAAATAAAAGAAAAAAATGCATTCTGAATCTCTGCAATTTTTTCAATGTTTTGGCTCGAGCATCTCCCCGGGGGCGTAAATTTTAACTTTTCATTTGTTAAAAAGTAGCCTTAAAATAATTAAATGAAAAAATCCTTTTATGTTCTCGTTCTGCATCAGAAGTTTTTTTTTTTTTTTTTTTTTTAAGCGATAAGTCCAAAACCAATCCCGCTACAAAATCAGGGTTATTGACAAAAAAAATAAAATTACAAATTTCCTCTTAAAGCCTAATGCTGTTAGTTCTACTCTTCAAAGCAAAAAATGAAGCAAGAGAATGAGCTGCTGATCTTTCATGGGGTCTTTTTTTTCGGATTAATTTCTTCCGAAGTCATTACGATGGGATGGGGCGACCGAAACATTCCTCTAATTAATATGCCTGCTTCATGCTTTCTAAATATCTATTATCTTCATTAATTTCAATTGTTGAATATTTTACAGGATATATTAGGCTTTCTTTTACGTTCTTATTTATTTATATTATTTCCCCCCTGTAAGAATGTTTGCAGTAAAAATAACGGAATAACGCTAACGGTGAAACACACCATACAATTTTGAAATTTTAAAAGTCCATTGCAGCAAAACTAAGCATACATTATTAGGAAAACATTGAGAAAACATGAAACTAATTGAAAACTTAGTTTGCTATTTTCTTTTCCCCCATAAAAAACAAGTCACGTAAGAAGTTTATGCTTTGCGCTGTTTAATGAGTTGAGGGTTTTTTTTTTTTTTTTTTTTTCAAGTTAATATATGCAGTTTTATGTTGTTCATGCACCTTTAAAGGATTTGTTAAATATTTATATCGAATGTTTCACTTATATGGTGCAAAAATTTAGAGATTGTCAGTTTGAGATTGTCAGGCATGGCCTTCTTCTCATAGTTCATGGCTCCCCTAGATTTGTTTCTGCCACCCCCCCCCCCCCCCAAGGGGGCCATATGGCTCCCGTTGAGAAACCTAAAGGGAAGAAAACATGAATAGTTTGTACGAGCAATGTGGGAAAAATTTGGAGTTACAACCGTATTAGAGTCCCGGATTCTACGGTACAGTCCCGCATTTTGGAAATTTTCCGGCTCCCGAGCAACTTTAACATGGAACGGCAGACGTCCAGTATTCTTGCCCTTGCCAAGGATATTTATTTTGCCGGATATTGGATATCCGGTGACCCGCATTGTGCGACGTATCCGTACCGAATATGCGGCTCTGATGTTTGGAACATGAGTGAATTCTATACATTTTTTAAACATCCCACAGTCAGGCCCGTCATCTCAAAATTTTCCAGGGGGCGGGGGACAAAGGGTATATGTTCAGTGCATATTATAGGTAAAAAACAACAAAATATGCGAACACATATGCAAAGGAAATGCATTTCTAAGAGTCGGGGGGTGGGAGAGAAATGATTCCCCCTGATCACCCAAATGACGGGCCTGCCCACAGTTTCCAACCAAGTAATAAGTTTTTCATTTACATAATATTTCAAAATAAACTAATTAATTAAGTTTTAAACATCAAAATCAAACTTTTCGTGGTGGCCAGATCAAATTCCAGGTATTTAAAAATTGGTCGGATACCGGTTATCAAATGCCTCCCTGGGGTAATGTCACCCTCTCCTGACGTTGCGTCCCTGCTGTCCCGTATCTGCAGTTTTTATATTTGATAACCAACCTGGCATTTGGGAGATCAGGGGTGGTCAATTGCCTCTTCCCTGACTTTTAAAAATACAATATATTTATGGACATTTTTAAGTTTTTTTGTTTTTTGTTTTTTTTTAGCTATAATATGCATTGAATGTACACCTTTGGATGTATATCCTGGGAAATTTTGAAATGACTGGCATTTTGGCAACCCTGGTATAAAATAATGAACAAAATTGTTTGCTGTGTTGTAGTAGATGGTCCATAAAGTTATTTTTATTTCTAATTATACAGTCAAAAAGTATTTTTTCTTGTTCGGTAATTCATTTCGGTTGTCGGTAACCTTTTAATACCTACAAAAAAGGTAAAAGAAAAAAAAAAGGCCCGCAGATAGCTTTAAAAATAAGTAAAAATGAAACTAAAAAAGTTCTTCTTTCTTCTACTTGAGGGGTAATAAAATGATCGAAATTCTGGCTGTTGAAAAGTCAACTGCGAGAAATATATTGCAGCAATCACTTGAAATAAAATTTGCGTCCAGTAATAGTTTCGAAATTATTAACCCACACAGGGTCGCAGCTAGTCTACAGGCACCATTGACCTTATTTATAATGTATAATTTCAATGAAGCGCCGTTTTTTTCGTCAATTATTGGTTAGAATCTTCATTTACCACGTCCGTATAGAAGAAAAAGGAGCGAGAGATAGAAACATAAAAAATAAAAAAAAAAATCTGCCAAATAAGCAATATTTGGCCAAAAATAGTAAACTTCTATTTGTTTCGTAAGTTGATGCCGGAGTTGTTTGAACAGACATTTGAAAGTTTACAGCTGGTTGGTAAAGTGTGAAAGCAGAAATAAACCTATATGCCTGTCCGCATATCAATTAAATACTAGTTGAAGTGAAACTAAACACTTCTCGCCGCTGTGAACAAACGGACAAATAACCAAATGATTACTTTTCCTTTTCTCATTTACCCTTTCACTCATTTTCTGGAAGGATGCTCTTTCATTAGATAGAAGTTTACCCGTTAACATTGCGATGCAGAAACTGTGTTTGTTCTGCCGGAAGTCAGTTTTCAGGTTAAAGATGACTTTTTCAGTTACGAATGACTGTTTTTGTGAAAACTCTTCCGTTTCTTTCAAAAGTGTTGTTTGAACTGTATTTAATTAGTTAGAAATATCTCTCTTCACGGAAGCAAAATTAGTGACTTAATATCGTTCCATAAGGGAAAGTGAGACCCGACAGAGATGACCAGCCCATGGCACGCTTCAGACCGTCATTTCAAAATTTTCCACGTGGGGGAGGGGGGCAAGGTTGTTCTTTCAATGCATATTATAAGAAAAAAACAAAAAGGCATATATTTTAAAATTTTTCTAATGGGCTGCTGTTGGCTTCTGCCAATTGCAGACCTAGTGCGTTCCCGAGAGATTGGCACCATCTCTTTCAGCGGCACCACAATGAGTGCGGCACCATCGCCGCGTGGAATTTTGACGTCAGGTTTCTCTACCTGAAAGGTCGAGCACCTGGACTCTGTAGATGCGAAATTGCAATAGGAACTTAATTTAGCCGAGAGCATCCAAGCTGAACATCTACCAAGGGATCTTTTACATACCGCACAATCATTCGACATAGGCGCAGACGATATTCTGCATCTTGAAAATCCACCGAACTGCTATAGGCTCGATCCTTAGACCTGTGACGTGTATACGAGCTCCGCGCCTTACCACGACGCCATCATGCCGGCACTAAATACATAAAAACATGTATTTATTCAATGCATTTAAAGTCAGAGGGACAGCTAAAAATAATAAATTGTAATATTTGCCTAGCACACTAATCAGAAAAAGTTCGCCAATGCCCTAAAGAGACGATTTAAAACAGAGGTCATTACGGACAACAAAAAGCAACATTTTGTTACGTTGTAAGCAATAAGTGACTTTGTTAGTAGCAAGGCCGTAGCCGGAAATTTTTTCGGGGGGGGGGGGGGGCTGATTTTGAAACACTTATGTTGAGGAAAATTTCAGGGAGGAATGTATGCTACATTGCGAAAAGTTTGGGATTTCGGGGGTGGGAGGCGTGTCCCCTCCCCCTATGGATACGGCCTTGCTTAGTTGTAGTAATAAAAACTAAAATGGGGTAAACTGCTGAAAATTAAATACTGTAATTTTCACGGTTTAATATCAATAAAATTTAGGGGAAAACCCCTGTAACTTAGCTATTTTTTTGAATGAAAAATAATGACAGTAATGGGGGGGGGGGGGATTAAAATTCTCAGGAAAAAGACTTATTTATAATAATTAAGGTAGTACTGGCAAAATTTAATCATTTTGGGAACAGCGGAAGCGACTGGTAGGATTAAATTAATATAGGAGGATTGAAATTTAAAAAAAAATAGAATAAAAGGAAAAACGTCTTCTATTTTGCAATGACAAATTCCTATTTCAGAAGTTTTACTTTTCAATTGGCTTCAAGTGCGCAAGAAATTTATTATAGATTTTGTATTTAGAAAATGTTGTATTTAATGCTTTGTGTCTGTGCTTTTAATTTTTGGCTGGGTGTTCGTTTTTATTTACGCGCATAACATGCCTTCCATTATAGGCGAAAACTGGGAAATTTGGTTAGTAGCCAGTGGCCGGCAGACTCAATTTTGTTAGAGGTCACTTTTAAAATTGCCAATAAGAATTGAAAACTAACTCTAAAATTGCTTAGAAAATAAATAAATTATTGAAATAAAACATGAGATATGCAGATTTGAATTAGCACATGATAAAATTATTTCGAGCCTTTAAAATGATTTAACTATATATAGGATGCTGAAAGATTGAAATTTGAAATTCGACATGAAATGTTCGGCAAAGCACGTGTTCAATATTGGCATGTTTCCATAAAAAAAAAAAAAATAGGCAAAAAACAAAAAATATCTAGAAAAATGCATTCCGAACGGCGGGAGAAGAAAAAGTAAGAAAGAAAAAAAATACTATTACAGTAGAATATACTAGAAAGTGACCGTGCCCCGGGTTGACGATCGATGATGCATTTCTTAATCAACACTTTTACTTTAATCTCCACGTGACGAGTGGCGACCGCTAGTTTTATATCCTCCCAAGAAATTTTTTTTCTAACGAAGATCATTTGGAGCTGCTGACTCATTTTACCGAATGTTGAAAATTTTCGAAAGAAAAGTTATTTTCTTGAAAAACCAAAACTGAAATTCCTGCATCTGAGACTTTTAATTTTCGGATATTCGGATATTTGGAGCTGAGTGCAGGTCAGTGGAGCAAGGAGGTTTTGCTTGGAATGGGAGTGGAACCAGAAATTTGTCGCACTCCAACTGTTCCGATATTGCTTTATAGGAATTTCATCAAACATTTAAAGATATATGACATTCCCCCGCATTAAATTTAATTTTGAGTGAGCAATGACAAAGAGTGAATGATGACATTTCTTTTGAAATTTTACTCAAAATAATCAGAGACGAGGAAGAATAAATACAAAACACATCTTTACAGCTTAATTTTATTTTTGATTTAAGTTTTTTGTTATTGTGTCAAAAATTTTTTATGATTTTATGCATATTTTTCATTTTATATTTTTATAATCACTATTTGAAACTTGTGAATTGATAGTTCATACACATATTGTTGTTTTATGCAAGTGGATGTTAACCTAATTTTATGTTTCCTTCGTGATCAAATATATTCTTGATTATTTTTCTTCTTTGGGATAACACAACACTCTGGAACCATCTAGAGCGCAACAGGTAGTTAAGTTGCGTTAATTGTACTTAATATATAATTATGTATATATTTTTGAGGTATAAAGATTAGATATTTTAACAATAAAATTGCCAAAAGTAGATGATATTTTTGTAGAAAATGTCGTGCAGTAAGCTGAAAAAAATAGAAAACTTGGAATTTAATAAATTTTATTCAAGTTTAAAAAGCAGTTATTTGATCTGTAAGTTTAGTCATATTAACAAATAAATTGCCTACAAATTACTTTTATTTTCTCACAGATATGGCGACATAAATAAAATCAATGCGTAACTAAAAAAGCCGATAAAGGATTTGATTCCTATTACTATAAATATTAAATCGCCAAAAATGTTTTAAGTTTCACGGTTTTATTAACCGACTTCACAAAGGCAGGAGGTTATACATTCATATTGTATGTATGTCGTTTTTTTTTTTTTTTTTGTTTGTTTGTTTGTTTGTCCACTCATAGCTTCTCACCGGATGAACCGATTTTCATGGTGTTTTTTTTAAATCGATCGAGGGGGGTTTCCCATAGGTCCCGTACCTTTGTTTGACCATATTCGATAACTAGAACACTACAGTTATGGGCAGAAATAAGGTCATTTCTTTAGTTTTTCATCCATAACTTTTGACTAAATGAACCGATTTTGATGACTTTTTCTTTAATAGATAGAGGGCCGTCTAACTCAAATATTGCACAACCATTTGACTACATTTGTTTCTTAAAAAAAAAAACGTTACGGGTGAAAAATAAGTATTTTTTATTTTAATTGGAAAGGCTTGACTTGATTTTTCTTTGTTGGGAAAACTATTAATAAATATAAAACTCATTGTTGAAAAAGTTTTTGTTGCCATTGTGCTATAATAATAAATGCAATTACAGTAAGATTTTGACTGAAGGCTTCTGTGAGGCAAAAATTAAACCCAATCAGTTTGTGTGCTAAAATCGACTTCAAAACGGAATTTTTCATACAAATGATTAGTTTTTAGTGTCATTCATTCAAAGAAGATTTGCCCTTTGATATGGATTTTTTACAAATAGAGTATTTATATAAAAAATGTATTTACACTAAAAAGAATAAAATAAAATAATTTTTGGAAAAAAATAGAACCGACTTCAGATTATAAATTGCGCTGAAAAGTGAAAAATAAATTAATTCTTTAAACAACATTGATATGACTTTTAAACATAGTTTTAGATGTCGGTGCAAAATTATTAGCCTAATTACCATTACACCATGTGCTACTTCATACTTTAACTGTTGCCAATTCTGGGCCATTTATATTTGTAATTGATTCATGATTACAAAAGATTTTATGTATCCTAATTTTGCACCGACTTCTAAAACTATGTTTAAAAGTCACATCGATGTTGTTTAAAGAATTAATTTATTTTTCACTTTTCAGCGCAATTTATAATCTGAAGTCGGTTCTATTTTTTTCCAAAAATTATTTTATTTAAATTCAAAATATCGTTGCATTATTCAAACAAAACTATTGTTACCAAATGACAAATGATAATTCTGATTAATTTCCTCAGAGCTAAAATTATTATTTTTTTCCCTAATTTACGTTATAATAAATTATAAAATGGATGGATTATTGCATTGTCATCGAAGATAAGCTTATGTGCAAAATTTGAAGATAATATATGCGGTAATAGTGGTCTAAAACCGCTTAACATAATTCCGTGACAAGTCAAGTTAAATAAAACCATCTAAAAACAATTAAGAGCAATAGTTAACATGGAGCAAGTATTTTGAAGCTGTCGCTTCAGTTCCTAGCTTAAAATTCCATTGGAATTTCGCAAAACTTGTTTTTGAAGACTTTATCCTGAAGAAGGCTGACTAAATCCAAATTATGCTTGTTATAACCTAGTGTTATGTAAGGTTTTTAACTTTACACCAGCAGTTAATTTTCATTTCCCTCATTAAGCTGTGGGTCTTCGTGTAAACTGAAATCGCAATAACAGAGCTCAACTTTGCTTATATCGAATCTATATACAGCTTGTTTATAAAGGCTCTATACATTTTTGATAAACGTGTTTTAATTCGAATTGCTTTGCAGATGATCTGAAAGAATGTTGTCAACAGGGGAATGAATATCCATTGTTTATGGCCGTGCACGTGGATTAATCTTAATGAAACTATCTTAATTATGTTAATGACACTCTTCCTGATGAGTGAATTGGTCCTTGCTCTCAACGGCTTTGGGCTCCACGATCACCAGACTTAACTCTCCCAGACTTTTTCGTATGGAGTTTCGCCATTCGTCAAAGCCAAAGTGTACCGAGTGAAGATTGGAAGACACAGAGTGAAGACAGCATTGGACTATTATAATAGCGGATTATGTTTCGAAGAAGTTCAAATTACACCAACAACCTTACAGAAAGGTGTTTCGGAGTTTACTGGAAATATTGTATACGTGGCAAATGAGCCGAAACACTCAGGGAGACAACATTGAGGTTCTATTAATTTAATGTTCTATTATGTTGCATTTTTATATAAATAACATATCTTTCAGAATAAAGCCCGTTTGAGCAAAAATGTATAGAGACTTCTTAAACACTCTGTATATGTATCGGATGAGTAAATAAAAGAGTAAGGCATTTTTCTAAACGAATTTAGCAAGTATCTAAATGTTTTTCATTATACCCGTTTTGGAATGAAAAGAAAATGTTGCATCAATTACTTCTGATCATTAGCAACCATTCATCCGTGTCAGAGATGGCTAAAATGATTCTAATATGAGAACCATTTATGACAATAGAGAAGATGATAAAGAGGTCAACTACAAACCTTATAATCAACGTAACGTTCATTGTGCGTCATTTCTGCACTGCGTGAGAAGCATTTAGGTGTTAACTCGCTTCAGTTGTTCTATGGCAAATCTCATCAGCAGGTCTGCTGATTCGTTTGCTGATGGGTCGCAAATAGCCTGTTCAGTAATCAATTCAATCTTAAGTTAAATACATTCTTTGTTAAAATATCGAGTCTACAGGGTCGAAGGAATAAAGCATTGTAATTTTTTCAGCCAAGTTGAGCTGTAACCTTCGAAGCTCCAGAAAGATAAATAATAGTTATGTGTTTCCATGACTTTGGCGAAGATTGGCGGCATAAATTGGTGATGAAAGTGATATCATGCTACTATATCTCAACTATTTTGCTTTTAATAAATGCGGAATTTTATAACTATTATTATTATTATTATTATAGGATGGCGGACTGATAATTTACGAAATCAAAGTAATGCTCGGCTCCGGTAAGTTGAAGCCCCATCCTGACATTGTTAATTTTTCTTTGGGAGATGAATGAAAAGAGGAAGCGTTTTTGTCACCCAGTTGAGTTGGATAACTTTCTCAGTGGTATCGCGGTTACACAACTCAACTTAGCAGCGCGAACAATACTTTCTCCTCCTTTCACTAAACTCCATGAACGAGTTGTTTGTTTCAGATAGCAGCTAAACGCCCAGTTTTAAAATTTTAAAGAAAAGAAAAGAAAAAAAAAAAATTTAACAAAACATTAAATTTTCCCCCGGGGACCTTTTTTTTTTTTTTTAAATTTTAAGTTATATACAACTGAATATATTTTCTTCAGTGACAAATATTGTAATCCCTGTAGAGCAATATTATTGGATGCTGGAAGTGCTTTGCCCAAAATTGTATTAATTGGCGTTTGACCGCTTTTTGAAATAAACGGCTCAAACTTCCAGTTAAGTTCTAATTTACAGAAACCTTCATTTTGTCACGTAAAAAACCACGTCAAGGCGAAAGACTACGCCATTGAAAATTTTTAGTGGGGTTGTTCAAAAGGGAGGCTTTGTGTCATCGCTTTTGGAGAAACAGGCAGCCCTACGTGCAGAGAAAAAGGATTGTCCTTTATTTCAGCTATTGCCTTATCATAATAACGTTTGATTAAAGAAATAGTTGTTTGTAGAACTTGATATTCTAAAAATGATTTTAATGCAAATTTCTTTTTGAAATAATATAAATAAAAAGTAGGCTATTTAATTTAAAGAAGGATATGAATTAGAAGAATAAAATTATAAGAATTGAATTAATCTGGAAGGAAAGGTAGACCTTAATAATTTCAAAAATTTATGAACATTTTAAATTTCTTTACAATTTTAACTCATTTCCATAAATGTGTGATTTTTTTTACTTGTGTTGGCCACCCTTTGGCACTGGAAAATATGAATAGATTTATTTATTTATCTTTCTTTATGTGTAAACTTACTTATCATACAACGTTCGTACCGTACGCAAAAAGTGATTTCGAAAAAAAAGAAAAAAGTTCTTTTAAATTTTCATTAAATTATTAGTTTTTAAATATTTTTAAGGAACCAGAAGTTATGAATGAATTTTGATTAAAAAAAATGTGTAAACTATTTTGCTTATCACACAACGCTACTATGATGCGCTAAAACTAATTAAAAAAAAAATATATATAAGATGATCAATTCTTAACCATTTTTAATACATCCCCTTTGTCATAATTTCACGAAACCACCCTCCCCCCGCGAAGCGTGACATTTATGCATGATCCCTAAATGGTGTTCATTAAATAAAACCTAATATGCTTAAAACATGACTTTCCCACCACGCGCCAAAAATATTTTTTTTTCTCAAACTTTTTTTTTCTTACAATTGTCGTTTCACCCTAATATACATGTATACATTCGTCAGCCAAAAATTAAAACCTAAATTAAATGATTAAAAATATACGACGAGTAATACGAGAGGATAAAATATAATACGAGTACTAATTAAGAGAATAACCAAATTTAAACATTACTTTTAATTTTATTTTTCACTATTTCTGTAAAATTTTTTAGTTTTTACAACAAAAAGAAAAAAAAAATATTATCAACTTTTCCCTTTCTCTTTTTTAACTTTTTGCACGCTTGCCTAATTGGATTGCCTACTGACAAATTATATGTAGCTTTGGAGCATAAAAAATTATTTTTATATGGTTATACGAATACCTGAATTCTGTAAAGTTAAATCTGTCAGTGCAGTGTGAATGCAGGGAAAACAACTTGTGTTTGATGGAGTGTGTACAAAAATGGATTTATGCTTTCTTCCCAATAAGACTCTGCCTTTCACATTTTCTTACGTCTCTCAACTCGCACTCTTTTGCGAACATCCTTCTATTACGGAAATATATTTTTGTCTCACTGATGTACGCTATAAGGGGTTTTTTTCTATGTATAAATAATTAAATATATACTATATATATATATTTATATAAAAGGTATGCGACAATTAAGTAAAAGAAGACTGATTTTTTCTTCTTCTTTTTTTTTTTTTTTTTTGAAAAATGTGGCAACTGGCAATCCTGCAGCTTGAAGAAAATAATACAAACGATGAAAATGTTTCTCTCGTTTTCATTTTCTTTTTTGTTTGTTTTCTTTCTACACATATTATTACGCGAAAAAAAGTAGAGGTTTCAATTGAGGAAAGGAATAAATGACCGCACACGTTATTCAAAGGCCTTTTTTCTTTTTATAAATGGAAATGGATTGAAAGTATCTCTGCAAAGGGGGTTCTTGGGCAGATTCAAATGACGAGGCTTAGATCTGAATAAAAATAACTTGGCTTTTCATTGCATTTTCAATCATTGTGTCAGTACCACTGATCGAATGTAATGTATATTCTTCATATGTGTTACTTAAACCCCTTCCCCAGCACACAGGATGGTTTATTTTTTTTTATTTTTGCAGAATATTATCGATATTTTTATTATAGTTGATACAATGAAGTATCTATTTCATTTTTTCTTTCAAATCAGAAAAAAATATTGGTTGAAAAGAATAAAAAAGAAAATGGTATCGAAAGGAAAGACATTTTAATGATATTTTTTTCAATTAACAACGATAATGACGATTTGAGCTTAAGTATGGGGTTCTCAGTCATGTTTCATAAGAAATAAAAAATAATGATGCAAATTTCCCTCTTTTATATACAGTTAAGGAAGAAAAAAATGTACAATAAATAAATATGTAAATAAAATATATAAATTAAAAAACGGATTTCATTGTTCTCTTTCTCATAAAGCGTGAAAAATTTCCTATCGGATATACTACATAAGAAAATTGATACGTAAGTGCGTTATTACTACTGTTATTATTATTTTTTTCGAACTATTTTCTTAATTTTTTATGTCAAGGATTACATTAATTTAAAATACATAAATGAGTGAAACAGCTCTTCACTAGAGGGCGACACTGTACAAAGAGAAGAATCACGTCTACCTAAATTTTGAAATGTTTGTTTACAAAATCGTTTAGAGGTTTAGACCTCGAAAGATGCATATTTTTTCCAGTTATTGTACAATATCCACTTGGTAAAAGAAGTAGCTTAATTTTCTCATTTTCATACTAGTTTAGTCAAAACAATTTTTTTGCTATTTTATTGAATTTATTCTCTAAGATTTCATATGAGATTTCAATATGCCCAACTGTGCAGTAGCAAATTGTAAAAATTACAATCGAAAAACAAAAGGATCCTCTATTATTTACCATCAATTTCCAAAAGAAAAGTCTCTTGCAAAAATTTGGATGGCCAAATGTAAGAGGAGAGATCGGATCAATCTCAAAAATGCTCGAATCTGCTGCGAACATTTTGTAGAAAGTGATTATATCATTGATTTAAAAAACCGCCTGCTTGGCTTACCAGAAAAAAAAATTTTGAAAGAAAATGCTGTTCCAAGCTGCCGTTTAGGTACTAGAGATGAAGATGTCAGCAAAAACTTAAAACATGTTAACCGTTTGGAAAGATTAAAAAAAAGAAATATTTTGAAAAATGCTTTCTCACGCCTTGACGAACTAAGTGATCCAGATGAAGCTGAAACGCCAGAAATAATTTTAGAGGAAGAGAACTCTGAACCAATACCAATGAACAATAGTGAATGCTTAAAATGTGATCAAAATAATGAAATTAATGAAGAGTTGAGGAAAAAAATTGTTTTTCTTGAGCAAGAGCTAAAAAAAGTTTCAGAAGAAAGAGACAGACCCTCTGAAAGATAATCGAAATTTTCAGAAACTCATAAATGCCATGAATTTAGATAAAAAACGACTGTTTGCAGAGAAAATCCGATTGAAGAATAAAGTAAGTAATTTATTATAGCTAAAAAAAATCAATGTTGAAAGTTTTTACTAATACACAGGTCAATATGCTTTAGGGGGAAAAAAAAATGAAGACGGTTTAGGGACCGTTCATAAATGATGTCACACGTTTTTTCGATATAGTTGACCCCCTCCCCCCCCCCTTTGTCACGTGTCACGCTACGTTGCATAAGCATGATGTCACATTTTTTGTTACCCCTCCCATCCCCTTGTCACACTTTGTCATCATTTCACGACCCCCCCCCTCGAAGCGTGACATCATTTGTGAATGATCCGTGGATGGCTTTCATTAAAATAATAATAAAAAAAACAAATATGCTTAAAACACGACTTTCCCACCCAGCGCCAAAATTTTTGAAACTTTTTTTATCTTACAATTGTCGTTTCACCCTAATATATGTATGTATGTATATATATATATATTCGTGAACCAAAAATTAAAACCTGAATTAAATGATTAAAAATATACGACGAGTAATACGAGAAGACAAAGTATAATGCGAGGACTAATTAATAAAATAACCAAATTTAAACATTACTTTAAATTTTATTTTTCACTATGTCTATAAAATTGTTTAGGCTTTACACCAAAAGAAAAAAAATATTATTACATTAGCATATGTACTCCTAGTGTTGCAGTTCACGACAAAGGACTACGTTATACATCACCTTTCTTAATTTTATTTTTGTGTTTTTAATGACATTTGTGAGCATAATAGTAATAATGATTATATGTGTACTTAATTTGTATGGAATGAGATTAAGTTTACTCCAAAGAAGAATAGTAAAAAAAATAAATTGTTCGAATTCTGAAAAAATGATCAGCGCTTTTTTATCTTAAAAGTGTAGTTGCCCAAGATTTCCTTTTTAGCCTACTTTCCCGTAAAAGTAAAAAAAATAATAGTAAAGCATGAAAGAAGGCTTAATGTATCGTGAAAATATCGTTTGAAATCAAGAAAAGTCAAAAATAAGTTAAGTAATTACATAAAGATTGAAAAATAAAAAAAATTGAAAGCAGGGTTTTGGAGATGGGGAGGAAAAAGTGTGTCTGTCGGTCTGTCTCCTCCTAATAACTTTTGAACGAATTGTCCGATTCGAAAAATTCTTTTTGCATTCGAAAGATCTCGGCGAGGACATCTCATTTCCATATTTTACTTGACCATATTTGAACAATTTTTTGTTCTATTTTGAACAGTTCAAAAAAAATTTAACATTAGCGCCAATGGGGGAAAATGAAGCAAATTATGTAAACGCTGGGTACAAGATCCAAGTTCCCATGAACAAATTCCCTGGAAAAAGTTCTTGGCGTGAAATATTGATTTGAACAATGTGTGTTCATTTTTGAACAGTTCAAAAAAAATTAACATACCGCCTAAGTGGAAATTTCAATCCTCTGTAATTCCTGATCTAACGGACCGATTTGCTTGGAACAAACTTTATCGGAAAGCTCTTTCTTAAAGACCCTGTTGATCAACTAAATACTTGGGGTATTTATAAAATTAGTTGCCGTTGCGGCCTGGCTTACATTGAACAGACTAAGCGTGCTCTGAAAATTCGGTTAAATGACCACAAAGGTTATGTGCGAAAGCAAGAGTTAATAAGTCTAGTATTGCTCAACATTGTTGGAATTCCAACCGCTATTTTGATTTCCATTCTGGGAAAATTATTCAAAAATGTTCTTCCCCTTTGGAGATTGATTTTTGGGAGTCTTATCTTATTAACAGAAATAGTTCTAATTTAGTTAATGATTCTTCCCCGATTCCTTTCATTTGTTGTTCTTTCTTTCTTGGTTTCTTTTTGAACTGTCCAGGGCCTTTCCCATCTTAATTATGACACTATTTACAGTTTCATATTTGACACATCTGGTATCAAGCCTAAGTTTATTATTGTTCATGTCCTTGAACTTGATTCTGATACCACTAATTCACACATCGAGGTTGAGATCATTTCTTACAACTGCTTCTACCTCCGCGTCGTCTTTATTATCATTGGTTTGTTGGTAAATCTTAGGCTTATATAAGCCGTGTTTTTATTGTTTTGTCTGCTTCATTTAAATGTTTTTGTATCTAGAAGCTCCACTACTGCATTGAAAAAGGGATTCCACGCAATCCCGAAACATATGTCTGCATCTTAATCCTCATTTGTGCTTTCTTTACGTGTATAATTGTTTTTCAGTCTAACGAGCCTATTTTCCCATGAAATTTTTTGATCAAGATTTTCAAGAATATTTTTGAATTAATGAATGATTAAATGAATAAGCAAAAGAATGAATGAATAAATGAGTGAATAAATACATGAATGACTTAATAAATGAATGATTGAATGAATATGTATAACCGTTGTAAAAGGTATATTTGAAGCAAACGAGAAAGACAGAGAGAGAGATAGCTAGATTATAAATTTGAGTTCGGTGTATACGGGAAAGTAGGCTCGTATAATTCTAGAAGGAACTTCTTGTAAACTTTTGACTAGAAGTAAATTTAAACTTTAATCAGCATCGGTGTTTTAGATTCAAAATGAAATCAATGAAACTTTAAAATCAAAGTATGGAAATAAAAAAAAAACTTCAAAAAAAATTTAATTTTCTGATTTTTGTTATTTTTATGGAAATCAAAATGTACTACGTTACACTCCTTGTTGCCCCCCCCCCCTTCCTCTTGTCACAAACTGTCACACTTTCTTGAACCCCTCCTCCCCCCCTCGAAGCGTGACATCATTTATGAATGATGATATCATCCGCTGAATAAAGTGTTTCTAATTTTAGCGAAGTATATGCTCAACTCAATTTATTTAAGTAATTTACATTCGTCCGGAACTACTGCTTTAACCATGCTAAATTATCGTATTTATGCGAATCTAATGCGCCATGGAATCTAATTCGCAACCCCATTTTAACACTTTAAATAATAAAAAAATTGTTTGTCGGCGAATAAATTTGGTTGACGTCATCGGCGAACTGCTGACCAGTTTTGCACTCGAATCTAATGCGCACCCAATTTTGAATACTACATTTGGCCAAAAACGATGCTCATTACATTCGCATAAAAACGGTATTTCCATGAAGAAAGTTGTTCTCGTCACATTTTGGAAACAATGTTTGTAAAAGGAATATTAATGTTAACTAGAGACTTGCTTTTGCAGCGAGGACCTTTAGAAAAAAATTTCATTATTGTTTCAGCCATACTTTTCACGAGGGGCAATTTTCTTACTTTTCACGAAGGGCAATTTTCTTATTTCAGTTAACCTCCAATTCATATGTATTTTAAAAATTTCATCGGACTTGTTGCTCAGCCGATGTAACTAAATTACAACGTATAACCGTATAAATGATAGACTATTTTAATTTTCAAGAATAAAGGTAATCACAGGTGTAATTTTCATTGGTGGAAGATGAATAAAACCAAGCAGCAAGTAGCAATGAAAATAACGATAAAATTTATCCCTATTTGTGTAGATTAATTTACTGACTAAACAGCAAGTTTTATTGCACAGTTTTTATTAGCGACAACATGTTAGAAAAGTTCAGAAAAAATACGGACTCCATAAATACATTTTATATATCTTGGGCTGTACACATTGACAAAATGGAAGCATAGAAGCAGGATGCCATTCAGTTTTTATTTTATCATTCTGAAGTACAAAAAAGTGTAATTCAATTAATTAGCACCATTTTCCATTATTACCTAAAAGTAAAAAAGTACTGAATTAGGAATCTGGATAAAAATGAATAGAGGTAAACATGATGAACAAAACAATAAGCAGTAGCTAATGCCAAGGCATGACTACCGCTTATTACTCATGTTTGAATTATAAAGAAAATAATCAATAAAAAAAGTATCCTACATTCTTAAGTATTATTTTAGAGGAAATAGAATCAATATTATTTACTTCTAATAATCATGTGGTTAAAATAATAAATTAACTTTGTGCTAAGTAAAGTACTAAAATTTTTTTTCACGTAAAGAAAGCACAAATAAGCATTAAAATACAGACATATGTTTCGGGATTGCTTGGAATCCCTTTTCCAATGCGATAGTGAGCTTCTAGATGCTAAAAGCTTCATTTGTATGTTTTTGCATCTAGAAGCTCCCTATCGCATTGAAAAAGGGATTCCAAGCAATCCCGAAACGTATGTCTGTATTTTAATGCTTATTTTTGTGCTTTCTTAACGGGAAATTTTTTTTATTACAATTATGTGGTTGTTGCCTATCTTCATGATCAGGGCAATACTTTGCACTCATTTCTTTTGACTACAACCCTTATAAATCAAATCTGATGAAACAAGCATTATGTCGTCCTCTTTGATTGTTACCCATCATCATAACCCTCCCCCCTTGATGCATCATGATCGTGGCCTATCACCGCACCACAATCTTGGAGCTAATTTATGCACATTTCTTCTGACCAGATTACCCAATCAGTTTTTTTCACTTTTGTTTGTTGTACTCTTTGAATGTTGCTCATCATCAGGTTCTCCCCCGCCCCTTGATACATTCAGAAAAATGTAACTCCTCCAATTAGAAACTTCTAATATCGGTACAGTCGAGTACCGTTTATACGACGCCGAAGGGACTATCGAAAATCGTCGTATAATCGATTTACTCTTTTGGCTAAATCCAAGAACTGTGACCACACGAAAACGTCGTATAAATTTCAACGTCGTATAAACGATCGTCGCATAAACGGTACTCTACTGTTACTACTGTAGTTAGAAAATCATGTGGGAAGCTATAATCATTAACTTCTAATCGTTTTCTTGATACGTAATTTATTGACAATTGAAACTTTCTAAGTTAAAGATCCGATATCAAAGAAAATATAAATTGTTTTGAAATTTGTACTGGAGAACATTGTACACTATAACAGCGATGATTAAAGTGTCTGCTGTGGAACTTGGTATCTGTTAGATATCAATTTTTTTTCTCGGAGACACCGCCTACTCCGAATGTCGTTTGTTCCATTGAACTTGGTCTCTTTTTCACGTTTATGTTTTTGTTGGGATATCACAATTTTTTAACAGCTCTAAATTTGTGCTTTAGTATTGAGTTATTTATACCAAGGCTGAACTTGATCCAGTTAGTTAACTGTTAGCCTTGGTTAAACTAAGCTAATTTATCGTTAGCATTTATTGTGGAATTTTGTTTGCATTTCTCTGTAATTAAGTCCATCTTTAATTTGATCTTTTAAAAACTTGAAAGCTTCTGTATAAGTATTACAACTGAACTTAATGTAATTGCCTTATATAGTTGACGGAATAGTATCTAGTAATTGATAGTCCAGTAATTGTGTTCAGCTTGAGGTTGTGGCCTTAAGTCGAAAAATTAAAGCGGCAAGTTTGAATTCACATTTATTAATTATTTTCCTTCTAGCGCGAGAGAGTATTGTTTTTGCCAACAGCAGGAAAATAATGTGACTGGCATTTGAAGTTGTGAGTTAGATGGCCAGTTATGAGTATGGCTAATAATATCGATAATGATGCAATTTTTTGAAGTTTTGGATATTTTCCTTTATATATGCTTAATGATCTACCTTCGTCGAAAGTTTTAAATTTCTTATATGTGGTTTAGGTTCTTGATGAGTGAGTCAGTCAGTAATAAAAACAACTTTTCAGACGTTAATAATTACATAACTATAAGAGGTATATCAGGGAAATTTGATATTCAAGGGGTTCAAGTGATCTCTACTATACGTACGAAATTTTAAGTATGTAGGTCCAACAATTTTTGAGTAATGACAGGATCGAAAAGTAGCTCGAAATGATTCGGGCAAGATACATACTGCCCGGTGTTGCCGTTTCTGAACTTGGCTGACTTGGTGAATTCATCTTTAATAACAGGGGAATGATAAATAGGCGTGATCATACAAGTTGCCGTGTGTACTGTAAGATAAGACAGGTTGAAGAGCACTTGGTGGTAACTGAAATATCGCGTAGACATTCTCCAAGCTGCAAAGGGGTGGCACGTGGATGTTTACTGAAGCATATGGTCTTATACAAAAATGTATAACAGTATTTACAATGTATCTAAACAAACACGGGTCTAATTATAGCAGTTTGAGCATAATTGATATTCATAATCCGGGATTTTTAGTTCACTCGATAATACTTAGAAGAAATATTAAAACTCGGACTGACGTCAACCCCCTGGAAATTGGACATTGATAAAAGGGTTCCGCAGAAGTGAAAAGGTTCAGAAGGGATGGATTAAATAATAATATGCAGAACTGAAAAATTTGATTTACCAATTAAGACGTTTTCCTTTAAAATACTTGTATGCGATGATTTTCTCTGTCACAAACAAGAATTTGACCGCTTTGAGTGACAGCTACCCCTTCTAGACCTTTGAATTCCCCTTCAGCAGAGCCCCATGTTCCAAAAGATTTCAGAAAAGTTCCATCTGGATGGAAAACCTGTAAAGAAGGAAAGAAGAACCCAATTTTATTTTTAATAATAGTAACAATAATAAACAAACGAACACCTTTTACTTACTGTCAAATTTTAAATTAAATTTCCAGTTTAAAGATTCATGACAAGTGTGTTGAAAAAGTGGACGAGTATCTTTGGAAACAAACGTATTTCTGTATTAAACGTCGTCAGTTAGTTAGAAGTAATTTAACTTTGTATAACTTCGATTTTTGGTATGAAGATAATTATTGTTCTTATCTCTCTTATCAAACCACAAAACATTCCCCATACAACCCAAAGTGCCTCACTGTGCTTACAGAAATAAGTATGAAACGCATAGGGAGGGGAGAAGGAAAAAAAAAGGAACAATGAATTAAGGAAGAGAAAAGGGGTTGACAAAATAAGTTAAAGGCACTTTTCTAGAAAATAAAAAACTAAAGTCTGATTAAAAATTTGGGGGCTAATTAATATTAGTGTCCGTGATTGACAATTTTAAGAACTTTCTTTCACCGTTGAATTTAAAACACAAAAGTAGATCATGTTTCACAACCTTTTCTCCAACTGGGCTGCAACCATGGGAACCACTAGATGCTCGTCACATCTGCTCAGATAAATTTTGGTTTCTTTGTTCACTATTTTACTTTTTACTATTCTCAACTACTCTTTACTATTTTTTATACCGATTCAACTTTGATTTTGAATATATCTCTAAGCAGTAATTTTTGGACTTAGTAACTTTTTACAGAACGTTGATGACATATCATCTAATAATCTTCCTAACTCACTTGGATTCGGTTGTTCCCACTGTCACCAACAACAAGATATCCTTGTTCATCTACAGCTACACCTCTGGGATACTTGAACTGAGCCTCTTCTCCGCCTTCGCTTCCGAAAGTGCTGAGAAGTCGGCCATTGACATCGAAAGCCTGCACTCGGTGGTTGTCGGCGTCGCTCACCACGACACGACTCGTCGTGCTTACGGCCACGTAGTGAGGGTGGTGCAGTTCACCTGGTCGGTGTCCCGGACCACCACCGAATTTAGTCACGAACGTGCCGTCCCCTTGAAACACCTGTTGGAGAGCAAATCATAGTGCTAGTACCCAAGATGAACATCAAACCAAAACACATGTTTCAAAAGTTAAGGACAAACAAACAAACAAACAAACAAAAAAAAAAAAAAAAAACGGTGGCTAGTCTTTGTTTAATAAATACTGCATGTTTTTCTTTTTTCAATTTGTGAATAATAAACACAAGGGCCGTGGTAGCCTAGCGGTTAGGATGTCGAGCTCCGGATCGGAGGATCTCAGGTTCAATACTCGAGCCGCTAAAGACCCCCCATGAACACTTGGGGATACGTGCATGTAAAATCCGTGAACCCTGAAGTCCCGAGGGAGTTCCGAGGGTACCGGTGGGTGGAGATTTTTCCTTTCATTCACCCATAGATCTAAAGAGGAAAGTGGCGTATTTGTGGTGGCGCCATTTGGTGTCATCCAAGTACATTATGAGCCAAGTCGTACTTCCACCATTGGTGCTCAGCTTGAAACGAAAGGCGCTCCTTACTGCTTTAATTCCCAGTCGCTCCGCGAAAGGGAGCTTGAATATCAAAGTGGCATTAGAAACAACAACAACAACATAAACACTGAACGTGTTCCATTATTTTTACTTTTCACTATTTTACTCTTTTTCTTAAATTTTAGCAATTATGCATTGTGTTTGTTTCAAGAAAAATGTGATAGAAACAAGTTATGCATTTCCCTACTGAAATCATGTTTCACTTAGTGCGTACTTATTTAATGCGGTATTTCGTAGCAACCAAGTAATCTTACTAAGTGCGAGGTACTCCTGAACTTTAATTTATGTTGTGTTAACCTTTTTGTGCAAAAAGAAAAAAAAAGGAAAAGAAAAAGAGAAAATAAAAAGTCAGGAAGGAAATTTGACACTTTGTCTATCTTCGGAAATAAAAACAAAATCAGGCGTGACTACAAGAAGAAAAACTTCTAAATACCTAAAATAATTAGAGGAGGGTGAATGCGCTATTTCTTCACCATGGAAAAAGAATTTACATTTTTTTCTGCAAAGCAAAAGTAATCCAGCTCCTGTCGTTCGAAAGGAAGTAACTGAAAGTGTGTCATCGTGTTGCCATTTTAAATGGCACACTTTTCGTCTCTAATTTGTCCTCGTCTTGTTGGTTTTTTCTCTTCTTCGGAGAGATCTCTATTTTCGACCCTCACTCTCATTATCTCTCCCTTTTCTCGTTATTCTTAATCATTTAGGGCTCTTTAAGTCACATTAAGTAAAATGCATGAGAGATTTTTCACGTGCATTTGTATGTGTGGTATTCATTTCGGAATCTTACAAACACGTTGCTTGTGCTGTCCAAAGACAATGATTTCCAAGGGCAATAGGTGAAGTTTAGGTTTTTGTTCTGAATTTGAAAGAAAATCCGATCTGTTTCGAATAGAATTTTGTTCCACTTTTTTTTCTTAAACTAAAACACATAAAAGTACTCGGTACCACGAAGTATCACACTGTGCTTACAGAAGTAAGTATGAAACACATGATGAGAAACAAACAGCAAAAGAAAATAAAAGAGAAATTAAGGAAGGGTTACGAATATCAATACTAAATAATGAATGACACGAAAAATAAAATTTGTCCTATGAACTCAAGATCACCAGGGAAAAATTTTCATGCAATATTTTAAAATTATTTGAAGAAAGGATTAAGTCAGCATCATTAGGAAATGTGTTGAATAGCATACCTGTATTCTGTGATTATCCTTGTCACAGACATATACAAATCCCAGATTGTCCGTGGCCACTCCCCACGGATAACTGAATTTCCCGTCTGCCCGCCCTTCTCCTCCGAAAGCTCTAACAAATCGTCCTGTAGAATCAAAAACTTGGAGTCTGTGGTTGTAGCGATCTGAGACAACGTATTGCCCGATACGGTTGCAGGTAACAGCTGCAGGTGAGTCGAACTCGCCCTCTCCAGTCCCATAACTGCCAAAAGAGTGAAGAAATTTGCCATTGCCGCTGAATACCTACAAAAAATTTAAAGAATGAACAATTAGTAATAAATCTATTTTCTCTACGCGTGGAAAATTTATGACAGTTAGAAAATGTTTTTACCTTTCTTTTAAATTTGTTCTCTTCGCGTGATTGAGTCTATGACGGAGGAAGGGGCGCCATAAAATTTTGCAATAAAACGAAATATGGCTCACATTCGAGCACTGAAACTCACCATCGAGATTTGAATTGGGGCTGTCCACACGATTGCGAAATTTCTAATCACACTACCGTGGATACTCGTTTAGCATTAAGAACTTTTTTTATTGTATTTGTTGCAATCGAGCAACATAATGAAAGATAAAATTTTCTTCCCAGTATTTACAAGGTCCGGTTAAAACTTAAAAAGTACTTTGGATCTCGCATAATATGC
Organism: Octonoba sinensis; assembly: GCA_038502835.1. Taxonomy (NCBI): domain Eukaryota; kingdom Metazoa; phylum Arthropoda; class Arachnida; order Araneae; family Uloboridae; genus Octonoba; species Octonoba sinensis. The sequence goes on from CM076603.1 coordinate 60,320,777, forward strand.
AATCCAATGTGAGTAGTTTTGGCGCTACAGTGAAATACACGTGAATATACAAACATGAATGCATACATCGGCTGCTAAGAACATAACCTTTCCTTTTGGCTTTGCCGTAATCAGATAAAAAAGAAATTTTCCCAAGTAAATAAATCCGACCTTGCTCTCTAGCCAAGACGTTTTTTGACCGATCAGTCTAAGGTTAACGTTGCGGTGGACTCAGGATCAAAATACACCCTCTGAAACCTTCGCATCTTCAAATAGTACGTAACAGATATTTATTTTTAGTTGAATTTATACACAAAGCTTAAGTGGGATAAAGAAAGATAACGGAATTTAAATATTTTTACCTGAACTCTATGATTATTGCTATCAGCAACGACAATCGTGTTGTCAGGTCCCACACAAACCCCTCGAGGCCACGTGAAATGTGCATTTTCCGTCCCCCTTGAGCCAAACTTAAGACTGGTTTTTCCTTTCTGCATGTAAGTTCTCCTTGGCATGCTGAAGCCTCTTGGAGAGTTGCTATCTCCTCTGCTTCTACCATAATCACGTCTTCTCGGGGGATGATCTTCATCTGAACTGTCACTCCCACTTCTGGGTGCTGCTAGAGAAGCGGAAGTCATAGAACGTACGAGTCCACCACTTGTAGTTGCCCTTCCACCAGTGCCATATTTGTTTTTCAAGTACTGAGACCAACTGTGTGGAGCTGCTGGTTCTTCTGGACTTTTGTCTCGCGTCCTTCGATTGCGGTAACGGTTTCTGATTGCACTAGAAAATAAATAATTATGTTTTTTAACTAATACACAGTACAAATTTAATCGTAGCAGAAAATTGCCAAAAGCCAAAAAACTGGAATCGGCATTACCAATCAGTAGACCGTATTGTCAATAGACCGTATTGTGGTCCGCAATTAAGAGTGATGTGAGATTGAATTACGTTTGCGACGTAAAATTCTGTTGCCTTGTGATGTACCTAAAAGCGCGAGAATAGCTACATTCTTGAGCAGCTTTTGCTGAAGGCATCTATCTGTTCGAAAAGCGCAAGGTCTTTTCTTCATGCTTTCGGAATTTGATGGCACGCTCGCGCTTTTAGATGGCAACACACTGGGCAACAGAATTTTACGTCGCAAACTCTTAGAGGATTAAAGAGTAACATTAATCTAATTAAGCTCAATTAATTTTTATGTGATGCCTCAACGTGTTCTTACCTCAACGTGTCTTCTTCGTTATCTTCTTCTGCCGGGTACAGATCGTGTGAGCTCTTGCTTCGAGCAATGCGATTCCTTCTTGCTGTATAGCTGTCCTCTGGGCTTAGATCTCTAGCTGCTGTTCGACTTCCACCAGTAGTTGGTGAAGTTATGCTAGACCGGCGCGTTCGATCTAGTATACTAGAGTATTTTGAGTTTCTTGGTTCTGGTTCTATTCCTACTGAAGTCTTTTTCCTATTCAAAGAAACGGCACGTTTTAGCAGTCAATGAAAGTAAAATTAATATTTCACACTGAACATTCATTAATACAATCTAAAAAGTAATACAAAAATGTCATCCTATTGTTTTGGGGGAATTGTTATCAAATTCTAATTTCAGTCCTTAAACTATTTCTTCGCGGTATTTAAAGAAACTCGAGTGTGACTATTCTAAGTAATTACCTTAGTAAAACCTCAACAGAGGAAAAAAAGGCTACCAATTGGGTATTTCATCTTTTGAAGCACCTAGAAACAAAGGTGTGTAAGTGATAAAGGAAATTTTGGGGGAAAATGATAGGAATAACACCAATCTGTGTTTTAATAAGAAGTGTTAGTGCCCTCCCTGACAGGTGCTGCTATTCAATATGATTTTGGAAGGTTACTAACTGATAAATCCTATATGATTCGAACGTTGCACTCGTTTTACTCAAAATCTTTCTTTTGTCAGATACATCCCTTTGCTTCTCTCTGCATCTATTCATTCTTTCCTTTTTTTTTTTTTTTTTTGTCTTTTCTATGAACTGCTTGCTCTCTTTGCAATTTAAGTTTAATCACGGCACTTTTGCCTTTGAACAAATCGCAAGAAATATTTTTGTTTTAAAAATGCCATTACAATTCACGATGATACTTCTATATTGAAGCTTCAGTGGCTGATAGGGTTAAGCGCCTCGCTCTGGTCCAAGCCCTGCTTGCGCGCAGAATCTGCAGGGTTCGATTCCCGTCTTTTGTCTCGGCTATATCTTTGTGATTTTTCTCTGCGTTGTACTGTTTCATTCTGTAATGTCATGTACTATTTGTCATTTAGGACGAGAGTTTAGGTGTAGATCTTTGAGATCTCGATAACACTCAAATGAACTCGAAAATGTATGTGATCTGCAATGGTAAATAGTAGAGTAAACACTTACCTTGAAGATGCTATTGGTTCTTCCTCCTTACGTATAGCATCTCTCCAGCTTCTTCTTTCTTTGTTGTCTTGCCCCAAGATTCGTGCTTGGGTGGATGCACTTTGCTTGCGGGCTTGGGCACTTCTGGCAAGGAGTGTGTTAACAGACGGACTGATGTCCCCTTTCCTGGCAGCTTCATGTTCAGCTTCGTCCTCACTTTCGCTGCTGCTACTGCTGTTGCTCGAACTGCTGGGTGGAGTTGCAGAACGTGGAGGGATGTTCAACCGTAGACGTGGTCGTTCCTCACTTCTTTTCGAAGCCAGTGATGAGGTAGTTGTTGAACGGCGTTCGGGCTCCTCGTGTTCAAGAGATGACGATTTTGTTAAAAATGGCCGATTCTGTGGCCTAAGAATAAGGAACGTCTTTTAAAAGTAGAGATACATGTTAACATGACGCAATCAACTTATAAAAAACTAACATGAAACTCATAATTTTCAAGATATTTTCATTTAAGTACAGCGCCTATGTCTGTCAGGGGCAGGGAATCTTTCTTTTTTTTGCATTGAAAAGGCCATATTAAACTTGACAGATGGGCAAACGACCGCCCTCATACGCTCTTAAAGGTGCGCCCCATTTTGTAAGGGCTCTACCACCAGGATAAAAGAATTTTTTTTTTCTTAATTAATGAATTCACGAGTCATTATTTACTGATGATGACGGATGAAAATGTCGTTACAAAATGGGACGTGGCTTAATAGTGTGGGAAACACGTTTAAGAGTAATCGTTTTGTATATATTATACAATTTTTCAATAGGCATGCTAAAAAACTACAGCAAATATTACTTCATGTCATACAAGTCAAATAAAAACACTAATGTACCCCAACTGTACTAATTGAACTTATTTACGTAATTGATCATAATTTTATTCATAAGAAAATGCAAATAAAGTCGATTATAAAATACTCAAGAAGGTCGCACGTGACCTTCGCATCCCTATCCTATGTTTCAGAACTTATAGCAATAAAGATGATCGATTTGGCAAAACATGATATTTTTTCTCTTTGATAAAGATTATGCTTTTCACATTATTATCTAGATTTTAATCTTTAAAATAAGCAAACGTAATTGAAGATGTTCAATTTCTTAGTGATTTGTGAAAACCTACATAATAAATTACTCAAAACCCAATTTTATAGCAAGTAAATTTATATGCCTTTACTCGTAGCTCCTAGTCAAAAATCAATCTTCTTGTTCGGTTAATGTACGGTGGAGAATTTATAACGGGGTAAAAAAAAGAGGAAAAAGTAATATATTTAATAAACTGCATGAATTTAAGTATAATAATATGAAAAAATTTGCAAATGATGAATTGGAATTCATCTATTGTATATATTGTGTTGATAATGTATTTTTTTTTTATTGTTCGTGTAGCGGTAGCGGAGCCTGAATAGAAGAGAGATGACAACAGGGTGACATCTTGTCATTGGTAAAAGGGGTTATTATACCCTTTCGGGCTACAAGCGCTTTTTCCCCGTAGACTTAGCATGGAGCTTCTAGCGGTTCTTTAAAAAATACGCCTTCCCTTCGTAGGAAAGGCATATAACACTTCTATTTCTTATTCTTCTATTCATTAAGGTTGAAAATCTTAATCCCTAGTAAGAATTTGTTAAAAATTGGTTGTTTTTTTAAACGTTACGGCACTTTTATTTGCTTCATGGCAGTAAGCTTGAATGGTCACGAATCAGCCCACTACAAAGAATTTCATATCAGTGTAGTCCATTTAATTTTCTCTTACAATTTATACAACCATCACTCTTCACTTTTAGTTACAGGTTGCTTGTTGAGAGTATTTAATTGGTAAAATCATTGTTAGACCGCTTAAAAATGAACTGCTATTCTCGTCGACGTGACAATAGAAAAAGCAACAAAAAAAAAGCTCTCAGTGAAGTTCATAAATTATGTACATCCTTTGACCGATTGGAATTTATAAAATAGTAAAATACAAGCTATGAAAAATGTTCTAATGTCCTATAAAATAAAAATAATAATTTTTCTTTTTTAAATTGAGCTAACAACTTTTCTTTTCTCTTTTTTTTTTAATCGGCGGAATTCATATTCTTGAAATTTGAATGCTCCTTAAAACTTAGGATTTCTTTTCGCCTATGCTACTTTTTGACGAAAGAGCGCTAGGAAGTTGATTTCAAAATCGTTGCTAGAGGCGTGCACCTCTTAGTAAAAGCCGGTAATATGCAGCTCTGCTGGGGCTTTGCCCTAATTGGCAAAAGATGGCGGCTGGAGCACGTACAGTAGCCAATGTCATCACTCTTACTTCTAGAGGCACGCTAGCTGGCTCCTCTAAGGTCGAAACCCGCTACTTGTAGAGGAACGACTGAGTTAAAAATCAAAGTATTTCCAACAATTCTAAAATCTCGAAAACTAATGCCTTTCTAATTATGCGGATTGTTGTGGTTATTGTAAAACCGTCAGTAAGCGCACGAAAACTATATTGTCATATTTCAACTACTGTCATACATATATTTTATTATAAAAATTTGAGTTATTCTTTTCATACTAACCTCGAAGGTAAATCTCTTCCTCTAGGTGAGACGGGAGGCTTGTCCCGCCCCCGAGTTGGTGATCCTGGAGGACTAACAGAAACATCTCGTTCTGTCGCCAAATTTCCTGTTCGCCAATTTCTCAATCTTGGCGAAGATGTCTCCTCTCTCTGTTGTCCACGCCTCTCTTCTGTAGAATTTCTGGTAGAAGGTGTGGTGTATTTTGGCGTATAGCTCCTAGAAGAGTCTTCGTCTTTGGTACCATACGACGTTTTTGTGCTCCGAGTGGTTTCTTGTGCCTGTTATTAAAAGTAGTAGTACATCTTTTATTATCAAATAAAATGTTTTGGTATAATTTACAATTGAGTGTCCTTCAGTTGTTGCGATATTTTTTTTATATTCGATTGAAAATGGTTGTGATAGCACTATGATCATCATAACTGTTTTACCAGGTTGACATATTTCTCAGAAAAACATTTACGAGACTCACAAAATTTGTAAGAATAAATGCTGCTAACAACAAAGAAGTTCTTGAATAGTCAAGTTATAATAAATATTTCTTGACAGAGTTTCCTGTTTACATTTCTCAAAATAACATCATCTTTCACTCTATATTAAATGTGCTGCTGATGTTAAAAATTGATAGGATGTTTCTTGTTACTTTCAACGAGTCAGCTGATACTAAATGACACTAGTTGAGGATTGTAGAATCCTGTTCTGAAGATCGTTACGGGAATAATCACAGGAACCCAATGTTATACCTCTTAATGGTTTCAGAGGTTTAAAAAACATGCAGTTACAATGAATGCTAAAAACAAACGTAGGAACGCATTTTAAGATGGTCAAAAAGAATTCATGCCTTAATTTCCGGTTTGAAATAAGAGGCTGTACTTTAAATTTAAAAGCTCCAATTCTGCATTTCCGAAACATCCGAAGATGTTTACATGACAATGGAATACTAGGTATGTGGGGTACCCCTAAAGTTCTATTGATTCAAGAAAATGGCTCTTAAAAGCGGAGCACCCAAAATAGCGTTTGTTTCAGTAATGGTGGAATATTCTCTTGAGTAATGTACGATGTTACTGTCTTTCCAGAAATTAGTGAAGCCAGAGCCAGAAATTAGTGAAGAACACCGTCACAAACGCACATTTCATCACTTTTAAATTTATCATTATAAGTTGGCAGACAATATTTCGGATTTAGTGTGCTCTCGGAACCCTCTGTGCTGAATCCAACAACAATCGCCGCTTGCAAGAGAGAGTGGTACAGGGAAACAAATTTTAGAAAAGCATGAATTGAGAGCTCAATATAATAAGCTCATGAAATTTTAAATATTGTTTGTTTAAATCTGTTATTAGCAATATCTTTTGCACAATATTTATGAAATAATATATAAATAGAAACAAGAAGTAAATAACGTTAAAATAGTATCAAAAGCGCATATATGACAATAACATTTAATATACGTTACTATATTATGAGAAAAATTTAGCTGTTATGGTACACAAACATTGTAGCTATGCGCACCACTTTCATATCTCACTTACGTCATTACACTTTGCTATAAAAAATTGGTGAAATATGTCTACCATTAATTTTCAGCCAGTTTTACTGCTATTGCTGTAAGAAATTCTTACGTCAATCAAGAGGATGGGAAGGAAGACATTGCAGGTGCTTTTATGAAAAGATTACATTGACTAGATGTTTTACAATGACTTATTAGAGGGTTGACAGAAATGTCTTCTATCGAGTTTCTGCCAAAGAATGTCAGGAAGAAGTTTTGATGATTTTATTTACTACCAACGCAGAACAAAAGAGCATTTTCCATTTTTGTTCATTCGCTTATGTGAAATCTTGTGATTTTGATGGGTCTACTTTTTTTCCTTACCTTAAAATTTTTAAGTTCAGAAATGTAATTTAAAGTACAATTAAATACCTTTATATTGTTTTTTACGCTTAAATTACTAACTTTTATTTCTCAGTCCATGCAAAAACGATTGCAGGGTTCATACTCCACCTGGAAATCATGGAAAACCTGGAAAAGTCATGGATTTGAAATCCTTTGCAAAGATCATGGAAAAGTCAGGGGAAAACGTAAAGTTTTGACAAAAACCTGGAAAGGTCAGGGATTTTTTTACCTACCAAGGACCCCTGAGGGAACCTACGCTCGTTGTCAAATTACCAAAAAAAAACCCAGTTTGGCGCGATATCCCTGTTCGGATTTTGATACTTTTTCGTTAGTGCTGTCGTACATAAAAATGAGCGCAAACTTAGAACGTTAACCTGGAATTCTGCTTTGATCTACCTGAAAAAGTCATGGAATTTTTTTCGGCTATTTCAGTATGAACCCTGCGATTGTTTTTGATGTTGTGAAAATAAAAAGCCTTTTCAATGAGGCAAAAATATTTAACAAAAGCATTATTTTCTTTGAAAAGGCTTAAAACTTTTTGTTGCTTACATACCTTATTACTAGCAGCGTTGCTTGCAGCAGCAGCCGCTGCTGCTTTATTTTCCTTCTTTTGCTTCTCAATCTCATCCTCGCTCATTTGCCTCGTCATTAGTCGGGGAACAGGTGGTGGAGCCGGAGGAGGTAGATTCGCTTTGCGCTCCTCTTCCTCACGCTGCTTTTTTTGTTTCACCTGTGAAATGTCGTTAATGAGTTCACAAATGCATAAAATGAGGAGTAATGGGGAATAAGCTGAAATTCAATAAAGGAAACAAAAAATATTTATTTATTTACATGTACTCAATTTATTATTATTACTAGAGTTCGATCAGCAGGTGAAATTCGATCGCAATAATTAAATTTAGCATTGAGAACATTCTGCTATTTATGTACTTATATTAGTATTATTCTTCAAGTTTGGCGATTATAGCATCGAGCTTATTTTGATCATCCTCACTTGGAGTAAAAATATTGTAAATCATTGTCGCCGCAGGGTTAATTGCGCTCATAAATGTAGCCGCTTGTACTTCTGCAGATTTCGTACTAAGTTCAGCGTCAGTTCAATAAAACTTAAATGTTTGCTTCTTTCTACACACTATTCTCTTTTTCCTTGCCATTGTTTCAGAGATGTCTTCTCTCACACTTTTATTATAATTGCTTTTAATATTACTGCTTAATGGCAACAAAATCTTTTTAAAAAGGAGTTTTAATGAGCTTTTAACGCAATAATTTACCCAACGAAATCATGCAGCCACCTGCTATCTATAACAATATAGTATTACAATTATAAATGAAGCTTGCGTTACAAAATAAAAAGGGAAATAATTAACTAATAATGAACTGTTGCCAATGTTTTTTTGATTGATATCACTAAACTTCGTCAATAGCTTGCAAGCAAAAAAAAAAAGGTAAAAAAAGTTGAGCTTATTGTTATTTATTTTACTATGTGTTCAATTTTTAAAATTTCCTTTATTCTGTTAGTATCGGCAAATAATAGTAACAGAGATAAATAAATTTAAAAAATTCAACAGACTGTAGCACAAATTTATGTAACACTAACCAGGGAACGACCACTTTTCTTGTGTAACTCCGCTCCGACCTCTAAGTACTTACTCAGGAACACTCCCGAGTAGTTTAAATAAGAATCATATTATTTATCGTTATTATTCGTTTAACTTATTAACAGGTATGTTATATTTGATAAAAACTAAAAAAAATATTTATATATCATTTTTGCATGAAATATGCTTGATGTTTCTAAGATTACACATCTACAATTTACACATTTAAAGTGTACCTGTCTTCGTAACAGTCATCTACAGTATAATATGTAATTGATGGCTTCCTCAGTGCCATAGAGGTAAGCACCAAAGAATGGGGTAATTCTGCTCTATTTTCATTTCTCTTTGGGGGATGGGGCGTAATATACCACCGTATGCACCCTGTAGAGAAAAGTTGTGCATCCTCTCCTCGACCCGAAACAAAATGTAAAAAGTAAAAAGAAAAGGAACGAAGGGGCGGGGGATGAAAGAAATTTAATGGATAAAAAAAAGTATCGGAGCAGTAGAGCGCAACAAATTTCTTTGCTCTTGGTCCGCATTATGGCGCGTTTACACCAAAGTCTTCCACTAATTTTTCCACAAGTTGCGGCAATTTGTCGCTTTTTCTACAAAATACAGCAATTTTTTCTGTCTTCCACTTGTGGAGAGACAAATCTTCCAGTAAATTTTGGTTTCCCCGCTGAGTGTCGGTAAAGATCAAAGAAAGTTAACAACTAAATGTGGAAGATTTGTTGCTGTGCGCTTTGCACTAGCACTTTTGCAGGAAACTAGTGGAGAATTCTTCCCCTCCACGCGCCCCGGACGTGACGGACCAATTCTTTGGCAACAAGTTTTCCACTTGTTGCTCTAAATTTGAGAAGAGCAAATTTAGTTTCTACAAAAAGGTTTCCACAAGTTGCTCTATAATTTGAGAAGAGCAAGTTTTATTTTCCTGCAAACAATGTTTTGTCAACTTTTAGCTGTCAGTTTTGGTATAAACGCGGCCTCGGAGTGCTTTCGCACCAATGTAGACAAAGGCATAAAGCTTATCTTTTCCCATCTGCGCAAGCGCAGAGCATATTTTTGTCTTCAAAAACGTGCTCTGCGCTTGCGCAGATAAGAAAAGACAAGCTTTTCGCCTTCGTCGCCATTGGTGTGAAGCACCCTTTAATTTCAAAAAATTTTGTTGCCCCACGCTCCGCTCCAGATACCTAATAAAATAACATCAGAGCAATAACAATAATAATAATAGAAACTATCCAGTCAGAAAAAATTTGACGGCAAATTTGGTGCAGCATTAAACATAATTTTATTCCCATAATATATATTCTAAAAAAGAGTAGACGTACAGGGAAAATGTATTGTTCTTTAAAACATATTGGCAAAAAAAAAAAAGAAAAACGCATTTATGTTTGAGATTGATGCGAGCTAGAAGGAGATGTGGCTCGTACTAGAAGAAAGTACAGACAATAGAATGTAGAATATAGCAGATAAACCCAAAATAAAAACAGTTGATATGTGACTGTTTTCCTTGATTCTTAAAGTCATGCTTCCATACTAGTTTTTATTATCAATCATTTATTTTCCTTGTGCTATACTTTAATTTCGAGGGAGAAAGAAAAAGGCATGGTCAAAAAGTCATTTCACTTTTTAATTTTAGAGCTTATTCGTAAGTTTTTGATTTAATTGGAGCGCTGGCTCAAGTTGCTAATGCAATTCTCCCTGCTTTATGAATTTCTTCTAGAAACTTATTTTTGAGTAATGATCATAAGAGCTAATGATCATGGATATTTTAATGATAAGTATGACTTAAAGTAAAAAAAAAAAAAAAATAGTAGTAAGTTTTTGAAAAGCTAAATTTCTTTTCTAGGTGGACGAACAAGGCTCTTATATGCTTACGTTTCTAGTCATAAACTAAAAGTAAATGAATATGCACTGTAAAACATCTACTGAACGTCGCACCAATCTATAATGTAAATCTGGTTGCACCAAAGTTCAGAAAGTTGAAAGCTTCTTTCCTTGAGGTGGTAGTCGGATACTTTATCCGGCTACCACTGTTGGAGATTTGATTCTTTGCCAGAGATTCACGGTTCATTCGTGAAATAGGCCGAAATTTCAAAATTTATTGGTACCTCAGATTTGCTATGTCCCATCTCGAGCACCGGCTACAACGTCGTGCTTAAAAAAGTCACTTACATTTCTCAAATCCGCCTTATGGGAACAGGAACTCATAGAACAGCTTTGCGAGGCCTTTGTTTTCTTGTACAGGAACTACCAACCGTATCGTGTTGTGTTGATTCGTCGCTAACCTACGTTATTTGTATAAATACGCCTGCACCAGTTTCTTTTTTTGTCGTCTCTTTGAATGTACTTTGCCTGTGCCAGTTTTGTTGGCTCTTGAGGGCACTTCCTTAATATTAGTAGCTTTGTCTTGTATAAGACGTTTTTAAAAAAATGTAAGAGCTAAGGCTTTCACTGCTAGTGTCAATAATCAAATTGTTGGGCTTATAGCCGTGGCCCATTCAGGATGTTTCTGGTTAACTTTTCACCTGACATATGTACCGTTTCTTCAGAGCACAAATGAATGAATGAAAATGAACGAACCCCGTGCTTTAAAGCAGTCTGAGCTATGTCAGTCGAAACGTTAGCCAGAAGCATTCTAGATGGATCAAGGTCTTTTAGCCTGAAAAATAGTTGCATTAAATTAGTTATATGAGTATTTATACATTTATATCTCAATATCAGCTTGTTATATTTTACACGATTCTTGATTCGAAGTCAATTTTACAAAGAGTCTTTCATATTTACCTCACTATTATGCAGCCTTTCCATAACATGGGGGCTGTCTAAGATTCTGATCACCCCTGACAGTGGACCTCGTGTAGCATCCTCTGTCTCAGTCACGTGGTCAGGTTGGCCATTGACGGAAGAATCCTCTAAGGTGGAAGATTCTTGCTCATCTGAGCCACCATCTCTGCGGTCGTGATCGCGACCTACAATTTTAATGGAAATGCAGTTACCAGTTTGAACCAAAGAATGTAGAATCATGCATGCATAAAAACAATGAAGCAATTTTTGTTAGTCTGGCAGCAGATCGACAAAATTTAAACTGAGTACGCTAAAAAAAGAATGTTTTGACTTATTTCAACCACAAGACAATCGTTTCAGAAACGATTTTACTTGTTTTAGGTTATATATATAGTTATATTAACTCTACACTACAATTTAAAAAAATGTTTAATAACTTAAATCGGTATTATTTTGAATAATTAATTTCAAGTTAGAAGACAAATGCATAGAATCAATTTTTAAATTATGGGTGGATGTTATTTAAAAAAACCCAAATGCATAGATATAAATTTTTTTATTAGCTGCTCTAATAAACTGTCCTGCAGTGGCTTGGACTCACAAGAATCCTGCATGCATAAAAACAATGAAGCAATTTTTGTTAGTCTGGCAGCAGATCGACAAAGTTTAAACTGAGTGCGCTAAAAAAAGAATGTTTTGACTTATTTCAACCACAAGACAATCGTTTCAGAAACGATTTTACTTGTTTTAGGTTATATATATAGTTGTATTAACTCTACACTACAATTAAAAAAAATGTTTAATAACTTAAATTGGTATTATTTTGAATAATTAATTTCAAGTTAGAAGGCAAATGCATAGGATCAATTTTTAAATTATGGGTGGATGCTATTTAAAAAAACCCAAATGCATAGATATAAATTTTTTTATTAGCTGCTCTAAGAAACTCCTGCAGTGGCTTGGACTCACAAGAGGAAATATATTTCATCGGGTCCCTTTGAGAGTTATTGACATTTTGGGTGTCAACAACATGGTGAAACTTATCTGACTTGTGTGGGAAGAGGATTAGAAACAACAAATATTTTATAATAAAAGAGAAACTTTGTGCTGTAAACTTCTTACCATTTTTACCTGAGTTTCTCCAGGAAGATGGAGAATGCTCTCTCGCACTTTCTCTCTCGCAACTGTCCCTTGTCCCAAATCTATCTCGTAGCCTTCGTGAAAGGGGTTCTGTTTCTTCTGATCTGTCGTTCGTTCGTTTTTGAGAATTCCTGCATGAAGCATCAGTGTAAGTAGTCAATAAATAAATCGGTATTTTTATTAATTTCTCAAAAGCATTATAAGTTGTTTCTTATGCCACATTTCTGAAGGTATTATTCGGAATGCTTCCTTTAAAATTATACAGCTAAATTAGTATCTTAACTTTTATTCAAGAGCGCTGGTGCGTGCAACTGTTTTACCCTAAAAATTCCCTTTTGTCAATACAATTAGCTGCATATATACAGTATACAAACACAATTTTTTACTACGAGAGCCAGGTTGGATTAGATATGTTTTGTTAAATAAAATGATTGAAATTTATACATTAACTGTTATATGAATCCATAAATATATGCAAAAAATGAGTTTGTTTCATTAACTGCTGCCGGAGTGTTAATTTCTTCCTATTTTCATAAAGGGCATCATAACGTGTGTTTCGTTCAACGTTTAAAACTATTGCTTCTGAATTGCAAAAAATTGTTATGATATGTTCAATTAACCAGTTATATACTATATGTTTAGAGAAAAAACGCTGCATAGATGATTGTATATGTATTCAAGCAGCTTTTGCGTTTTTTCGAATGTTGAACATGGAATTTGAAAAAAAAAATCACTCAGGCTCGATGCTCTGAAGCACAAACTGGATTGCTAACTTTCAAAAAGAATTCTTGTCCACCGTGTCACATCTTTCCTCAGTAAAACAGGTGAAATGATGAATCATGCGACTGGTGATGCTTTTCCTATATTTTTCCACTTAAAAGTCTTATTACTCCGCCTTAGCCGTAAGGAACAATGCTAAAACACTCAGTGGACCCTCCTACCATTGCTAGAGGTCAATATACTAATGCCATATGTATTTTAAAAATTTTCTTTAAGTTTTAACCAATAGAGATGAATTATCACATTAGCAAATTAAGAGACACTATTAGTTTGCCCCAGAGATCTGCCGAATATTCATTACTCTTGCTAAACGGAGGACGTTAAATTTGTTTTAAAGTAGATAGTATATTCTACTCGAGCTCGGTTATCCGAAGGCATAAGTAACAGATTCAAACACACAACTTACCTATGTGGCCCAAGTTTATGATCACTCTGGCTCCTGAAGAGGCTGTTTTGAGGTGGAGTTAGAGTTAGCGTTGGCCCTCCATTCATTGAGATCACATCTCCAGAGTTGCCTCGCTGCTCATTCTCTTCTTCTTGCGTGAGACGAACCTCTGCAAAATCCAGCAGCGTTTTGTGCAGAAGATCCGGATCTTCGCGCGGCTTGAAACGAACTTTCCGGACGCAATCACTCGTGGGATCGGAATCGAAAGCTCGCAAGAAATCTAATGTCTTTTGGAAAATCTCTTTGTAGTCAGTAAGCTCAGCGTCTGTCCAGTCTACACCATTATTTACAAACCTAGATAGAACATGGTTTGCATATTTTATGATTTGCTTCTTAAAAGGGATTGATATAAAGTATAAAAGTTGTCTAAAAAGAATGTTTTTCTTTTTTTGAAGTTTTCTTTTCTTTTATTTAAATTTGACTTAAGTCTATGAAGACTGCAAAAGTTGACTCATCTTTTTAAGGGATAATTAAAAAAAAAAAAAAAACTACTTTATATTTCACTATTTTGAAATTCCCCGAGCGAGATTTTCGATATCGTTGAATAATGACTTTTAAGATGTGTTTCTATCCAACCAAGTTTAGACTAAGTTGTTGTTTGTGCATATTTCGCAAAAGTCAAGGCTTGTTAACATTTTCGTGATGGTTTTCATGGAATCCAGAAAGTTATATTCGTCTTTTTTCTATGACTGCTATGGAAGTAGTTTTAAAACATATATTTTATTAAAGACCATCAAAAACAGAAAAAATAATTATTTCTCATACTGAGTTTGGGAAATTAGTCAGCGGTCAACTTAGTCTAAAGATTTCCTCTCAGTTTGACATCTTGTTTGCACTTAAATAATGCAGCCGCTTTATTGTTAAAATATAAGAAAGTAAGTAAAATGAGTATTATGTTTCGTTTTTTAGTTGGTTAGATGAAATGAAAATTTTTCCAAGTGTTGTTTATGCGATAATTTTCATCCATGCGTTTATCACGCATTTGTAACTAACTCTCTCTATTACTCTGCGTTCCATATACGAGTACATCTAACACGGGCCACCAGCCCCGCGCGGACGCAGTCCTAAGGCTTCGGCTAAAAGGTAAAGGTCTGGTGGAGAAAAGTACATCTAAAACGGGAGCCAATTTTTCTGATATTTTCGTTACAATTAAAGAGCAACTAAAAAAGAGAAACAAAGAAAAGAAAAGAAAAGCTTACACGTGAAAATTCAATGATTAAAAAATGTATGTAATGCGTACGTTTTATTAAAAATGACTTCCTTCTGTTTCTTTTTTTTTCTTTTTATTTTTTTTTACTTATTTTTTTTAACAGGTGGTTGTGTTTCAGACAAAAGGATTCCTCCAAAGGTATGGTATCAAAGGCAACAAGACCGTTTTTCAGGGTCCCGTAAAAACATGCGTCATCAAGCGCTAATTTATGAATTGAATTAACTGAGATTAATACATTTTTTCTCTCTCTAGAACTGGAATTCGAACAGACTTGTAGAGAAAACTTTCTTTTATGCGAGGTGTTTTAGTTAATTTATCAAAATAATGTCAAACGCCACTGGCATCAGTTCGTCTCTACCGAAAGGCGGATCGCGAAAGCGAATGGGTGACTATTATGATAACACTAGGACAAGTAAGCAATATTTAATGATACCTCTTCTGACATAAAAATCCAAGATTATAACGAGTGCAAAGAGAGTTCGTACAATGTATTGTCAGTGTTTTGAAGTTGAAAGAATATAGGTTAGAATGCTTTGCCTATTGCATTTTGATCCTTCAGATGAAGAAAGAGAATATAAAATTAAATAATGTGAGTAAGAGATTTCGTACAATGGATTGTCAGTGTTTTTTTTTTTAAAGATAGATTAGAATGTTTTTCTAATAGCAGTTTCATTCTTCAGATTAAGAAAAATGGCTGTTAAAATTCTATTAACAGGATCAACATTTTTATCTTACCGTAGATAAATTAAACGGGACGTTTTAGCATTGATTACCTAAGGTTTCCATTGACAAAGAAACCTAATTGTGTGTGGTTTGTGGAGAAGAAAAAAAAAAGCAATTTGCTATAGATGAGGGGAGGGGAGAAATATTGCCAGTCTCACGAAGGAAATAGAATAAACTGGAATAATATGTACGGAATGTTTTGAAATTAAACTATAACATTGTTTCCCTGTAAAATTGAAAGAGTATGGTATACTTTTCCACAAGATCACAGTTGCTATGCACGTTTCCCAACTCAATTTGCAGATCATGCTCAAGTCGACGCATACTCTTTAGCTCCGCTTGAAGATAGGCGTCAAGCCGCTGTTTGAGTCTTGATTCAGCTCCAAGAAGGTCATGAGTATAGCGACGCACTACTTCTTCGATCTCATCTCTGACCTACAAGAAAAGTGAACCAAATTTATAACTAGCACATCATTCACAGAAAACTATCTGCAGTACAATTTCGATGACACAAAAATAACGTCGCTTAAGAAACGGTTTCTTAGCAGCTGAATACGTAATAAAGAATTGCACATGGAAAGATTCTTAAGTCACACTGTTAGAAATATCATCATGAACTTACGGTTAAATGACCGGCAGCAGTCTTTCCATCTAATTCACCGTTATATTTACGGTTTGGAACATTTTTTTATGTTTACGGGACCTAACCATTTCCAATCAGCTTGGTTAAAAAGCCGTAAATACAAAAGTTTACGGTTTTATAACCTTTTAAAAATGATTGCAAAACAAAATTTTCACCGTTTTTGAACCATTTCGAGGTGTAGAATCTTTGAGGCGTAGAAACCATAAACGAAGCTTGCTGGACTCGAACCCCAAATGAGTGGTGTACTAGTCTTCCTCTCTATCCACTCGGCCACCGTCACCACGTACAGCGGACGTTTATTTATCAATAAATCTTCTTTTCCAACAGGTAAACAGCCTTAAAATTGAGATTTCAGTTTTTGATTGGATCTAAATTTATTTTTGGTCTAAATTTACTGTATATTGACGAAAATCATTTTATTTGCTGCAAAAATTAAAATACAAACAAGCTTCAAACAAGTTTCAGCAGCTCAAATTATGGGTTCGCTCATTCGCAAACAGTTTGGGAATCCGATGTCTCCAATTTTTGATTTACGTGTGTATGTGTTTCTATTTAGTATCCACTGCTTAAGCCACTTTTTTCTTCTTCTTTTTTTATATACACATACAGATTTTAACTGATAAATCCGTATTCCTATTTTAAAACAACGTTCGACCGGTAAGGTTTCGCATCCAAGATGGACGCCCAATTCTTATTGAGCGCTTGAGAATTACGGTTAGTTAAACGAAACAGAGAATAAACGATTTTTTTCGCAATCAGCGGTTTGAGTACCATCTTTTTAATGGTTATTCAACTGTTGTAATTAAATATGGTAAAATAACAATCAAATAAATGGTTATTTTACTATTTTCCTACGGAAATTTTTAACAGTGCATGTTCAGTTTCCAGATCAAGTATTATTCCTTGGGTTTGTAACTGCGGGCCAAGGACAAATTTACACGCACTCTCCCCATTTGTGCACAGTTCTGTACTAAAAATAACTAGGCCAGTATAGAGGTCTGACAGTACATCTTTTTGTTGCATTGTAGAGTCGTGGGTCAAAATGACAACTGTTCATAAGGCTAGCAGATTACATTTTTTACTACCACTGAAGTTTCGCTTTATTAACACTTCATATTCTTGTAATTCTCATAAATTCAGAAAATTAACCGTAACAGAAGGATTTTTTTTAATGGAAATAATTAGACATAGTTGACATGAGTGCTTGTGAAATCCTTACTACCACAAATGCTTTCCTTTAATTCTTCATGTTCCTAAGAAGTGTCATGAATCTGATGAAATTTGTCGAAACAGACAGATTTTTAAAATTGGAAATAATTGAAAAGTGCTTGTGAAATACACTAGTCATTGACTACCAGGTAATTTAATCATTGCATGTGTTGAATAGAAATTTTGCTGAAAAGTGGAGCAAGCGTAGTAAAACAGGATTCACACGCTCTTAAGCCACCCTCTATTTTGTAAGGACTTTACCACCAGTATAACAGAAATATTTTTTCTTTATTAATAAATTTACGATTCATTAAGTCGAAGATAGTTTTATGTGATTACTGGTGGAATAGTCCTTGCAAATGGGGGCGGACTTAAGAGTGGCGAACTCTGTAGAAAAAGCATCGCGGACACTTTGGATAAATAACCGGCTGCAAACGGCTCGTAAGCAGCTATTCACCTAAGGAAATGCTTTATTTCTTCTTCAAAACTTTTTTAAAGTTGAGCTTAGAATACACCACAGATAAGTTTGTAATCTCCTATGAGTTTATCACCAACTCTCGTTGTGCGTGTACATTCATATAGCAGAACATGTTCAATCAGCAAAAGAAGAATTTTGTAGAATTTCGCAAATCAGTCTGCTACTGGGGGGAAGAGAAGTTTATCTTAATCTAACAGATGTCCGCTGTTAGGGGTTTGCGCGAAGCATAAATATTTCGGGACATAAATTAAAATAAGTCTTTCATGTAGCTAACCTGAACATAATTCTTCTGCAATTTTTCGGCATTGTCTTCGGCGTCATGCAGTGCGCGACACAGTTGTCCGAGACCTTCCCTGCATTGTGCGTTGATGAGGGCCACCTCCTTGCGCAGGATGTTGACATGCGCTTTTCTGCATTCGGGACATATCTTCCGCTTGCAGTGGGCGCAATGTTCTAACCGTCCTTTCTCGCCACAAGCATTGCAGCGTTGCATGGAGGCTGGCAATTCCGGTTCATGGCCCGACACCTGTGAAGAGGAAAGTTCCCTTCTTAAAAAAAATCAATTTCGGTAACCAAAAACATTTGAACAGTCGTGGCAAAATGATGCAGACTTAAAAAAATTCACGGTTTACAAAAATCTACGCTAAATCATGTTATTACTTAGCAGGACTCCATCTCAATAATAGTCATTTAATCGAAACTTTCGTGTTCAATACTTTATTTTACTTTCCACTTTATTTGTTGTTCAACATAAGCTGATGTGCAATTTTTGTTGTGCTATGCAAATCTTGCAACCGAATAATCACTTTTTTTCTCATACGTAAAGGTAGGCACATTAAATTTCTTATTTTAAATATGAAATATACATGCAACGCTTTAAAACGATTCATGTAATTCCTCATTTTTTTTAATTTTATTATTACTATTATTATATTTTTTCGAGTTTTGTTTATTCGGCGATTTCATGTTATTTTTACATTCACAAAAAAGTTGTTGATGGATTAGCAGTAAAATCTCAACATCAATTAATGGGATAATATAATTCTTCATTTAACGCTCAGCTCTTGTTGGTGATGGTTAGTTCCAAAAATATTCTGTAAATTATAACGGATCAGTAAACTAAATTTTAATCTTCACTCCCGCATAAGAAAATAGTATTCCGCAGAAGAAGTTTCATTAGTATTAAGAGTATTATAGACTTTTAGAAGAGACGTTATAAAGTGGAAATGCTCTCAAATGAACTATTAGAAGTTAGCTAAGATAAATATCTGCAGGTATGCAAGGTTGGTGGCACTAGTTGGCGAAATAACGATTAAAGAAGGAGTAACAGTCTTTTAAAAGAGATGGAGCTGTGTAGTGAAGATGCTCTCATTACACAACTCTTCCCCCTCTCTGAGCTATTCAAAGCTAGTTAAGAGAAACATCTTGCAAGTGTAGTTGTTTCTCTTAAGTAGAATTCATCTGTTGCGAGAAAGAAAAAAAAAAGAATATTTAATATGAATCATTTGTGATGATCGAGATATTTGTATAATCGGATATTGAATGATTCTAATAACCGATGGATCAGCAGTCGAATGAATGTCTGGAGTAAATAAGGTATTTTCAGGATGGAATGAACCTCTCGAGTAAGTTCAGGATCGAATGAACTTATCAGGTACTTTCATGCAAGTCTCTTGATTATACCCATCACTAATTACTGCTTATTGATTTCCTGTAGAGTTCGGCTTTAATTCGAGAAGTCCGCTACCATGACAATTTCTCTTTGACATTGGAAGCTGTATTTACTGCAGACTTACATTGCATTTCTACAGTGGGCCTTTGATCCTTGTTTATTTGTCAACTTAGTAGAATAAAATTAATATAAAATGAACTTACTTGCTGTCTCAATTCCAGGAACCTTCCTAAAGTGACGTTGTGGGGAAATCCTTGTCCGGGTACCCTGTGTTCAGCAGAGCACTCGGGGCACTTGATGTTTTGTCGACTTCCCCTCTCTGCCAATCTTTCGAGGCATGGTTCACCGCAAAAGGTGTGGTTGCAGGGTAGAAGTTTCGGATTTCGAAATCGTTCCGAACAGATCCCGCATTTGAGCAATTGGTCCATACGAAACCACGCAGAAGACATGTCGACAGCGGAATTTCTTATGGTTTAAACGGGATCTATTTTTCGGATATCGTGAATTTCACAGAAACAAGTAAGGTTCCTTGCCGATGAAAGCCTTTATGCTTTATTTATTGCCTTATTGCTGTTGTCCACGTCCGTTAAGAGCTGAATTCTTTAAACCTTTGTCTCTTGCAGTTATCTTTTAAACTCTTTTATCTAATTAATGTTCAGGAAAAGAGAGAAAACGTAAGGCAATAACAGCTTCAAAATCGGATGAGATTTTGCCTTGACTAGAAATGATCTCCTCTGATGAAACTACATAAGTTTTAGGAAACAAAACTGAGATATGTAGTATTTGAGCAAATATTTACAGCAGTATTTTAGAAAATGCACTAATACAGTATTTTACGATGGCGGTCAGTTTGGTAGAGGTTTTCCGTGAAAAAATTTCACTGTTACAAAATAACTTAAATTTTATCTCAAACTAGTTTTGTTTAATAACAAAAACAAGTTTGTATTTCGGAAAATTATTAATTGGAATATAAACAAAACAATACGATCCTTAATCAGAGCTGCTTAGAATAACAACATCAGTGAAAGATACTTTTTGCTATTTTTAATTTGATTATAATCCCATATTTTTCCCCTTTGAAAGACTTGATTATCAGTTTCAAAGTCTTCTTCTTTCCATCAAGTAATATTTATCATAAAATTGCAGTTTTCTTGTCCAGATAGTAAAGAGAGAAGATTGCATAGTTCTCATAGATTTGTGACAAAATTATTTCTCAATGACTTCTGAAGCAAGGAATTCTGGCATTAAGATGAGGGTTCCCTTTTGGTTGCAGGTGCTGGAAGAAGTCCAAATCACTCCAGGTAGGGAGAAAGGAAGGGGTTATGCGTCAAAGTGAAATGACTCAGGGAGAAAAAAAATAAAGAAAGAAAGCTACTTCTTTCAATGCCAAGATGTTTCTTGAACGAATTGAACTTTTCTTTGTAGGCTTTGTTCCTGGAAAGAAGAAAATATAAATTACTATTTCGTAAGAGTTGAGAAGTGAAATTGCTTCCAACTTTACATTAAAAAGAATGAAGCAACCAAAATACTAAAAGTGTACATCAAAAAAATGACTTTTGAATTGCTAGATTTAAATAAATTTAATTCGCTTACGGTGTATTTAAATGGAGTGAGATTATGCCACTTGGGGCGAGAATGTGCCATCATGGAATTCAGCGAGCACGTGCACTCTAGTGGTTTGCTATTAAAGTAAATTAGTTATACAGGTAGTGCTATGTTAGTACGAAGCAGCAAGCATTGTTACATTGTTGTGGCTAAATTCCAGGATGGCATATTCTCGCCCCCAATCTCACTCCTCGCTTAATCTCACTCCATTTCAAGACATTTACAGAATATGAACGTGAAACTAAATAGTTTAAACTTCTGTTTGTTTGAATAATATCCTGGATAATTAAAGATAGAAAACAATTTGTGCAGTGATAAAACACACACCCTCAGCTATGGTATTGGCCCCTTTTAGCCCTTTGGCTGCCTATGCGCTCTCTCTCTCTCTTCTCAGAAAGTCCGTAAAGGGTTGATAGAAAGTTTAGTGTAAAATCGTGCATTTTTGTAGTGCTTGAAGAGGATTCTACTTTTGGAGAAACGGCAAACTTCAAGTTTTGGCAGAATAATTGTTTTAATGGTTAAACTTTTTAGTTGCCTACTCTTCTGTGTCAACAAGTCTTGGGAAACTGATCTGCTTCATATACGTACGTATTTTTGTACACACGTTTAATGTTCCGAATGTACCGTTTTTATCAAGTGGGCTCCTGAAGGTTGCCAGCCAGCCAGTCTGGCGGACCATACCTTCACAGTATACCCTATACATTCTATTATGACGTGTTAAGATTAATATGCGCAAATGCACCGCGCTGGTAACCTATGGATACACATTTCTCCCCTCTACCTTTTAGTATTGTACCTTAAAGGCACGGGCGGGAAGCTTGTTTCCATGAATGCACTGGTACGGTTTTTGGTACGCAATTGTGTACATAATGGACGAAATACCGAAGAAAAAGTACATGTAATTAACGTGTATTAATAATTTGAAGAAAACAGAAGATTTTGCCCTGTTATGTTTTGTTTTTTGTTTGATCTTTTCTTTCTTTCTTTTCTTTTATGTTGTTACTGAAAAATGTTCAAATAAATGCAATGTTATGCATGATAAGTTCCAACACTATATATATCATCAGTAATGAAAAAAGCATCTAAATTTTTTAGTTTATAAGTTAATTTTAAAAAATATCATTTGTGTACTACACTATTGATGTGGGGGATATAAACTTCCCTCAAACTACTTTCAAAATAAATTAGTACAATAAAATTTCGTATTCTCCTCCGATCATATTTTATGTTTTCTCCTATGACAAGCCCATTCTGCTTTCTCATATTTGGCTACGTACTGTTCGCTAGTAGCTACAAGCTGGAATGCACCTCAAAACATTGGCACACATTGCTCTTCTATTCATAGACGCTCCGACAAGTGACATCTCATCCTCCCTCCTCCCCTCTGTATCTGTGTATTCCCCAGAGAGGGCATGACATCACACTTCCGAAAGATGAGATAAGGCGGCAGAACGGTGGTTTCTAGTGCTTTGTGAAGGAACTAGCACTTTATTTATTGAACCCGATTGAACCTAAACTAGGATTAAATGTGCCAATTGTATACAAGTTATAAACAAGTCTATATAATTTTAGAAGTCGGTGCAAAATTATAATCGAAGCACAATTAGCATTACAGTAACACCTCATTTGCAATGTAATACAAACGAATCTTATTTAACTTTAAAGTAATAGTTGCAGACTGGATATCTAAATTTACATTTTAAAATTAATTCATGGTTCACATCATTTTACAAACAATATTTATAAAAACTTATGCTAAAAATAGCTTTGATCTTGTTTAGAGAAGGAATTTCTTTATTTATTTCTTTATTTTATTGTACATTTATTTATTAAATATTATTACTATTATTTATATATTTATTTATTTTATTATACATTTATTTATAAAATATTATTAATATTATTGATTTGTTTATTTATTTATTTTTGCTTACCGGCATAGTTTACAATTACGGAAATAATAATTAGATGTTATTCCCCACAATCTTGTTCCGAAATCGGATCTCTCCGGATCATCTTTCATTGATTAAAGAATATCAACCAAATCGCTTCATTCAGTTAAAAGTTATGCGTTAAAATGAAATGAATAAATAAATAAATAACCGACACGAATTGATAACCTCCTCTTTTTTTAGAAGGCCTTTAAAAGGATGGTTGGTAACTTAAATGGAACTCTCAGTCGGTCTAAAAGACAGGGGGATACTTTGATAAATTCACTCTTGAAACCGAATTGAAATGTGAGTACTCAGAACGAAAGTACGGCATCCGGGGAAAATTTTCCCAGTCTGTTATGCTAAATATTGTAAAGTTTCCTTTGTTCTTAATTTACGTTTTTACTTAAATTGAGCTTTCTTGTAATCTTATTCTCTCAAGGAATGAGGTGGTTGAAAAATAAAATGAACATTTAATGACAAAAGAACTCACAGACATAAAAGAAAGCATACATAAACGAGCCTTTAGGACATAGGTTCCCAAACATTTTTTTATCTCGTTGACCTCATGTGATTCCTTTCTGTTTTTCGGGGACCCTGTTCCTAGGAGATCATTCGAAAAGTAGTCAATTAGGGCAAATTTTATTTTGAAGGTTCCAAAACAGAGTATCACTGAAGGTAAAGTTTTTTTTTTTTCAAGAAGTTGTAAAACCGTACAAAGATAGAGAAAAAAGACCTGATATGTCAGGTGAAAATTACGAAATGTAGTTTAAATCAAAATGTTGAGAATTATTTTTTCTATCATAGAAAATTTTTCCTTTATGCATCAACATTTAATGGTGAGGTTCCCCCGGCAACGGCCTTTCTACTAACATTAAAAGTGCAAGATTTTGCTGGTTACAAGCACAAAGAGAATGAGTACCTACAAGCATAAATTATGAAACATATTTTACGAATATATAATTTCTAAAGATATATATTTATTTTATAAATATATAAGGGACATTATAAAAATTTATGCTAGATACACCATGTCTAAAATTTAGTGATAACATACTAAAATGAGTCCAGGCTCAAAGACAGAGGGCCTTTATTTGAGCAATCATGGGGGAGTTGAATTGATGACCCCTGACTTTTAGAAATACATTGAATGTTTCCATGATCTTATGCATTTTGTTGTTTTTTACCTATAATATGCATTGAAAATATACCCTCCCCTCCCCGGGGAAAATTTTGAAATGATGGACCTGCTCAAAGACCCCTATTTTCATCTCATGCACACCCAATTTTTTCTTTCGTTGACGTGGAATCGTGGACCTCTTGTAGGTCATAAATGGCCCCTAGGGATCCATATGGGCCGCTTTGGAAACTACTTCTCTAGGACCTAACATAAATTAAATTTAAAGCGAATACACATAATACGGATAATACGCACGCAGCAGGGTTTAGTAAAACATCACTCCAACTACTCATTGGCGACTCACTAAAATTTCTTATCTACAACTGAAAGGACGTAATTGGCATTTCAAAGGTTGCGAAATATTTGAATGAACTTAAAACGTTCATTTCAAAAATAATATTCAAATTAAATTGCATGATCAATTTGTTACATTACAATATGTTTATTACTGTTACATCACAATATGTTCTCTTGTTACATCACAATATGTTCTCTTGTTACATCACAATATGTTCTCTTGTTACATCACAATATGTTCGCTTGTTATAATACAATGTGTTCACTTGTTACATCACAATACATTATTTGTTACATCACAATATGTTCATATGTTTACGAAATACCGTAACATTATTATGAAATAAGGGAGCTATATGTTTCATTCGTTTATTCAGAATTCCTCGTTATTATCAGTATCAATTAATTACCGGGACTTTTAGAATAAATTCGTTTATTCAATTGAGAAATCATTAAAATGTAAAAACAAAGACTTGTATTCAAAGTTGGATGCCAGCAAATCCTTCGTTGTTTTCATTAGTAGCATAGAAAGCACCATACTGTCTGCCAAACAAAATACCTGAGTGTAATCAAACTGTCCTTGGATTCTTTCTTCTTAATTGACTTATTTCCAGGTTTTTTTTGTATTCAACTTTCCTTGCAGATGTCAGAGAAGAGTTAGTAGATTTTCAAAAATTATACGTATTTCCTGATTGAATCAGAAAAATGTTGGCATGACAAGAAGAATTTCTGGAAATGAGCCTTCATCACAAAAAGTTGAAGACAGAAAATTTTTACATGATTTCTTATTGAATTAGAAAAAAAAAAAAAAAACTTTATCACTAAAATTAAAAAGTTCTGGGTAGTGAGAATTTTTACGGGGTTGTGGATTTTGCTAGGAAAAATCCTGCATCACAGAAAAAGTTTGGGAGGAGAAATTTACTTGGTTTCTTATAAAAAGTGAAGAAAAAACCTACATCAGAAGAATATTTCGAGATAGGGAAAATTTGTAAGTAGCTTCTGATTAAATGAAAAAAAAAAACAAGCCTTCATCGCAAAGAAACTCGGTATATTTTTTTTATTATTTTCGATTAAAATAGAGAAAATTCCGAATGAAAAGAAAGTTCGAGATAGCAAAATTTGCACTTGATTTCTAATAAAAAATAGCCAAAAGCCCATATAACAGAAATTTTTTTTGAACTAAGATTCGAAATTTTTAGCTAGGTTTCGGATTAAATTAGAAAAGAGAATGCACCAGTGAAAGAAAAAGAAGAGGAAGAAAAAAGGTCGAGGATGAAAATTGATGCGACGTATATGCTTAAAGTAGAGAAAAACCAGCAACACACAAAAAAAAAAGCTCTAGGTAGAAAATTTCTACGAAAGTTCAGGGTAGAGGCAATTTGTATATAACTTCTGATTAAACTAGTAAAAATCCTACATTAGAGATAAAACCGAAATAGGAAATTTGTTCGTGGTCTTTGATTAAACCAGAAAGGAAAATTATACTAAAAATTACATTTGCGATTGAATGTGAGAAATGCTCAATTTAAATTCATCACTACATGACAAAGAGCAAGAAATTCGGCAATGATAACATTTGAAGAAAAAAAGTAATGTAAAGAAATTATTAAAGAGCTATCTTTAATTTATCTCTACCTTAATAAGATGGAGGTTTGGAATAGTAACTTGTAGAACAATGAAAAATATTGGAATAAATTATTAGTGAGAAAAATCACAACACTTTATAAAATTGTTTCCCAAGGTTTTTTTCATATTAGTTATTGGGAAATATAATAAACTTTTATTTATATACAATTGACAGAATGAAGATATAAAAAAAATATTTAAGTTTTTTAACATTTGTCTAAAAATTTATTGAGTCATGATTTGCACAAAGATATACGTTACGGTTTGCTATAGGTTAATATGACTTTTGATGGTTTGCTGCAATTTTTTTTACGATCAACAGCGATTTCAGTTTTAGTAGTTTTGTGACTTATAATTTCTTATTTGTAAATTAATTATTTCTTTTAAATGCATTTGTCAACCATTCTAAAAGCTAAGTTTATATTTGAACAGATCGAGGAAGTTTTAACGAAAATTTCACTTTTGGCAGCGTCTGAAGAGAATTAAGCAGCCACTGATTTTTCACTATATTTGAAAATGGCTTAAAGAGTGGAAATTTAGAATTTTACAAATGTGGAATGAACTTAGTTGTTTCGTTTAAGGTAGCAATCAGGCTAATGCAGTTTAATGGTAATGTTGAAATTAAATTTTACCGCCTAAGACAAATTACAGATCCAGAGTTTATTTTCGACTATATCTCAATATTTTCTCTGAAGTTATCTGGTTAACAGATGTTTTTTACTCCTTTCTTTTATCATCCTACAAATCTTTCTAAAGAATAAAAACGCAATGTGTCGAGAAACTTTAAAACACACGTATTACCACCGTAACTTTAACTAATGCGCATTACCTTTCTAAAATTACCATGGCATTGCAGCACTTGGAATTCCACTGAATGATATTTCTATTCTTAGATCATTCAGACAGGTGACGTTCTGACTTAAATTTGGTTTAGTTGTTCTTTTTTCTTCGAGCATCGTCGAGTTTTTAACTACAGCATGACACATTTGTCACCCCAGGTACGTTTGCTTCTTGCGAAGGAGGATTGCATCAACAACTGACGCAATAATTCCAAGACATGTTTTTCATAACATTTGAGTTTAGTACTACGTAGCATCTCTCTACAAATCGCTAGCCATGTGCACAAACAGATGTATTCTGAGATTTGGAAAAAATATTGAAAATGTATGCAAGGGGCAAACGTTTCGCAACTAACTAACTCGCGTAAAAGTTATTCTCATTTTCTGGTTAAACTAGTAAAAAGACTGCATCGCAAAGTTCAGGATGGAACATTTGTACGTGGTTTCCGGTTAAACTAGTACACCACCTATTTCTTCTTCCCTCAAAACTTAAATTTAAATTTCATTGGTTGCTTAAGAAGCACCATCAATATGAAAATATTAAGAGCAACTGCAATTTTTGAGTGTTGTGGTCAAAATTCACTTAATTATTTTCTTTTATGCTTTAAAATGCAAATCAAGTTAATAGTAATAGCCCTAAGATTTTTAAATACATTGGGATGTTGAATAACTTCTCGCTGTTTTTTAAAAAATCAATTTAATAAAAATCAATTTTTTTTTTGTGATAATGTCCCTTAGTTTATAGCCCAAATGCTTCTTTTAGGCTCAAACTAAGCTGAAATTTCTTTCTAAAAGGGGGTATTGTTTTTATATGGTATATCGGCTACAAAAATGTTTTTTTCTGTTTCCGCAGAACACCGAAAGTGAAGCAACATTGACTGAAATCAGTGTTTGGGAGGGTGACAATCTCTCGCGGCTGGTTTCTGGGGCCCGTGTACGCTAAAGGTAGCTGGTGCACGTTAAATAGGTCATGTCTCCAATGTCCTCCAAGTGAAACGATACATCTGGGGGGAAATCGGACTCCTGCCTACAAGGGCCCCGTTAGACCCAGGAGCAGAGAACCCATTCTTCCTCGCCACGCGCGAGGACACGACGACGACAACAACAACAGCAACAAATAAGTTTTTATCATGACGTGTCCAATTTTTGACTAACTTTATCGGGCCACTCACAAAAGCTCGGTGGACCTTAAATTAAGCACCTCTGTTTAAGTAACTTCCGTAATTTTATGAAAACATTAAGGTTTTATCACCAAAAGTCGCCTAGCCTTCAAGGCCCTTGAGTGTATATGCTTAAGGAAAATGAATGAATTCTGTAAGACTTCTTTCTTTGCCAGTACAGTGTTAATGCAGGGAACCCAACTGCCCTCGGTACAAAGTTTACTCGCTGTTATAAAGTACCGAGACACTAAAATACCGAGACAGATTAGAAAAAATAAATAAAAAGCTGTGTTTTTAGAAAGCAATGAAAAGTTCTAGTTCTTTTGCAG
Organism: Octonoba sinensis; assembly: GCA_038502835.1. Lineage (NCBI taxonomy): Eukaryota > Metazoa > Arthropoda > Arachnida > Araneae > Uloboridae > Octonoba > Octonoba sinensis. The sequence goes on from CM076603.1 coordinate 60,349,238, forward strand.
TTAACTAAAAAATTAAGAAAATGCTCGCAATTTTTTCCTTAACTTAAAATCATATCTCCTTCCAGATGCTCTCTTCATTTAAAAAGAACAAAAAAATATTTCGAAAATCATATTCATTTTTATTTTAAGATAAGGGGATTGTAAAAATTATTTATTTGACATCCTTGTTTAAAGATAATCTCCTATTTCCTGAAACAATATCATAATTCCAAAAATTATTATTTCTGATTTAATACTATAGGGCTAATTGCAGTGATGATTGCAATTATCCTGTAGTTTTAATTGAAAAATCATAATATTCAAAATATATCGCATGCCGCAAATGAAAGAATCAATTTTAACAATGTCTCAATTCATTTTAGTAAATTAAAAAAAATCATTAAAGAAACATACGAAAAATGATCGCATATTCTGAGGTATTCTACATTTCTATCAATGCGCGGCGAAAGCTTCAAAAAAGAAGGTAAATTTGCTTTACACGTAGCTGATAAATCGATATGAATATGCTTAATAATAAATATTCCATATCTTTAGCACGATGTATCAATAAAAACGCCTGAGGGCATTGAAAACGAATACTTTCACAAAAATTCTTCAATAATAAAAAATTGAAAGTTTTTCTGACGAAAAGACTCTAAAATAAGAACTGAATATGTGTTTGTTGTAAAATAAACAAAACATTCATGTGATCTTGAAGAAAAATTATTATCTGCTGCAGAAAAAATAGTTCATGAAATGGATGCACATAAAATTAAGGAATCAAACGAAACAACTGCTCATTAATATGAATTAAATTCGAATTGAAGTAAACAAGGTAAGAACAAAGTGGAAAAGAAAAAACAAAATGAAGACTAAGTACGCTTAGTACTTTATTTAGAAAATGGAAATTATAATTTTAACATAAAGAACGGAACTAATACAAAAATCAGAAAAAAAAAAATTTACAAAATCAGATGACTGAAAAGAGAAGAAAGGTAATGTAAAAACGAAGTAAAAGTAGCGCAACAGCTGAGAAAACTACCAAAGATTATGCCACAAAAATGAGAAAAAGAGTAATAGAAAAACAAATGAGCGAAGAAAAGTGACGTAATAACGACAAAAATAAAGAGTCATTTTCATATTAAAATAAGAAAAAAAGTTACAGAAAAACAAATGACCGAAGAAAAAGTAACAAAGATCACTACATAATTCAAATCTCTATTGTAGATATTGGGGGTCAACCTTTATTTTTTTTATACGTGGTGCAGCCATTTTTTGTCCACAATTTTCCCTTTTAAAGTTATATTAAAGCCATTTATTTTGAAGAATGCGTTAAAGATTATTGGTACAAGGAGTACAGCACACAGTGGTCGATTTAAAAAATCTAGCTGGTCTAAAATAAAAAATGTAACATCGTTATTTCTCGATAACTATTTTTTTTCGTAACTGAAATGCCTAGAAAGCAATAAGACATGCCTTATTTAGATGGAATTGGAATTTCGCCTGTAATGCCTTGAAGTTAGCATATTGCAATATTCCATTTTGTGATCTTCTAGAAGGGAGAAAAATTATTTGTGTTATTAGTTGTCTGTTTTATTTCAGTTTTTTAAAAATTTCTAATGGGTTGCTGTTGGCTTATGCCAATTGCAGACCTAATGCGTTCCTGAGCGATTAATCTTTCAGCTGCACTTCAATGAGCGTGTAACCATCGCCGCATGAGAATTTTGACGCCCAGTTTCTCCACCTGAACGGGCGAGCAACCGGACCCTATTGATGCGAAATTGCACTAGGAATTTAATTTAGCAGCATCCAAGCGAAATATCTACTCAAGAAATCCTTTACGTAACGAATAATCATACGAAATGGGCTTATGATTATGAAAAAATCTTGAAAATACACCGACAAAGCCATGTTCGATCCTGTGACATGGGGCTTACGAGTCCCGCCCCCTACCACGACACTACAATGTGGTCTTATTTTCAAAAAAATTATGTTTATTTGTTGTCATTGTGTTATTCAAGGTTATATTATTTCTAAGTTTCATTTATTAAATGCGAGTTTTAAATATATTTTTTCTATTTAAAATTTAGATGAATTTTTTATCGCTTCCCTAAGTATCTTTAAAACAGCAAAAAATTGCTTCGCAAACCTCCATATCCTAAGCTATATTTTTAAGTACCAGATGTAAGGACAAATAAGGATAGAAAAAATCATACCCGAATCTGTGCGGCAACAAGAGTACTTTTTCAATTTAGGGACCATGGTGGTTCAGTCTCAAAGGCTGAATTTATAGTCAGTAGAGAGGATCATATTTTATTTCCCCCTTTTGTTGGTTAATTATCCTTTTTTTTGCTTATTTTCCCGTAAAAGTGAAAAAAAGACAAAAACAATGAAAGAAGGCTTAATATATGGTAAAGATATCGTTAAAAATATGAAAGAGTCAAAAATAAGTTAAGTAATTAAATAAGTATTGAAAAATAAACGATTTGAAAGTAGGGTCTTGAGATGGGGAAAATTAATGTCTGTTAGTCTGTCTGTCGGTCTGCCCCACCCCCTAATGACTGGAAGGAATTGTCCGATTCGAAGGATCTCGACAAAAACGTCTCACTTCCATACGTTTTCATTTGAAAAAATAAAATTTTTTGTTCAATTTTAATCAGTTCAGAAAATTTTAATATTAGCGTGTATAGGAAAATAAGAAGCAAATTAATAAAGCCTGGACATAAGATTCAAATTCCTTTGAACAGGCTTATTGGAAAAAGCTCTCAACAGGAAACTCAACAGGAAACGCGTTCAGCGTTTAAAATTTAATTTGTTGTTTTTTACATACCCACTAATTTTAATTCTTTTTAAATTATATATATATTTTTTTTATTTCATGAATATATTTCGCAACTGTTTAAGTGTGCTGCCTTGTGCGCCTTTTTACAGTTCGATTCACTTTGTTACCTTATGATTATATATATATATATATATATATATATATATATTATATATATATATATAGCTAGATTATAAATTTGAAATTGTGTGTAGACGGGAAAGTAGGCTCGCGTAAAAAAAATATCCATTCGTTTTTGTTTGTTGGTTACAAAAACTATATTTATTGTTTATGATCAAATTGCTTCACTTTGATCCTCGCATTTCGTTCTGCTCAAAGCCATTTAGCTATTAATAATATATAATACAGAAACTATTCCGAAACTATTTAAAACTACGTGCGTAAAATTTACCTTTTTTTATTTATTTATTTTTCACTTCAAATCTAATACACTAAAACACATGTGCTCAAACTGGTTGTCGCTGCACCCTGTTTGCAAGAAATGAAGTTTATCGTGAAGCGTAAAATAAAGGCTACGACTAAAACACTTTTGTTAGTTTTAAATATGAGTTATGATTTGGTTTTTATATTCTCACTCATATTTTTCTCATTTCTTTTTCAAAATTGTACAATATGCAATTACTTATACTTCTTTGTATATGTACATATATCACGGGTAGACATATGGTAAGGGAACCGTGAGAAAATTCTTATCAACCAGGGTTCCTCTGGGAAAAGTTTGGGAACCCCTGCACTTTAAGAAAGTAAATCACCGTTCGTCGCTTTTGATTCAAATCTATTTATTTGTGTGAAGACTCCTGTTTGTATAAGATAATATGTTTATAAAACGAGAGTTGTCTCGGTCAACTTAACTTCCTATTTTCTTTGGATTGGTTTCAAAAATAGCGAAAACATCCGAAAAAACTGAGGTCAATAGTATCATTTTTTTTTCTCTCCAGAAAATGAGCTAAATAATCTTGGCAAGCCATTCACCTTACTTCTTCTTAACTGCCACTAACATTTTCATTTGCTGTTTAAAATATTGTGAAATACATTTAAAACATGACGTTTGACAACTTTAGATTGATTGCCATTACTTAAGCAAAACATATGACATACATTCTGTGTTCTCGGTATTATGATGTTTTTTAGGTTTGGTATGTTTAGAACCCTAACGCATTTCATAAATAGTTGTAGTTTTGGTATGCTTTGGAGCTACATAAATTTATTGTCATAGCAAAATACACAACACACACACACACAATATATATATATACATATATATATACATATATATATATACATATATTCCTTTTTTTGTATGTTTGTTACACAGCGTTAGAAATACTTTTTAAAAATAATGAATATCGACTGGCCCGCAGACAGTGTGTGATCGGTCCTTAACTTTTAACTTTAACATGAATTGCGCATTTATACACAACTTTAAAAGTATTTACTGCTGTCTTTGTTTGTAATTTTTTCATAAAAGTTGCATGATATAACTCATTCTTAATTTTAATATTTAAACCAATAAACTGGTCTTGCATAAAAGAAAAATTTGCTTACTGAAAATACACAAAATTACTATAAATACACAAGTAATGGGATTTAGAAAATGTAAATAATATCACATAATAAATCTGCATAGTATTGCGAAAAAAAATCATTCAATTCCAGTATAATTTATTTCTTTAGAAAAAAGAATCGGGTATGTGTTCTCATGAAAATGTATGTTGCACTTAAATTGAATGAATGGCTTTCGTTAGTGAACTTGATTTTTAAGTTTTCGTGCAATTCACATTTTATCTGACGTAAAATAACACTTTGGGTTGCTATTATCTTGTGTGGTTATCATTGTTTTTAAATGTACACACACTTTCATGAAATAATTATGGAATTATCAATAATTAATTTCCAACTTTTGTTTGAACTAACTCGAATAACTTAAAAAGTAATGCAATTGAAGACATGTCGAAAGAACACAAAAAAGAATCCGTGTTTATATTCAAAACTTAGAATTTACTGTCACTTTTTTTTTTTTTTTTTGAGCCATAAAATTATTAAAAATCAGAGAAAAAAATCCCAAAACGTTCCTTTTGGAGTCAAAAATGTAGGATCTTTCTTTTTTACGAAAAAAAAGTCATTCAACCCCTCTACCTTCTATTGGCTGTTACACCCGTGTTACTGGAAGCACTATGTTATGTCATTTTACAATTTCATACGACTCACTTTCTCTCTTTCTTTCTTTTTCTTTCTTCCTCTCTTTCTTTCTTTTTTCTATTTTGTAGTTTTTGGATTGGTTTCAAAAACTCAGAATGAAACTGCGAAGAATGGGTTGGTTCTGAGGAAAAACAAGTGTGAAATCTGGCACACAGGAGGGTTACATTTTTTCGTATTTGTGTTTAAAACCGTCCTTCTCAGTTACATGGAATTCTTGGGGGGTTATACAAACAACTGTCGAAGTAACTATTCGTACTCTTAACGACTAAGACTTGAAGGTTTAAAAAGACGTTACTGCAGTAAAAATTCTCATAAAGAACGAATTAAAGGTCTAAATTGTGTGTAATTTATTTGTGTTAAAGGATTCTCAGGCTGTTGTTTATTATTGATCAAACGTTTAAACGAAATTAGCTTAAATGTTTTATCAATATTAAAGAGACAAAAGTTTGTTATCAATTAGACGATTTATTAATAATAAACTTCAATTTCATATGTTTGTAAGTGAAAACATTAAAGGCGAAATTTACCCATAAAACAATAACTCATGTAAACAAATACAATCAACCGACTTAAATGTGATAAAACAAGTTGTAAAGCTTAAATTTGAAAAATGCATCGCATATACGTGTTTCGAGCCAGCAAGAAACATCTTTTTCAAACCGAAAAGGTTTCGAGCTTCGGAACGCACGCAACAGTTACAATGAAAGCCATCAGCTTGATTTATACTTTTGTCCCAATGTGATTAGTGCTTGCATTCTTTTGTGAGACCGCTTGCATCCCCATGTGACTGCTACCGAAACTCAACACCTTTTCACCTTGAAAAAGGGATTCCTTCCAACTTCGAAACACGTGTATTCGATACATTATTTAATTTGAGAGTCACAACTTTGTTCTCTCTCAGTTTCCTCACAAAGATAAACTTTTACTACTTACTTACTGCAGGGATTTGTCCCCTTCAAAATATGAGCCCCTTCTAATGTAACACATTTATCTCAAATATGTTACCACTGTTAAGAGAGTTTTTTTAAGTGGGGAAGCATCACACATTCTCCTACAGTCAATTCTTTTCCTCTTTTCCCAAACAAAAAACCTTTTTTTGAAAAATACAAAATTTCAGATCTCAAAAAAAGAAAAGAAAACTGACACCAATCTAGGTGATTCTTGTGCAAAATAACCTCTTGAATCCGCATATAATTTCCATTTTCTTCAATCTACCGCCGTTTTTTCCTGGGGACGCTCTCCCACGTATATATTTACCTTTTTGTTGCCCCCTTTTCGATACTCATACGCAAGACCAGTGGTCGGCAAACTTTAGAAGCTACACAGTCAATTTTACCGATTAAAGTGTCAGAAAATTTTGGGAGCCATAATTACACTTTAATAAATATTTCACTAAAATTCATTAAATAATGAATACACTATCATACATACGTAATAAATAACTTTATAAACAACCCTCGTGCAAGTATAAACATGTTAATTACTGAAAGCGAGGGTATGAAGCTACTTACAAGTCTCTACAATATTACATATTTCCAACATGAGTACTTTCTAAGTTCTCGGTTAGATTTGGTAATGGAAGTTATTTAATCTTTATTTTATAAGTTTGATATTGACTAAAATGCATTTTGATGAAATCAAAGTACATTTTTCTCTTTCCTAATTCTGAATTTCAGTATAATTGTAAAGAGATTCGCATTTAAGAAGCCAAAAGTCCACATACGGCTCGCAAGCCACGCTTTGCAGTGACTATTGCTTCAGTACTTTTTTTTAAACAATAAAAGAAAATAATTTACTACCCATGGAAATCAAAATAAAAATTTTAAAGAAGTATCTTCCGGAATTAATTACAATAATTTTAATAAAGTACAGAAGTGAGTACAGGCATAACTGAGTATGAAAACTGAACAGCATGAACATTACCTTTCAGAGGAATTATAAGAATAACAATAGTAATGAAAACACTGTTAAATGGAAGAAAAGTAGTTAGAAAAAGAGGGAACACAAACTCATTTCAGCACATAGTGTTATAAAATTGCAATATGTAAATAAATGTTAAGTGTAACAAAATGATAACTTTTAACATGTGACAGATATGTTTTTTTCGATCTCTCTCGCAATGCTTGTTGAATATATAACTGGTTAATTACATCTTAAAATATTTAGCTTTAGAATATCCAATGGCTGAAACAACAAGAAAATTCTGTTTGGTGTCATTAGTGGATAAAAATATGATTTTTCAAACTTCATATTACTTTTACTGAAACTTTATCCACAAGTCGCAACAGTCACTTGTAGTAGTAATCGAAGAGAAATCCATAAACTTATAAATAAATGTTACCAATCGGATTTCCTGATGAGTTTCAGAATCTTTATCGGAAAAATGGTTGCTTTTCTTTACTAAGACAAACAACTTAAAACAGCGCTCTATGTATGTTCGTGTTTCCAAAACATCAATAAAACTTCACGAAATGTCAATTCAAAGGTCAAAATGGCATAACAGACATTTTATGCTGATGTTTTTAAAAGTCACGTATCTACTTCTGGTACAAACAAGATATTTATAAAATTGTTCTTGAATATATATGGAAAATAATATCTTTCTATTACTCCTTGTCTAAAAAAAAAGTAATTTAAAATGAATTATTAAGCTGTTTCAAAGTGATCCGTCTTGTTAGGGTACGTTTGAACCCCGTCAGAATAGGGATTTTAAAAGGCATTATTATTTAATAAAAGTATTATAGTTGAGCAAACTTTGAACCAGAAAAATAAAATTTCTAAATACTAAAAAAATTTATTTCACTACATCACGGGGGATTTCTATAATTCATGATAGTGCATCGGACAACTTCAAGGGTTTCAGCAACTTAAACCAGCATTGAAAAATAGCTTCCAAGCAGTGACTTCAGAATGATTGTAATATTCAATATTTTAGTTTTCTTAAAGTCAAATATACTAAGCAAAATGGCGTGTTTCAAAGTTAACCCCCTATGGCTCAAAGTTACCCTCAATGACTGTATAGTCTTTGGAAAACCGAGATTGAAAAATTTTTCTCTTTGGTAAAAGCTTTACTTATATTTTTTATTTATTCATTTATTTTTTCTCACAAAATAAGTGATTTATTCCTATTTCCCTATACACAAATACTCCCAATTTAAATTTCTGCTCGGTAAATAGTATTACGTTTTTGTTTTTGATTGGGATTATTTTCTTATAAGTTTTAAATGGTTTGAAAGCATCCTTCTACAACAGAAACGGAACTTCTATGAGTACATTCTTACTCAAAATTTTATAGATATCAGAGAAAGTAAACCATTTACTGATTTACATTTCGCGCTTCAGAAGGGGTACAAACGACAACAATAAGACTTTAAACTGTGAAATAACAAGCAATTATGAGAAGTAATCTCCATTTTGTGTTTACCTGCACGAGATAACAAATTAGTCTTACTATATTTATCTACAAATTCGAAAGTCTGTATGTTTGCTTGTTTGCTTAAACTCATAAACTCCACAAACCTTGATCCTTGACACATTTGCACAACAGATGGCAATCCTGTAGGAAAATAAGCTTCCATTTTTATATTCATAGTCTCTCCCCCTTTTTTTTCTGTATTTATTTTGATTTTAGAACTTCATCTAATAATGCGAAGCAGACAGAACAAATCCTACAGTTTAAAAAGATTGCGATAGTATACCGATTATCATATTTTGAAATTACGGCTGTATTTTTAAATGGAGAAATATATAAAGTTTGAAATTTAGCTCTATAAAAGAAAAATGATGCTAGCTTTAAGTCGATTTTTTTACAAAAAGAATATATATATATTTTACTATTATACTTAATATTTTCCCCCGAAAAAAATTGTTTCAAAAATTTGTTCCAAATTTTCACCATCAAATAAAAAGTACTTAGAAAATAATTATTTAAAAATAAATTATTAAATAGATAACAATAATAGTAATAATGTTTTTCTACATAAAAGCACAAGTCTCATTTTGTATCAATAAAAAAGAGGGATAAGAAAATCATTTCTTATTTACGATTTTACTCAAGCTACTCAGCAGTAAACATGAGATAAAACCAAGCTGATTTATTTTAAATGCTACTACCAAACAACTTTGTCAAAAGAAAGAAAAACTTTCACAATTAAAAAATCCAAACATTATTTGCAGGAAATCCAAATTGCTTGAAGTTTACTGGAACAATAAGAGGAGAGATAAAAATTACATCAAAGCGCAGTTATTTTGACATCCAACACAGTTGCTCAATGTCCATGCCCAGAAGAATGTAAATACAGCAGGCCCAATAACAGTTTGCTTATACCAAAAGGTTTTATCAAAAACAAACTCTCCTATTTAAAATGCTGGATATATTAAAAATTCAAGATAGATTAAAAATCGTAACCGTTGGAAGTGTTGGTATTTTACTGAAGCAGTGGTAGATGAGACACAGTATTTAAAGTGAAGTTATTTTGACATTTAGAAATTTGTAGTACAGTACATATAAGAACAGTTCCGCAATTACAAAATGTTCATGCACAGATACATGTACATACATCAAATGTTTTAGCAATACTGACCTTGTTTTATAGCCTATACCGCAAAAGAAATCCAGCAAACGTCGAAACTTCAAGCTCACACAATTCCAAACCCCTTCTTACTTGCAAAAGTAGGGAGGATTTCACTCCTCGTGTTTGTTCGCTTCGGTACACCATCCAAATCTGGTCGCTGGCGGAAGAACTATTTTTAATTTTTGGATGCTGAGGAGGAGGAGGAGGGGGGGGGGGGTGAAGAGAGCGAATGACTCACTTCTGCAGGAGTGGAAAGAGCGGGAAGATTTTCTACCCCAAAGTGTGGGGGAAAAAGGAGAATTCCTTAAATTTTTCCGAAAGCAATTTTTTTTTCACCTGGATGCTCTTTTTGAAGTTGCTTAAACACGTGCTGTTCAGATTTCTGAATGGTTTTAATTAATTAAATCGGAAATTGATTTAATGCACTATGAACGAAGGTAGTACTTTTTATCGAAATTTTGTATTGTGTAAGTAAATAATTTCAAACCAATTGGGAAAATAGAAGAAAATGCATTGTTAACGAAGGGAGGTAGACAACCTTTTGATTTTTGTTGTAAAGTGTTCTTAATTTACAAACTTTTCAGTATGTATTGCTTGAATAAATGTAGGAAAAACCGAGGCACAACACGACCATTTTCGTTTAAATCCATAGCTTAGTTCATATAAAGTCTCATAGACAGTAACACAGTACTAATTGTATATCGCCGGGTTAAAAAAAAAAAGTAACATGAGAAATTAAGATAGCCATTTTTGTGCAGATTTTATGTTTTCACTGCTCAAGCTCAACCTATTATTCCCCACATAGAAGCTTTGTTATCATCATCATTATTATTGTTGTTGTTATTAGTATCATAATTTATTTATTTATAATTTTTAACTTTAACTAACAATGGTTAATTAGCGGCTATATGCATTGACTAGTATTCGTGCAAAGATAAGATATTGTTTATAAGTTCCTATAAACTAACTGAATAGCTAAAATCCTTATATAATTTCAGTATTATGATTTGTTTCATTTAGACGTGGGACACAATGGAACCCAAAGCGTCTAAAATAGAAAATAAGATTTACATACAAATTTATTTTTTATTTTTATTTTAAGTAAGCAATGTATTAATATTTGAAAATATTTAATAAAAACAAGAATTATCTGAATATATATGCTACAATAATCAAAATAATTTTCTGGAAACATTAAATATTTGAAACATGAAAATATTAAAGTTGGTAACTATGGTGTTTGCAAATGGAACAAAAACGATAATAGTCAATTATGACGACTGGTTGTGCAACAAAGCTGATGAGGTTTACATACCATTTAAGCGGAAAAAGTTAACTGGAAGTTAATTTGCATTCCCAGAAACGATAAATGAACACAATATTGATGTCAAGGCCATTGTCACAGTTCTTCCTGATACATATATGTCCTCAGGAAATTCAATCATGTTTCTCTCAAATATGTCTTTCAATATGTCGTTAACAAATTTTAACTTTTCTGATTTCAATTTCTTTTCAGGCTTCAAAATTTCCATGTTTCCTTTTGATTTCGTGTTTATTTTGTTTTTTTTTTAAAAACATTGTAGTAATATTATGTCATAAAAATTTTAAAATTATGTTCTTTAGACTGGAGCAGCACAAGAAAGTGTAATTTCAGTTGTAGCTTAAGGTAAACAGCTAAGTCCTTGATATCCTAGAGATGGGGTACAATGGTACACTTTGTTAGCCCGCAAAATTTATATTTTAATTCATAATGCGCTGCAAATATTGCTGTAAAAAATGTGGACGTGGCAGAGAATTTCGTTACACTGTAAAACTTCTGTAAAGTATTTGTTAATTTTTTCACACGCATTGTTTCTTCAGTTTTTGTTGTATAAAAAAGTACAAAAGTCGACTACTGTGCCTCGTCCGCTCCTAAATATAAAATAAAATGTTTCTACGTTTCAATTTTTTCCTATCTCATTTTTTCTTCCATAATAAATCTGTCCACGTGTTTGTTTGTGAAGCTTTCGTTCTCTGCATGTATAATGCATACTATTGCCTTGTGTATGTGCCCTCTCATATATATTAGCATATCGTTATACAACCATTGAAAACAAATCTAAAATATTCGTCTAAATAATTAAAGCAATATTAACCGTTTGGCGAATTAAAGTGACCATTGCACTAAGAATTTTATAATGTTGTTTTCTGTTATTAATGAGCGCTTAAATTTATACTTTTTAACATTTTTTATAAATTTTCAAAATAATTTTAAAAATTGAAAAGTAAAAAAAAAAAAAATCCTACACCAACCACTCTGATTTTGTTATATCTGAATTTTTTTAAAGATAATAATTAATTTTTTTAACATTGTTTTTTAAATAAATAAACATTATTTTACTAAATTCGAATATCATTTTTATTCACAGTAAATTATTATTCAATTGTAAATTCTTCTTGAAATTGTTGATCAGTTTGAAGTTTTATTGCTAGAATTAAATTACAAAGTATATTTACTTATTACTTGTTTGTGTTATATAAATGTTAAAATTGCTTTCCATTCCTGCAGCAATGTGATAAGATAAAAATTACATATTTCTGAAATCTGGTGAATTGCATTAATTTTTAATTAGTTGTTTCAGTTCTTTTTTTTTTTCTTTTTGACGAGCTGTTATTATTATTATTACTATTATTATTATCGTAATTTAAATTATTTATTGAAATTCAATAAATGTATTGCTTTCCATTTCAGTTTATTTTATTTTGGCATTTTTTACTAGACCATAATTAATTTAAAAACTTAATTTAAATTATGTTACTAGAAATAGATTTCACTGGCATTAATTATTTTCACTTTGTTTGCTAAATGCTTTTTATCATAACGTTTTTTCTTTCGTTGCATTTAATTTATGATATATTGCTTAGTGCTTAGTTTACTGAAGACCGGTTTTATCATGGTTTTTACTTTCTTCTATTTCCGAAATATTTACATGATGTAAGGATGGCCGAATGCATTGTGATCATTTTTGGAAAATGTCTGTCTGTAAGTTTACCCGTACTTTTTTTTTTTTTTTTTGAGCATTCTAACTCAAAAGATATCACTTTTTGATTTTTAAAATAAGTTCATATGAACCATATAGAAGAAAGTTTCGTGATGGCCAAAGAATACTAGTTTCAAACCTTCGTATCTTTAATTTTTTTTGCTATTTCAGGCAGAAAATTCATAAAATGAAGCAAAAATGCTTATTTTCATTTATTCATTTTTTTTCACTTTAACGTATTTTCTTTAATCGAATGAAAAAAGGCTGAATAAAAATATACGCAAAATATTTCCTGATGAAGAATTAAACAACATTAGTAATTGTTTCAAATGTTTGGAATTAACAAATAATTTAATGTGTTTTAAATTCTCATCATCCATTACTGGTAGTTTGGAGACATGAAACGAAAGAAATTTTTTTTTCTTATGTTTTCGTTTTTTTTTCCGAAATCTAATTATATATTCTATTCATGAAACCAAATAGTTAAAAATCGAGGACGCTGGCATTAAAGAAAGAAAAAACTTCTTGGAGAGAGATGTATGTTTTGAAGGTTAACCCTTTTTCATGCAGTGAACCAGCTTTATGAACTGTAAAAGGTTGTTTTAAAACTCTTGCTAATTGAACATAACGGTAGCATCATATTTCGGTCTTACCGTTGCGCAGACTGCCGCTGTAGATACGACACAACGATAAGCCAAAGTTAGTAGATTGCTTACCTCCATACAATTTAGGGCGCAGAAGATTCATGTTGTTAACTGACAACCGTGAGATTGATCGCCTGTCAGTTTGCAGAATTCCCTGGTGTTTTTCCCTTTTGTTTTCAGAAGGGTTAATGGTATCATTCTTAAGCAATACAATAAGTCTTTGTTATTGGAAAGCTAGCTGTCTGCCAAAAATTTCTTTCTGTCATTTGTATACTGCAAACTGATTTAGCCATTAAAAAGTATATTAAATATCTGAGGCGGAAGAAATTTGCAGGTAAACCAGTGAACAGTTTTTTTTTTTTTTTGGTCATATTTAGGTAGCAAATCAACAAAGTTCCCAAAAAGCAGCAGACCCGGACTGGCTCCCTCTGGGGCCCTCGGGCAGGTACTGAAACGGGGCCCCTTAACCTTTAAGTTACGGCGCTCGAGCTCCCGAAATTCATCCATACAACTGCAAAACTGGATTTTTTTTCCCCTCAGTGTGACCACGGGGGTCCTTAACTCCCATTATACCTCTTCTGAGTATGATTGACTTCATTAGAAGGGTTGCCAAAATATTAACTTTCGCTACTCAGTTGCTGTTTTTTTGCTCCCAATCGCCATTTCGAAGTAATTATATGATTTCTAAAGTTAGTTTCCGAAAGAAAGTAAAAAAGGAAGATATGAAAATAATAATAATAATTTTGGAAACATGTAGTTTAAATGAGGAAGGAAAAAAAAACTGCAACTTATTATTGAAGTCTAAAGTGAGTTTCCCTATGTTTGTCTAAAAAATTTTGCTAAGCTAATAAGGCAATCAAAATGTCTACCCAAATTAGAGTTAAAATTAACAATAAAAAGTGCTGTTCCATATAGTTGAATAGTAATGACCTTTCATTGTTTTAGAGCATCAATATATATTTTCTAATTTGCGATTTTTCTGCTCTGTGACATTTGATTTGCTTTATTTCGGGACTTGTACATAATTTGGCCTAGATTTCGACAAACATCTCAATTGCGAAGTCATAATGACAGCATTTTATATTAAACATCTGCAACATATAATCAACAACTTCAATAAGTAAGTAAAACATTTTAAGTATATTATTAGTACACGAATTCTATAATTCGCAGCGCTTTATTCCTCCTCGCACCCTCCGTAATAGATTATTATTTTTCTCCTTACGCGGTATTTCATGATAATAATATGAAACGATCACAGACTGAATCACAAAGTATCTCCTAATTGCTGAAACTGATATCCTTATAACGGATTTACTTTATCCTAAATTCACTTAAAAATTGCAGGTATGAATAGACAATTTTAATTTGCTATTTTCACCACAATGACTTGTTGATTTACTCATATAGCAACTGGAAAGCGGTCATTCACCGAAGATAATCATAATGCGCTTCAAACTGTCTGTTGTACTTCTAACAAACTCCTGTCTGCCGATGGCTCCGGGGGGAGGTCCTTTGTTAACAAAAGCAAGACCGAATGTCCAGCTATTGTACTTGAATTCCCCTCACAATCACTTCAACTCTGTTACCTATTTTTAGTTGAATGCACGTACCGAAATGTATGACATGATGGGCTGGACTCTTATTATTTCGACTTCTACACGCGTAGTGTACATGTGGATTTTATTAGGAAACCAAGAAAGAAATAATTATAAACATAGAATGTTACCTCCAGCGAATCGAACTGCTAATTCGATTATAACCCAGGGCGGCAGAGCTCTGAGTGCGACAGAATAACTCTTTTTAAAATTAATACCAAAAGATGACAAATATTGAAAGTTTTAATCCGGCCCGTCATTTCAATATTTTCTACGGGGCGGGGGGCAGGGACGCAACTAGGTCATTTTCTAACTGGGGGAAACCCAGGATTTAGCGCCCCCTTCCCCATTATATACAAAAGAAAGTATATATTTAGGTTAAACACACACATTTAGTCAATTTAGCCCCCCCCCCTAAAATAATCTGGCACCCGGGGCATGAGCCCCGTCTTGCCCCCCTCTAGTTACGTCTCTTGGGAGGGGTGAGAAAAGGGAATATATTAAATTTATACATAAAAAGCAAGAACACGTAATAATACGTAAACACATGTATAAATACATTATGTATCTAAAAGTCAGGTCGCCATGCCCGCCCCCCCCCCCCCGGAGATCGTTTAAGTGATTGCGTATGTTTCAGTGAGTATTTATATGACTATAATAAATGTTATCCGACTAATATATGTGTGTCTAAACCAGAAACATTCCAAATACTCGCCAGACAGTAAATCGACGCCGCGTATTTCGCCAAGACTACTCGTGAGGACAGGAAATGCTAATAACTCTCAGTAATTTTCACACCTCCTGGTGATTTCCTTCCGCTCAGGAAGGGGACGAAAGGTCTGGTACATATGCTGTACCGCAGCCGTAAGGAAGGCCAAACTATTCTGCGGTACATATGCTGTACCGCCGTAATCTAAAGGTTAAGGAAAATTTTCCCCGGAAAATTTTTGAAGATTATGTGTCCGGAAACCGTCTTTTGCTTTTTTTAGGGTCTTATACAGTATTTAAACTGAAGCGATTTTTATATTAAACAGGAAAAATGATCAAAACAGTGTTTTAAAGTTTTGCTTGACTAATTGTTTACTACACCGAAATTTCATACTATTTTTATTATATCTCACTTACTTATTATATCTAAGCCAAGAGCACTGACTAAATAATAAACTACTATTTATTAAATTAACGAATTTTTTAAAGGATTTTTCCCTTGAGGCCACTGATAAACACTTAAAATTTCCAAAACTGTTTCCATGGCAGTCCCTTTCAGCTGAACATTAGGGGGATAGAGCCATATAAAGGGTACCCCTTAACTGGAAATATGAAATTCTACCAGTTGAAGGGGGTCCGGGATTCTTCCCCGGGAAAATTTTGAAAACTATATGCAAACTGGTGCATTTTGAGGCCTTAGGAGACGCATTTGGGTCAGAAAAGTATTAGGAAAAAAAAGAAACAAATAAAAACTTTTTATAGTTTAAACGATTTTATTCATAAAAAAACTCATAAAAATGCAGAATAAAATTAGCATTTTTTAAAAATCCGGTCCTATGCCCCCCCCCCCCCTCTCTTCTTACTAACGCTCATACCGAAGAGACATGTCTCTGCCTTGTCAAACGACACTTGCCCCAAGCTAACCTCTTCCCCGCTTCAAAAAAACCTTGACTTTTTTAAAAATTTCAATTTTTAAATTTTGATATTGCAAAACTTGCCGCCCTCTTAAAACTGCCTTCCCAGCACCCCTTGCCTGCCACAGGAGCCAGCCGACTCATCAACGACGCAACATTATTCAGTATAGCTCAGTTTTAAAGTTTTCTACAGTTTATACAAATAAATACTTCTATCAATCAGTTTTAATCGTTAGCAAAATAGCCGATCAATGATCAAATCGGAGCGCAGAAACCAGGATTTTAATTCTTTCCAAAAGTTGAATTTTCAAAAATAAATATATATTTCTTTTTTTATTGTATTTTCTTTCTTCTTCGTTTTTTTTTTTTTTTTTTTTGGTGCATTACAGTTGAATATGCCACCCCTCAGAAGTGCCGCCCACCGCATGGGCCGACATTCCAGTTCCGGGGGTGTCGCATATGGACCCCGGCTTGCTCCTTTGAAGTTCAACTTTTGAAGCACCTTTGAAGTTCAAAAGGAATAAAAGAAAGGAAAAAGATAAAAGAGGTTCTCATCATGTGCGAAGGGGGGGGGGGGGCGTATTATTGTTTTGAAAATATTGCATCGAAATATTCATACCTTTTCTGCTTTATCTCTGCAAGGTTTCTTCCCAGCAATAATCTAACTCGGGATTTGTGCGCAAATTTCTTACTGCAGTGTTCGAATCGAAAAAACGTCTTGTGTCATACAAGAACCCACTGAAATTGACTGTGCCAATGTCCGGCAACCTGTTTCATTGCAACTTTTGCGAAAAAGAATATGATTCGCGCAAAGGCAAGCCCGCCCCCCCCCCCCCACCCCGTCTTCATCGGAAGCGTATGTTGATTCCATTTTGTCAGTTTCTAGATTTCTAGGCGTCGTGTCCCCTACTTCTACAATATGGGGAATTAGTTGATGAATGTCACTTCCAAGAATGCAACCTTCAGCAAAAGAGATCACAAAGAATGAGCGGACCGACAAAGCCCCTTTATTTAAAAAACTTGTATGTTTGTTGTTCTTGTGTGGTCGAGCGATTGGAGCCATGTGTAATCTAGGGCTAGAAATCAATCATTCTCTGCTGATGACTCGGATATCCTATTGCCTGGTTGCCTCGAGAATTGAGGGAAATGATCGTTTTCCGGTTTATTTTCAAATGTCCCCTTTTCCAATATGATTTTGGAAAAGAGTCGTCTTGTCGTTGGACCCCCTCCTGTTTTCTTCCACAAACGGGTTGGTTATCGAGAAAAGGACGTTCTTTTTTTTTCCTTTTCTGGTGGCTTTCAATGGCTTTTATGTTGTCAACAAATGGTTTCATACATATAAAAAGTTCCCCTGCAATATTGCAATTTAGAGCAGTGAAATACAATACCAAACCGTCAACAAAAAAACAAAAAAAAAAAAAAAATAACTACATGAAAAAATAAAGGAAATAAATTGTAGACTAAGCTAAAAATTACAAAATTATTTCACCCCACTTCTTGCCTACGAGTCTACGCTACGGTATAATATTATAACTCGTATGTTAAGTTTACGGAAGTCTTTTATTGTAATCAACACACATTTTTACTTGCTTCGCGAACAGAATTTTTTTTTTTTTTTATCCTGATGGGTCATGCAATGAGTTAATGAGTAGAAACAAAATCTTCGTCTAGAGCGCAATGAGAAGTTTGAGGACCCCTGGCGGTAAAATAAATATGGGGCCCCCCTTAAAATATTCTTGAGAACATTAATGTTGCCCAGTATTTGAATATTGAATTGCTCATTTTTTCATCCAATTCCTGTCATATACAATTTGCATGCAACATCATTTATTGCGATTCTCTACCTGTATCCATGTGGTCTACTGTATGGGGAGAGGAAATTTGAAATAATGAAGGGGCCTTTTCAATTCGGGGCCCCCTTGGTTGGCACCGTCATGTCCGCCCACTGATCTTTGTTTCTCTTTTTGAAATTGGCTTCTAAGCCGTTATCAAATCCGTTCACGTTAGCAGCTCCGACAAATGAGCAAGCAATAATATTTCATGTTGAAGTGCCTCATTTAGCTAGTTTTGATTTTACAGGGAAAAGTAAAAGTACAATTTACCCAATTGGACAAAGCAAGTCCAATTGGGCCGTCGACCACCGTTATGTTAAAGGTTTGAAAGTCTTAAAACTTTTGTAAGATTGCGATAGTGGAGCATCCTGAAGCAGATGCAAATAGTTACGAAAAAATGAAAAATCTGTAAAAAAAAATTCAGATAGAAATTTATTTTTCCCCTCCTCGTTTGGGGGCCCCCTAGTCCGGGGGCCCTCGGCGATCGCCGACCAGCCGACCTGGCCAGTCCGGGCCTGAAAAGCAGTCTTCAGTAGTCTTCTTATGTTTTGAAAATTGTTTGAATCTTGGAATCAAAAGATCAAGAGAGAAGGCAATAATAAGGAGCTATTGTTTTTGAAAAATATCAGGTGCCGTTTGTTGTCTGCTGATATAATGTACATATATTTAATCTAAAAAATTGTGATCTGGAATGTTGAAAACTGAGTTTCGTTCAATTTGTTAAAGAAAAGAACAGAAATGGGTGCCGCGAGGGCTCTGTTTTAAGTCACAGACTCACTATAACTCATTTGATTGGTCCACATGAGACTTTGTACTAAAGATATTTTTAAAAAATTGGTATGCTATTTAGGATTTTTTTTTTTTAGATTTATAGCAATGCATCACAGCTTAAAAAGGGACTGGTGATGGTTTAATTTTTTTCGCGAAATCAAACTACTATACCATTTTGGGTTGCCGTTGGCGATGTTTAAATATTTAAAAAACAAACTCCACAGACAAAACAAATTGATTTGGTGGAAAAAAAAGTTCAACCATCTCCAGCCTCCACATAACGGAAAAGTACCCATCCTGTGTGGTAAATGACCTTCGCGTTTAAAAAGCAATGGGGGCAATGAATTTTTATTCATTGCAATCTTCACAATAGTTTCTGTTTTCCGTGCCTAGAAGTAGAGTTTTGTTTAAGTCTCCTTTAATGTAATATTCTAGTGTAAATAGTAAATTATAATTTTGATTACATTATTTAAGCACCTATATTTGGTGATGATACTGTTATAGCAAAAAAGGACAAATTATAAATTTAACTACCGTGTGATGCTCTTAACTGTTAAAACAAGGAAATAAATATTCTTTACGCGATCAATATTTGAATTTAAATGCACTTCCAATGCGTTTACTTTAGAACTCTAACGGAAAATGTAGGATATCTTACCTGAAAGAAGTTCAAAGAGTTTCTCTCCAAAACATTTCTTTTCGTACGGAGAAAAAGCTATGTTTAAATTGTGGACGCATCTGTTACTCAGTTTAAGTATTTCAATTATGGTTTTAAAAACTACAAATAAAATAGTTCCAGTGCTCTCGAAATGTCAGCTGTCAAAGTTAGAAGGCGAGGATTCCCCCCCCCCCCCTCCATTTTAGGATGGCAACGGGACAAGTGGAGGACCTTATTTCTTATGCAGTATTAAGAGTCTAGAAAAATTAAAATCTCATAGCGGTAAGAGAAGTGATTTTTATTTTTTATTCCTCATTTCAACATTTTATTCAGCATCTACATTTTTTGGGACTTTGTAAACTTAATATATTTTTTAAATTATTATTGTTGTTTATGATAACTGGAAAAACATTCAAATGTTTCACTGGCACAAGCGCTGCAATGAACTTATTTTTGTATACAGGGAAGTAAAAAAGTATCATATATACACGAAATGCATGCACACGTTTCTCGTCAAATTAATAGGTTATTTACTTCAGTTAGTTGTTAAATAGTTGTAATAGCTCTTTTTCCCTTTTACTAATTAAAATATATTACTATATATTATTCCGCCTTTCTATAATAATGTATAATAATTACACATTATCATTTATTATATATATACAGTAAAACCTGTAAAGTTGACCACCTTTGTTAGTTGACCACTTTTGTCAGGAACGGAATTAGTCCTTCACCCTCTAGCCCTAGTTGACCACTCGTCTAAGTTAATCCCTAAAGTGCTGCACCGCAAGTGTGACAATACTTTTCTAAAGCCCATTATAAGTGGCGAATTTTATTCGATGATTGTTAACAGCCCGGCTGGACGACATTGCACGAGCACGGATTTGAATTTTTCGGATCTGATTTAAACCTCTCTTTATGGACGACGACTTGGAACAGACTGACCAGTTGGCCACGGATTTGGTATTTTTACTTGGATTTTTTAGGTAAGAGTGGCTTATTTCAATTATTTTGGGAGCGGGTGCGTTGGTGTGTCACTTATTTTAGTCTTAGAACTGTGGCATGGACCAGTTCATGGACCCCACATTTTGCATTTCATTTTTTTTTTCTTTTCTTTTTTTTTTTTTTTTTGTGCTTGTTTTGAAGATTTTCAGGCCTATGCTAACGGCTCTAGTCTGTTTTTGCTTGGGATTTGTGCCATGCTCTGTATCGCTCATTCTTTGAGACAAACCAACACTGATAAGTCCTTGTCTCATTCTCAAACCTTAAAAAAAGAATTTTTTTTTTGATTTGTCAACCTTTCAAAAATATTCTACTACATTTTTTTTATATATATATATATTATAATTATAATTATAAAGTATTCTTGACTGTAAAATCTCTTTTTTTTTTTTTTTTTTGCAGTCTTTTGAACCCTGTAAGCAAAATTTTGTATTTCTTACAACAACTATTATACTAAAAAACGTTTGACTGCTGCGTGACTGACCGAAATAGTACTCGAAACCGAACTTTAAGACCAATTTCCGAAAAAAATGAGGATCGCGTAATATTTAAAATAACAAACAGTGTACTTTTAGCGTACTAATAAAACACACATATAAAAACGTGCATACATACATGTAAATATATAGCGACAATCTATAGAAATGCTTTATTGTAGGAGCTGCTCACAGTTTACTAATAGAGACCTTAAGCTTGCTTAAAAACAGTAAATCAGGCTTTCATCATAAAGACAATTAATACAAATGAAATCTGTTCAGCTGGAGGACGCTTCACACAGTTTAGAGCGTGAAGTGTCCTCCTTGCACCCTGCCGAAAAATAAAAGAAACATTTCAACATCGCACGCCAAAAATTCCTACTTCTCACCTTTATTAATCAGGGCGAGAAAATTTGGGAAACCTGGCAACAGAACAACGAGCGATTCTTCTTCCTTTACCGAGACGGATCTTTATAAGATGTTAAACAAATGGCAACAACTGACGCTCTATTTTAGATGGAAGAAAACTAGATCTTTATTATCAAAAGTTATAACTGGATTTGTTATTTATATTCGCACTTGTGGGATACTTTTTTTCCTCTCTATGAAATATGCAGTATTTTCTTCTTTTTTTTTAAGCTGATGGATGGAACCTGGGAGCGTATCGAAAGGAGATAGCTTCTTATAGTCTAGAGAAAAAGACATTTTAAAACATTCTATAGTTTATATATGTAAAGGTGAAGTGATATTTTCAATCATATTGATTATCCACAATTACATGATCTAAATTCAATAAATCTTTGATTTATTTCCAGAATATATCATTAATTTCAGTCAGGCACATCATTTCAAAAATTTTCCGTGGGGCAGTGAGCAAAGGATTAATACTCTTTTATATATTATAGATTGAAAATGCAACAAATTGCATATACATTTGTAAAAATATACGTTTTCTAAAAACCAATTTTGAAAATGCCCAAAAAAATTGCAATTTTAAAATTTCTGATTTTAATTTCAATTCCCCGGGAAGAAAACAATTTTCTTTTCTGGGAAAAAACCGGAAAATTTCTGAGCTTCGCATCGCCAATTACTGCACTTACACCGCCTGCACAGGGCAAGTGCGTTTGTTGGAGCAGCCTTACATTTAATTTAGAATGTAAACAAACAGTAATAATTCAGCTGTCAATTTGCTTTATAAAGTAACGACTACGCAAAATATATGGCTCAGTACCCCGCAAGGACTATGTCCTATGTCCATCACTGGCAAGGAGGGAAAGAGGCCATTCTGTAGCGAAAATAGAAAATGCGATACGACAGGGTTTAACCCCTTGAAGCACGAGTTTGTTTCGGAAAAAGTGGTAAAAAATGATTGAGTTTCTTTGACAGAAAATAAACATATAGGGATAGTAGAAATTGTTTTTGGCAATTTCAGTTGTAGGGGGTAAAAGTAATACAAAAAATATTATACAAACAAAGTGTTAACGGCTCTCAGACGGGCATTAGAAATAAAATAACGCGAGATACAAGATCGCCCGTGTGAGATACGGGAACGTGCGAATTTGCCGGTACCTCTCGCCCGTGTCAGACACGGGCAAATGCGTTAAGGAGTTAAAAAGGGTATCATATAGGGAAAATCCTCAAAACTTGGTTAAAAGTTTATCTTCAGAAGTAGTATTTTTAGCGTAAATTGTTATGCCATCTGATAATGCATTGAAATTGTTGTACTGTTCATTAGAAAGTGTAACACATGTATGTATTTACTAGTCGACCCGTGCGGAATTCCGCACTGCTCATGAATATATGAAGGTAAATCCAAGCCGTGGATCAAGCACATTCATTTATTGAATGAATTTGGAAGACAGAGTTGTATATGTAAGAAACAATACAAGTCAATTTTAGTTTCACACTAAATATGTTGTTGTACTGTTCATTAGAAAATAACACATGTATGTATTTACTAGTCGACCCGTGCGGAATTCCGCACTGCTCATGAATATATGAAGGTAAATCCAGGCCGTGGATCAAGCACATTCATTTATTGAATGAATTTGGAAGACAGAGTTGTATATGTAAAAAACAATACAAGTCAATTTTAGCTTCACATTAAATATGGAAGTTGAAAGTTCCTCAATGTTAATGAACCTGCAGAATGTGAACCAATAATTTATTCAAGTATTGATAATTGTGACTAACTGATGCTATGAAAAGTATATGTAAGAGGTTATGTCTGTAGGTTTTGTTTGTGACACAAAATATCAACAGTAATTTCAATAACGTACTTACTTATAAGAAAAGTCTGACTTGCCAGACGTTTTGGATAAGTGTTTTTTTGGTGGAATTTTTTGGTTGAAGGTAAAGAAATCCTCTAAGATTTCTTTAACGTAAGTTCTGTTCATTATGACGGAAGTGCAATTTAAAAAAGAAATATATAAAAGTTTATGCTTCAAGTTAATATCCGATTCGATATCTCTTGAAAAATCGACGCATCCATTAAAGGTCCTCTTAGATGATTTTAAATTTGCGGTACATTTTTAGGCCGTGGGTCTATTTTTCGTCATTAGCAAGCAGGATAAGCTTTGAAATAAGGGGCAAATTATGGAATTTGATAAAGGATTTGATAAGGAAGATCTCGCTGATCGACAGAAAAACATGCTAGAGAAGTAAAAGTAAGCGGACGAAAATGTAGCTAAAATTAAAGTCTCTAACTCCGATTGTGTGAATGTGTTCTTTACACTGAAAAGTTGAGGTTCACAAACAGGGCCGTCGAGTAAAAAGAAATGTGGGGTGTGGCTGTGTCATGGACACGGCCGTGTGTTGTACGTGAA
Organism: Octonoba sinensis; assembly: GCA_038502835.1. Lineage (NCBI taxonomy): Eukaryota > Metazoa > Arthropoda > Arachnida > Araneae > Uloboridae > Octonoba > Octonoba sinensis. The sequence goes on from CM076603.1 coordinate 60,373,280, forward strand.
TGGGCTTATGTAACGGGTTATATTTTTTAAATAAATTATTTTTATTCATGCATTTAGAAAAAAAAGCAAGAAAACAAAAAATTATTGTGTTACAATATAACTTTATTAATTAATAACTTTATAGTTTCGGCTTTTCGACGCGTATAAGCCGACATTATCGATATATTTTTCATATTTTTTTTATTCTAACACCTTATTATATTCAACTGTCACTACTTTAAACTAATGTTTTATATACAATCGATAGATTTTGACAACAGCTGATGATTAAAACTTAAACGAACATCGTAGCTCTCCGAGTCAAAAACTATACTAATTGCAAATTTCGATACGCAGCAAAACAACCTCAAAATGACGGCGCTTCCTCTTCCACTCCGCGCGATGCGTCACTGTTCTTGCTTATCGTAATGAATTCTTTGATCCTTTAGTTATCCAGTGGTATAATTTAATTTTGGATGCAGATGATAGAATCGAAACTACAACGTCAATATATCCCCCGATTTTGTTATCATTAGATTTTTTGGATTGCCCCCGGATGGTAGCAAATTTAAAGACGTATTCAGGTCAAAAGGACCGCATATCAGTTTTTATTTTTAGCCTCTCCCTCCTACCATTTTGTTTTCATCCTAAATTAGCCTCCCTGATGGCTAATCGGGTCTCCTCTAAAAGCTGGGCCCTATGAACCATGAACCAGTCATGTCGGACACTCTGTCGACGGCCCTTATGACGAAAAGGCACTTCTCGCTGGGACCTTCTGAAAAACTTTCAGAAATGATGCATCATGATCATAAAATTAGAAATAGAATAAGATTTCTAAAACCTTTTTAAGCATAACCTATCTGACCTCGTTTGTTGCAACAGATACACAACTACTACTTCTTTTCCCGTGTATCTCATGTCGTTAGTAGCTATTACGCTTTAATTATATTTACAGATTTCTGATATTCCATTTAAAATACTCATTATTTAAGAAACACAGTCAAATGCAACGTGTTCAAAGCAAGATAAAATGTCAAAAATGCAAGATCTACAAGTAAGCTTATCATATGACTTTTAGTCCCCTCCCTCCCCCCTGCGAAAGTGGGAGGTGCCTTTCCATTCTCCGTGTCCGTGCTCTTTCCCTAATAAAATCGGCCTTGAGAAGATGCATTCTTAGCTCTATTTCTTTTTGCATTTTGGCAACTGTACTGTTTTCAATAGTAAACAAAATGTGTGAACATGGATGCTGTACAAAGTTCTGAGACGCATAGTTTATGTCCTCCTGTTGTTATAAATGTAAGTTACTTTAATATTACTTGGTAAAAAAAATCAACAAAGTGCTTATCCATCAATTCGCTTGCAGTTCTGACTGTGAAATTTTGTTTCTAAAAGTAGATTTGGCGTAAAATTGCGGCTACACCCAAAGTTCTTAAACACTTTATATTTTTCACTAAACGTTTCAACTGTCATTTTGACACAACGTGTTTTAAAATAGAATAAAATCTTGATGTTTTTTGTTAAAATATTGGTAATTTTTTTATTTCTATAACAACGAAAATATCGATATGTAAATTCTAAAGGGGTTTCTACATTATCTTTTTAATATGACTAAAATTGACTATGTTCTGGATTTTTGTTCATGATTCTAACTGCATAAACGTTCATGCAGAGGGGAACTTCTTGATGCTTAATATTTTATGTTAGTAAATCAGTGTAGCATCATTGCTATCCTAAGCTATGTCTCCAATTTTTGCACTTTCACTTTCACTTTTTTTGTTCCTTATTCTTATTTCCGAGTGGCAGAACGTTTTTTGGCTATCTGAAACAAGTTTTAAAATTTCATAATTTGTAAACTTATTTCACACATAATTTTAATGAATAAATCACAAGTTTAACCAGCATTCTTTAAATTTTACTTGAAACATGGAGCTCCTCAGTTCTTTTATTGTCTGCGACACTTTCACCACTTTGTGATGTTTGCCATGAGAATTTTTATACATTAATTTACAAAGTTAGTGATCATTCATTGCTCTGGTAGACAATGAAAATGCTACAGCTCAAATTGCTATTAGATATTCCTAAGTTAAAAGGCAGTAAACACCCTTCTATTCCTGAAATTAGCACTTGTGATGCTGTCTTCTTTCTGAGGAGGACAGAACAAGTATGATATTGCTTAATGAATTCTACATTACTCATACCTGCAGATCAGAGAAATGCAATAAATTCTATTTCTTATGTGTATGTAAAATATAATATGAATCATTTATCTTTCCTTGTTTTAAAAAATTACGTAGCCATTTCTAGCTTATGCTTTGTATATATATAATTAAATTTCTATTTTTTTTTAGTTTTGCAAATGAGTTTAGAATGTTATACCCCTATTAGAAAACACAGAAAATTATTAAATTTTGTTGCTGCGTATCACATTGACCAAATGACTACATTTTTCAGCTCTACTTTTTGTTGTATTCAACATAATCATTCTAAACTGGACATCTCTTTTTGTTTTGAATAATTAGCTTTACGCTAATGTTGTACAGTTGTGTGTTAGAATGTTCCGTTGTTTATCATGCACCTGAAGTCAATTTTTATTTTTAATTTTTATATATTTGTCTAGTTTTTAACCCCTTAACAGTCGGATAATTTTCAAGAGAAAAAAACAGAAGCGCCTATTCTTTTTAAGAAAAACATTTAAAAAACTGATCTCTTATACTATAAATAATTTGATACTCTCATCTAGTATGTAAGAGAAGAAAAAATGAATTAATGGGATTGAGGAGTGGATTTTTAAAAATGTTTTGGTGTGCTGCTTTTGAATGTTCCAGTCCGTGATTTTGACGGGAGCGAGAGAGAAGGAGTTAATTGAATAAGTTAAAATAAAGGTTCTTTTCTTTTCGAATTTTTGACCTTTTTTTTTTTTTACTTCTTTATTTTACTTTTTAACCACGGAAAATGCTTTTGCGAAGGGTCAATCCATAGTATTTATGTGCTTACAGGACATTTCACAGCAAAATTTTGTAGTTATGCCTCTTTTATTATGAAAATATTAATGAAGTTTTCAAAAAAAAATTTCGAAACATCTGGAGCAATGTAAATGCATATTTTTTTTCGATAGGGCCAATAGTTTTTTATTTAAAAAATTTTATGTTCAGGACATCATTAAAAACTTTTTCCTGATACCGAATTACATTTGAGCTTTTCTCTGAATTTATGAAACTTTTTGAGATTAAATTTTGTGACTTGATGCAGAAATATTCTTTTAATGTTTGTCAATAATTTTTTAAAGTTTCCCATTAATTAATAATGAGCTAATTACTGGTGTTAGGAATGGGATATAACATTTGTTGCGTACAGGACATCTGATTAAAAAAAAGCAAAAAAAAAAACTGTTAAAAATGATGAATGAAGATATACAGATTTGCTAGTCTCAATTAGGAATAAAGTGTGTATATATATAACAGAAATGTAATAAAATATTTTTTAAAGGTTTACAAATCAAAATTTTAATTTTGAGAATGAGACAAGGACTTGTCAGTGTTGGTTTGTCTCAAAGAATGAGCAATGCTGAGTACCTTGCAAACCCCAAGCAAAAACACACTAGAGCCGACAGCAATATAGGCCAGAAAAACAAGCATAAAACATTCTTCAAAACAAGCATAAAAAATAAAAATTGAAATACAAAATGTGGGGTTTGTCCATGCCACAGTCCTGAGACTAAAATAAGTGACACACCAACAGACCCGCTACCAAAACTATTAAAATAACCCACTCTTACCTTAAAAGGTCTACAGGGTGGGGTAGTGGTAAGGCGCAGGCCTCGTACGTCCAAGTTCACAGGTTCAAACCTGGCCCAAGTCGGTGCATTTACAAAATGCAAAAACTCGTCTGCGCCCATGTCGTATGATTATGCAGCATGTTAAAGATCCGTTGAGTATCCATTTGGCATGGATACTCTCAGCTAAATTAAATTCCTAGTGCCGATTGCATTAATGAGAGCTCAGGTGCCATCACTAGGAGGAAACTGAGCGTCAAAAAATTGCGGAGAAAATCTCTGGGGATGTACTATGTCTGCAGTAGTTGAGGACCAATACTGCAGCCCCATTAGAAAGTAAAACTCTTACCTAAAAAATTCGAGTAAAAATACCAAATCCGTGTCCCACTAGTCAGAGTTTGTTCCAAGTCGTCATCCACAAAGTGAAGTTTAGTTGCTGTGACTAGTCAGATGTCACCGCATGTCACCTACAACTTTCTCAAATGAAAATTCTTTCCTGACAAAAGGCACACACTTTATCTGTAAAATAGTACTCATTGATTTTTAGAACTATTTCATTTGAATAAACACACTTTCTCTATTTCAGACTATTTTGATTTTGGTTTTCGTGGTTAAAGTTTCTGATCGCTTTAAACAAAGGCTCACTTTTTAACATGCACACTTTTTAATTACTCTTGTGCTTTGATGTTGAGTTTTAGAAGGAAATTACTGAGGACTTTTTGGGACTGTTGTACTCTTAATCTAATGAGGATTTCTGGGCAGCTCTGTTCTTAATCTGATAGAAATTATTAGGGGCTATCCTTACATTTTTGTCCTTATTCAAATAGAGAATATTCATTACCAATTTTGTTGCCGGAATTCAAATGGGGTGTCTTACCTAAAGTTATCTAATTTTTAAGAGATAATGATGAATATGTGTCAAGTGATTTTTCTTCCTTTTCCCATCAGATATTTATGCAATCTTTAAGAGAGGCCGGCTAAGGCCTGGCACGTCCACATATAAACTAATAGTACAAACTTTATTTAAACATTAAAATTGCTTCCTTCACCAGAAAGTTAGATATATTTTATTCTTCTTAGCAAAGTAGAAAATAGCCGATTAGCAACGAAAAAATTGCACATAATTTGAATGAGCCATTTATGAATTAAATGATATAATGAGCTGTTAACAAATAATCGACCAAACTCGTACAAGAAAATTGCATTGTTATATGGAATTTGGCGATGTTCCTGCTACATCTTGGCAAGCTTATTATTAATTGAAAAGTGCCTATCAAGTGTGCCTATGTTTCTAGGGCTTCATAAAACTGAAATGATTTCAAAAAATTTATTTATACATGTTTTTAAACTTTGTATTTTGTGATCAAATGATTTTACCATACTCGAAATAGAGTATTTTTTCAAAATTTTTATTTAAGTCCGTATTAATGTTTTGGATTAGGAAAGCTCCCTACCTAGTATTAAAATGTTGCAGTTTTGTAGTTTACATTGAACTTTTCAATCTAAAAAAGTCATATGTTGAGAAGGCTGGTCGCTCTCTGTATGCATTTACTTTTAATTCTGCTGAAGATTGGGGAAGACATCTCTATTTTACTTTTTCTCATTGACAAATTCATTTAGGTATTGCAGTTGCTTTTTGAAGGGAACGTTATTTGAAGCTGTATTTTATTTTGTAAAACTAACTGATACAAATATTTGTTGTCAAATCGTAAATAAAGGAAAAAATATCTGAAAATAGTTTATTTAAACAACTAAACTCTTTTTTACAAAGGAGAAAAAGGTTCTTATTGAATACTAAAAATGTTTATTAATTTGAATCTGAAATATTTTTTTATTGCCATAAAATGTATTGGAAAAAAACGCATACAAATAATAAATGTCTTGGTTGTGTTTTTAACAAAATAATTGCATTATATTGATCTTTTCCATGAAGAATAAAATATTTTTGTTTTGTAGGATCCTGACACCAATTCAAATTTAACAAATTCAGAATTTACTCAACAACCTCCTCAATACTCTGAAATTCCTGGAACAGTTCCCTTAAATCAAGATACTGGAAGTGGCCCTCCACCATCATATGAAGATGTCATCGATCCAGAAGGTTTTTTATTGATATTTTTAGTCGGTTACTATTATTTTGATGATTAACATTCAAATCTTTGCTCGCCTTTATCGACATATGTCTTCCAAAATTTTCTCTTTTTTATTGTTTTTATAATTTTATTATATTTCCACAAATATTTCATTGCTATTTTCATTTAAAATTGCATTGAAAAAATATTTTGATCATATCTTTAGAAGCTGAAAATGCCTTTTCTTCTGTTAGTAAAACAAAGAAAAAGAAAATGAAATACTAAGACAAATAAAAGCTAAAAAAAAGGTTGCTCACAGACAAAATCAGTGCAGTAACATTGAAAAACTGTCTCTTAATAAAATTAGTACTGTATTGTTAGTCAAATAGTTTGAAAAATTAAACATTGAAAAACTTTACGTTTAAATCTGCTTGATGTAATTGATAAAGAGTAATATTGCATTGTTTGTTGGAAACTGTGCAGAGAATGAGTCACAGATTTCAATATTGTGCCATGCAGGGTGATTGAAAGATAACATTTTGCCTGATTTTGAGATTTGATCTTAGATCCTTATTACAGACAAAATGAGATAGTTTTTTTAAACTTGATGATAGGTTACTCATTTGTTTAAAATTTAGTTCACACAATAAGAAAAAATTAAATAGTTACTGGGCTTCTGGCATGCAATAAGTTAGGAGGTATGGAAGAAAGGAAAAAATTTTAGTCGTTGAAGAAAAACCAAATTGAGACTTCAAATGAATTGAAAGTTGCCTACATCTGAAAATCATAGATGGCATTGGTTTCTGGTGCTGTGGAACACAAGATATTTTTCTAGGTTTGGACAGTTGGACACTGAACAGTCTCTCAAAAACTTAACACTAGTTGTTAATGGGGTAGACTGTTATTATTTTTTCGTCGCCAGTGGTTACTGACTTGAAAAACTTTGGTAGCCACTTCAAATTTTTGGTAGCCACAACATTAATCTACGCGTTTACTAATGCGGTTTTTTGAATTTTATCTAAAATAACGGGATATACAAAGAAAAGCAATTTTAGTTTACAAATCAGAATCATTAACATAAGTAAAATTAACTTGTTTAATTTAATTTTAATGTTTTATCACAATTTCAAATTTAATGTCTTCATTTTTTGTTCCTTTACAAACACTTCGTAAGAGAAAATTCTCTTAAAAATAACTATTGAAAAATGTGTATGCCTTAAAAAATATTTTTTATCATGCTTTGCTAATAATGAATAAATAATATTTTAAGACATTAATCATATCAACAAAAGATTTCATGTACATATGAGAAAAAAGAATGTTCTTAAGTTTAAAATTTCGAGTGCAGAATATTCTCTAATAATATCAAGTGCAGTAAATACTAATGGTGTAGACCATCATTTTTCTTTGGTTGGCCAGTTGCTATTAAAACTAAAAACTTTGGTAGCCACAAGATTAAATTCGTAAATTATTTTGCCACCTGTGCAGGAGGCTAGTTATCCGATATATAAAAGTTTATTTGATGATGGTTAATCTTAAGTAATACAAAACGTATAGTGTATATTACAAAGTTTTAGTAGTGAAATCGCTTTTAATCAAAGTTTGTTTCCCCCCTTCCCTTTTTGTTAAAGTAATTAAACTGAAAAACTAAATGTTTTTGAATTGTCAGAAGTAATTTAGGTTCTTTAACAGCAGTGGCGTAATCAACGGCGGATCTAGGGGGGGGGGGCGATCGCCCCCCCCCCCCCTTGGGCTGATTCAAGTGGATACTACAACGACACTCCTAAGTGAGTTTTTACTCTTTGTGCCCCGGGACCAGCCATTATTTTATGTTCTTGGAATCCCAGCCTAATAGCCCTTCAAGTTCTATGCTTTCCCCCTGTCCCTTTCCTTTAGTATTGCCGAGTTGCTAATCCTCGGAGTAATGGGAAAGAGATTCCCTGCTCTTTTCTTCTACCCATCAAACTGGTGACAGCTAGCCAACCCTTAACACGTGGTGTAAATTCCTGCAGCATTTACGCTAAAACCTGGAGTCTGAAACATTTCATTGAACATTCATAATTACAGATGTTTATATAAATTGCACATACTCGTTGATGGTTTTTTTAGTACATATTTAGTATTACATTTTGAAAATTTTAGAAAATATATTACTAATAATTGCTGTTATTTTGTAATTTAGACATATCAATTCAAATTTAGAAAATGTATTTACAAGCCTACATTTTTCTTGAGAAAGCTTGAAGGAAATCCTAACTCGGTTAAAACTTGGCTAAGAAGCAGAATGAGTGCTGATAGACTCACTGAATTAGCGTTATTGCATATCCATAAAGATATTACATTGGACGTTGAAAAAATTATATACAGATTTGTGAAAACAAAAAAACGTCAGCTTGTGTTCCTTTTATAAGGGCTTTGAATAAACGTATATGCATTGAAAAAATGTGCTAGTAAAATTTTAAATATCACTACACTAGCATTTTTTTTGTTGTTGTTCCTGCTGTTTGAAAAAAAGGGGGGGGGGGGGCGGAGGGACTGTTGAAAAGGAATGAAGAATCTCCTCCATCCATCCTTACATTGAACCCCGAGATTTCAAAAATCGCCCCCCCCCCCTTGAAGATTTTCTAGATCCGCCCTTGGGCGTAATTTGACTTCTTTGCAACACCTCTCCCCTTGGGCATGAAATATTGCACCCCCTCAGTCGTAAATTAGTTACTTGAAACGTGACCAAGTATCCCTTAACCCCCTACACGCCTTCCACAGTTACGGGGTCTGCAAGTTGCTAGTTACACGACTGATATGCAGAATCAATCATTACATAAAGCATTATAGTAATGTAAAAACATCTGTTAAAATTCCAAAAAGAAATATTAATATATTAATATTTTTAAAAATGAAGGCTGCTCAACATCACAATACAGAGAAAGTCAAGTTTAGTCAAAAAAGCAATTCAATAAAACAAAGTATTTGTTTTCAAATTAAAAATTTGAGTAATTTGAATAACATTTAGCAAAAATCTGACAGTCAGATTTAGTCTGCAACCTTGAGCTTCAAATTTTTAATTGATACCTGCCACCATGAGTTTATAGCGTTGATGAGATCAACCATTAAATTCAATTTTAAATTTTGCTTTCATTGTTCTTGAGGCTCGATAGCTTTCTAAGTGTATGTGGGGGTGGGGAATATGCAATCGCTTATAGGAGGGTACCTCTGTTGATACCAAAATAAAGTCAAAATATAAAAAAGGTATATCTATTTAGACCTTCAACAAATAAAAGCTAATTATGCATTTTTGTGTGGTAAATATTTGTGTTAAACTTCAAGTAAAAAATATTTTTTAAACTAAGGTTATTGGAAACACAGGGCGTTTAATATTGCAAAAAAAGTCGAAGAAATCTCAAATTTAGTGAAAAAATAAGAGCAACAAGAATTTGTTTTAAAAGTTAAAAATTTAAGTACATTTGAAGAACATTTGAAGAACATTGAACAAAAAACTGACATTCAGATTTAGCTGTAAAATCTTTGCTCCTTGAGCAACCAGCTATCAAGTTTTAACTAACAGCTGCCACTGCCACTATGAGTTTATAGTATTAATGAAATGCTGGCTATTTTCTGACCACTAAATTTTATTCAATCTAGTATCAACTTTGTGCAATTCTTTTTTAAAAATTATTTTCAGCAATATACTACATTTATTCCTTATTTTGACTTAAGTAAATATTTAAGTCAAGTCAAAATATAAAAAAAAAATCTTGTTTTTTTTTTGCAATAAAGTGTTAATTCATTTAAAACAGCGCTTTCTAAAAAATAAATACTACAGGCTGAAAATAAAATAATCAGATTATTATCAAATTTTTAAAATAAATTGAATAAAAAATGAAATTGCTGCTTTTTGGGTACCATGACTTAAAATCACATACAACTTGCAATATAATATTTTTCATCTGAGTGCGATAATTGTTTTGGAACCAATTACGGCCATGAGAATCGGGAAAAATTCTTAAGGGTGCCATTTTGCGGACGTTTGGTATTTCTTAAATTTTCAATGCTAAAAGCATTTCTTTTTACATTTAAATGTTAAATATAATTTGCATTTACCTTTTATATATTGAAAACATTGTATTTTTAGCCGAGTTTTATGTTTTTTCGATAGCCATGTGGTATACGCGATATTAGCGTTTTGCTGTAATTGTGCTGCAATCTTTTTGCATCTGCTTTCGGTTTCAGATATTTCTTATTATTTTCTCCTTAGCACGCAAATTAAAGTGTATTAAGCAAAAATATTACGCTATTTTTAAAAAATAAATACAATATTTGGGACAAATATAGCGATCTGGCGCAACCTGGTCGCCAACGTGGCGATCGGCCATGAAATTTTTGGTCGCCATTTAAAACATTTTGGTAGCCAGTTGGCGAGTGGCGACCGCTAATCTGAACCATTACTAGTTGCGTATAGGGTATCTCAAAAATTTAAGACTACAGAACCTAAAACAAACTTTCTGCAAGCCTAACATTACTAGTGTTGAGACATTTGATCAGGTAATTTGAGTGTCTTGCATACAGTATACTTTTATCGAGTCTTATTATTTTAAGTGAGCAATAAGTCCAAATATAGTTAGTGTTTCATTTATAGTTGTTTATTCATAACTAACTAACCAACTTTAAAAGTTATTAATTACTAATTGCGAAATAAAATGGGTTGAGGAACATTTAAAGAATTTAAAACATAGTTACCTAATAAAATCAATTTGGCTTAGAACAAATATTATTTTATGAAGCATTGAATTCAGTATTTTGAAAGGGCATCTGCTGTACTCTTAAGAGCGTGCTCTGTAGATTTTTCTCTGTGCTCTGGCTGGATTAAGGAGAAGATGGTGAAAATTTTAATTTAAAGAAGTGCCCTATTTTATAATAGAATTTCAACCACAAACCTCTGTCTATTAATTTGATGAATTTAAATAATATTTAATTGTATGTATTAATAATTGTTAATAAATGTGATGCCATTTTTTTTTTTTTTTTTTTTTTTTTTTTGCATTAGGTTCACCTCCATCATACAATTCATTATTTGGACAAGTACGAGAAGCAAGAAAAAATTCTCATTCATTTATTGATTTCCTGAGGAAAATTGTTGTCCTTCTCATAGGGACAAGTAAGAATAATTATATATATATATATTTTTAGTTATCCTTTTCATTATGAAATTGTTTTAGATTTGTTAATAATAATATTGTTATTTTCCCTTTTCACTAAAACATTTTTTTCACTGTAGTTACAAGTTTATATTTGCCATTTAAGCTACAATGTCAATGCAAATGTACACAGAAGCCTTTTAGGGGTTGAAGGAAGGGTGATGCTGATTATAAGAAAAGTTGGGTACTATAGCAAAGTATTCCATGCTCCAATGCTAGTGTTGAAACAGTTTTTGACAAGTTGTACCCTGATGATGCAGTAAATTACTCTACTAGAACTCCTTACTGTTTCAAACATTGATTATGTATTTTTTTACTTAATCAGGGGTAGAAGTGATCAATTTGTAAGATATAGGACATTTTAAAGTAAAAATATAGGACAACTTTTTCCATGAGAAAAGAACAATACATGTAACTTATACTACCTAAGGATATTATTGCACTTATTACTGTTAATGCTTTTATTCAACACACTTTGTACATTCAGCGAAGATTCCAAAACTTTTCTAATGCACTTTTCAATGACAGGTATGTGTGCCTGTACATTAGAAGTTTTGGAATCTTCGCTGACACCAGTTTATATAAATTTTGTTATAAGTGTAGGATATGTCTTTGAAGATGTTTTGAAATTGTTTCAAGAGAAAGCAACATTAATTCATATTTTATATGACGAGCTATCGACATTACTGATAAAACTTATGAGACGCTTTATTAATGAATCAGCATTAACAAATTAATATGGAGAAGATTTAGTCTCCATTGATTTAAGAAAAGAAGTGGTCCATTTGAAAGATCTAAATGTAGGTCATAAAGCCAGAAAACTGATGAATAGACTCTCTCCAGATTTAAAATCAGAATTTCTCGCAAATGCTATAGAATTCTACATTAATGTAACCACATATTTACAACAAAATTTACATTTGAAAAATATACTTTTAAAGAATTTTAAAATTTTACATCCTCTTGTTAGGAAGGAACCTTCCAAATCTACTTTACCATCTGTAAGATGTCTTACCACCCTATTGTCTCAAATAATAGCAGATAATTTTGTAGACAAATTAACAGATGAGTGGAATTTTTATGTAAATGATACTGAAACCTTGAGGAATGCAGCTTTGATGGTACTTGGAAACCGATTGATTTGTATTGGAAAAATGTTATCTCAAATAGGGATGAGCTTTTCAAATATAAACCCTTGGGATTTTTAGTAAAAGACATTTTAACATTTTCACATGGTCAGGCATCTGTAGAAAGAGGTTTCTCCATAAACAAAAGGATGTTAACATCAGAAAGATCCTCTTTAAGCATTGACACAATAATAGGTTTGAGATTAATTAAAGGCGTGATTGGGAAACCTACAAACACATGTATTATGAAGGAAATGATTGATTTTTATGAAGATGCGTACTCAAAGTACAAAATTCATAAAGAAAAACAGAAATCTGAATCGCAAACTAAAAAATCACAGGTGAAAGAAAATATTCCTGCCCCTCCAAGAAAAGATAAAACACTTGAAGTTAAGGTAAAAAAATGATTCTGCTCAATCCATGATTGATGAAGGCACTGAAAGACTGAAAAATGTACTTAAATGTAAGTGCATGCAAGAAATAGAAACTGCACAAACTCTCATTGATACTGGCAATATAAGCAAGCAAAACTTGAAATGGAGAAAAAAGAAACAAAAGTTGCTAAAAAAATTGTTCAATAATTGTAAATTGCTGTATCAACTGTAGATTAATGTCAATTTATTCAATTTTGTTTAAGAGTATTTCACATAAGTACAACAATCTTGATCTAGTAATGATTAAACTTTGTGCAAAGTAATAGAAATAAAATTTCACGTTAAATTAAAGCACAAATGAGCATTTGGATGTTTTGCATCTAGAAGCTCCCTGTCGCATTGAAAAAGGGATTCCAAGCGATCCCGAAACATATGTCTGCGTTTTAATGCTCATGTGTGCTTTAATTTAACGTGAAATTTTATTTCTAATCTTGATCTATTTTTTTCAAAAGTTATTCTTTCACAAACAGAAATTTCTTGTAAAGGTAAGTTTAACTGTGCAAAATGTGTTGAATAAAAGCATTAACCGTAATAGATGCAATAATATCCTTAGGTAGTATAAGTTATACATATTGTTCTTTTCTCATGGAAAAAGTTGTCCTATTTTTTTTCTTTTAAATGTCCTAATGAAACTTGTAGGGCAAAATACGAGAATATAGGAAATATAGGACAGTTGCAAAAAACATAGGAAATATAGGATGTTTTTTACGCTTTTTTAAAAAATATAGGACAACTTCTACCCCTGCTTAATTTAATTAACATATTTAGACCCCCCCCCCCTCCTTTCTTAATCATTTAAATGTTACAACTCCGAAAATTTTATAGATTTGACTTTCTATGTATTAAGTTTATGCTGGTTATTCATTGTGTATGAGGTAAGATGATGCAGAAAAAATGTTTCTAATGGTATCATTAACTTTTGAGAAAATTAGAATGCAAATATATTCAGGGTTCTTGGGAAAGATCAATTATACAGATTTTAAGTACTTTTAAATAAATTATAAGTATAAAGATCATAAAATACAGAATAATAATAAAATGCTGCATTGACACTGATTAGTATACTGTTTAATTTTACTAAGCAAAATTTGAAAATTGCATAATAATTATAATTTCTGTTTTAACTTTATAATAGAACACATGATAGTGTGCAAATTTTTAGCAACTCCTAATTTGTTTCTGTGGTTTTGTTAAAATTACTTATTTGTATCAAAAAGGTAAAATTTTATAATGTGAGGTGCAAGAATTGAATAACCAGACTTCATGCGTTAGCTTTTAGGTTTGGTGTGAGGGAGCAATAATATAATGATGGTTCACCTAGATGCTTTCAATGCAGGGGAAACGTTATTCCATCCCTCTATCTAGTTTAGTTTGGTTTTGTAATTTATTTTTCATCTAGTTTAGTTTGGTTGAATAAGATGTTGTTGTGTTGGAGTTTTATGATCATGATCAGTTTAAAAATTGAACAGCGCTTTAATTTGAAATTTCTCATGAAATTGAAGAAAAATCTCCAACTAAATGTTTTCAATTGTTAAAGAAGGTGTTTGGAGACAATTGCATGTCATTTAGTCATATTTCTTAATGGCATAAACGATTTTGGAAGATGGGAGGTTGCTTGATGAATGTTTTGGTCAACCTGAGCCTTTCAAAAATTGATGAAGACTTTTTTTTTTTTTTTAAATTATGAAATCGTGTGTAAAAAATGACGTTTGAGTGCTCTTGATGACGAACGGATTGTCACATATTATGAACATTAGCAAAGGAAGAAAGTTTTTGACTGAAGATTTGCACATGACAAAAATTTGGCACAGAATTGGTACCAAAAAATCTTGACACAGAAGCAAAAAAATCCATGCAAAATGCACCATACTGAACAAACCTTGCACCATATGACTTCTGTTTCAAAAAGTGATTAATGGAATCTCATGTTCTGTCTGTATAAGAACTGAAAGCAAAATGGCAGACTTCCTACAGATCATGACATTTAATAACTTGCAGCACTCCTTTGAACAGTAGAAAACTCATGTTCAGTGGTGTAGAGATGGGGTAGGGGAGTATGTTGAGGGGGAATAAAAGCTATTTGTACCAAATTTTCAATAAAACTAATTTTTGAGACCAGTCCAGTTATTTAGTTATCACATCTCGTATTATAACAACAAGGTAGCACTTTATTCAATTGTATTTATTTGGATGTGCTATAAGCAACATTATAAAATACAAATGATTAGAAAATGAATACTTCATAAAGCTTTACCTGTTTTTCATTTTCATGGAATAAAAGTTTCATAAGTAAATTGTTTGGAATACAGATTTTTTTAAAAAACTATGTGTTGGTTTTATTTATTATTATTATTTATTTATTTATTTTTTTTTTTTGCTTTGAATGAATCTAGTGTATTTATTATAAATATATCAATGTCTTTATGTTTCATATTTTATTTTCATATTGTAATGTGTGTGTGTATATATATGTTACGGTGAATCTCCAAGATCAGATAATGTTGACATTCACCATCTCTCAGACCGATGATTGTCGAGATTCTCCAATTTTGGACATACGCCGAAACGTATAATATTCAATATTTTTAAAAAATTCAAGTTGCAATTGTTTTAAGAAATACTTTCTGAACCATATTATTATGTTTTAAGGCTACAAATTGTTTTTCTAAATTTGTGTGTGTGTCTGTTTTTATGCAGAATCAAATGATTTTTAAATTAAAAATCTTGATGAGGTAAACTTCATTTAGTTTCATTATTTATCTTGCTGCCTATATAACTTTTTCTATTTTTTAATGAATGTGATTTTAAATGCACTTTTAATTTTCAAAGTATCTTATTTAAGAATGTTGCTTATTTATTTGTCTTTTTTTTTTTTTTTTTTTTTTCAGTTGGTTGCACTATCATTTTGGGACTTACAATACTTGTTCCCATATCAATGATTCTTGTTGGTAAGCAAATGTTAAGCCTTTATAAGTTTTGATGAAAATGCATTTTGAAAATCTAAAAAATAAAATAAGAACCTGCATATGGTTTTTCTATTTATTTTGAAACCTATTTAAATGAATATGTTCCAAAATTGTATATTATTTATATTGATTAGAGGTCGATTATATTTATTTTTATGTTAGAAGTATTTTTTCCCATATTTTAAACATTTTAAACAAGAAAAGTTTTTTCAGCATCATATAAAAAGGCATAGTTGTTTTGAAATTTTATAAAATTTTGTTTTTTTACCAAAGTGTATGCAGCTACATTTCTCGAAAAAGTTTCAGAGTTGTTATGAGAATTTAGAGGTATCTATAATATGAAATTCACTGTAATATTTTTGTTTTGAAGAAAGCTATTGTAGGGATCGAAAGTTAACATTACACTAAATATGATGCACCTTGTACAGAAAGGCATTTATGTTAGATTCTGAATCCTTCCTCCCCCTTCCAAGAAGAAAATTCTATTTGCACTACTGTATCGGGGTGATTGTAATCCAAAATTTTTTGAGAATGTGATTCAAAAATTTAAAATTAATTTGGTTTTCCAAAAAATTTTCAATTAGTTAATCTGAAGACTTGTTTGACAATATAGAGTTTCCAACTATTCCAATATTAAAGGAGACTACCAAATTTCACCCAATCTCCCAATCTTCCATTTTTTTTAGTTTATTTTTCCCGATTTTTAAAAATTGTTCTTAATAATTTCCTAATGTTTTAAAATTAAGCTTAACGTTTTCATTTGTGAGCAAAATTCTTGGAAACCAATATTATCGCTTTGCAGCGATTTATTTCATAGTTTACTGTGTGAGAAAATGAGATTTACAGCTGCCCACCATCGATCACGCATTAATCAAAATTCGTTATTGCAAGATTTTCTTTCAGTTGCACCTTGAAATCGGCAACAAATTTGCATGAACTTTTAAAAATATCTAATATTTTAAGTTAAGTTTTCTTAATTTCTTCAAGTACAAGTAAAAAGTTATATTTTGGAAGCATGCTAATATCGAACACATGCTTTCCCGAAAATTAGCGTGCCGTGCGTTCCAATCCTTTTGCATCCTATAATTATTTGAATTGTTTTAGAAGTTAGGAGGTGTTTTAACATAAAAAACAAAACAGGTCTGTTAAATCAATGGTGACTTAAAGAGACTGGTTGCCGTGCTGAGAGGATTTTGTATTGTGAGGCTAGACATACTCTCAAGTATTTGGTACAGAATAAGAAATCGGAATGGGAGCAAAAGCTTACAGATAACATCGAAAGGAATCTTAAGAAATTTTTTGCTTATGCTAAATCACTGAAAGCTCTTAATACTCAGGTGGGCCCACTAGTGGATGAAAACGGGAACTTAATTCAAAATGATGGGGATATTGCTGATATTCTAAATATTTTTTTTCCAGTGTATTTAACTGAAACTGTATTTCAACAGTTGACATAAGTGAGATGCAAGCTAATACACTGCTTGAGGATTTTGTATTTTCTAGGGATGATTTCTAGGGTTTCATTTGAAAAAGATTAAAGCAAATAAGGTTCCAGGAGCTGATAAAGTTTATCCTAAAATCTTTGTAGAATGTGCAGATGAATTAGTGGATGTTGTCTTAACTGTTTTCATATCTTCATATATCTCGGGGACTGTGCCAGTGGATTGGAAGCTGACAAACATAATGGCTCTCTTCAAGAAAGGGTCTAAAGCTAAGGCAGAAAATTATAGGCCTGTGCGCCTTACTTCAGTAATTAGTAAAATTGTTAAAACTCTGATCAAAATCAAGGTAATGAATTTCTTGGAGGCAAAATGGAGTGCTGACTAGCTTTCAATATGGCTTTAGGAAGGGTAGGTCCTGTACAAAAAAATTCTTGTATTCTTATGACAAGGTTACCATGACATTAAAAGTGCATAGATGTTGTTTACATTGACTTTCAGAAAGCGTTCAGCACTTCTTAGCAAACTTGCTTATATTGGTATTGGTGGGATAACTGAAATTTGGGTTTAAAAACTGGCCAACTGGCTGGAAACAAAAAGTAGGAGTGAAGGGCAATTATTCTCAGTGAATAGATGCTTTGAGTGGTGTTCCACAAGGTTTAGTTTTAAGACTGTTATTATTCATTATTTATGTTAATGATATTAATGAGAGTATTTTTAAGAAGATTAATTTTTGTTGATTATGTTAAAGTTATGGGAATTGTTGACAGAGAAGAACAAGTCAATCGGCTTCAAGAGGATTTAAATCAAATTTCTTGCTGGGCAATTAAATGGGGTATGTCTTTTAACATTGTAAAATGTCAAGTGCTTCATTTTGGTCATGAAATAAGCATGCAAGCTATTTATTTACAAGGTTTTGGCATTAGTGAAGCAGAAGCAGTTGTTGATCTAGGAGTATTGATTAGTCATGACTTCAAGTTTAGTCAGCAGTGTAGCATAGTAAGTAATGAAGCTAACTGGATGCTTGGGTGTATCAATAAGGCTATTTCAAACATGTCTAATTTAGTTGTATTGCCATTATACAGAAGTTTGGTAAGACCTCATTTGGAGTATGCTGTTCAGTGTTGGTCTCCCTACTTAAAGAAGAATATTACCTTATCGGAAAGGGATTCAAAGGAGGGCTACTATGTTGGTAATTGCAGACTTAGATTAAGAGGTTAGGGTTAAAAGGCTCAATATGTATAGTCTTGAGCAAAGGAGAGTTAAGGGTACATGATGCAGTTGTTTAAATTCATTTAAGTGGGAAATGTTGATGGGCTTCAGTTTTGGTGCTGAAAGTAGAACTAGAGGTCATTGTTTTAAGCTTTTCAAATCTCAGGCTAATTTTGATATTAGGAAAAATTACTACTTCAATAGGATTGTAGGCAGTTGGAATAGTTTACCGGAATCGACTGTTACTTGCAGTGGAGTAAAAGCTTTTAAGAAAGCTCTAGATGTTCATTGGGGATTGATAAATTGACTAGGACCAGCCTAGCTGGGGCCTGTGTATGTTGCTGGTCATCACTTTTGTATTTGTATCCTTAAATAGTCGCCTATTTACATAATATTTATTTCTTTGCATACTTTTTCGAAAATATCATGTTAAGTTCAGAAAATTTTTTTTGCTCACGATCACCCATGTTACTGTATGCCAACCTTCTAAAACAGAACTTATACTTAAATGGGATTTCAAAAACTTTCGTAATGTGACAATATATAAGGCACTGAAGTAGTCAAAAATGCTGATGTTTATTTTCTCCTTTTTAAAAAATTGCAATGCTCTCCACTTGAAAATTTGAATTTTAGCCTCCGATTCTAATATTTCTTCAATGTGTTTTTTAGGTACAAAATATTTTGGTCAATGCCCTGTTGAAAAATTCATTCCAGTCTACCTAATTGTAGGAGGAACCTTTGGTGTTGTGAAAAATATTATGGGTTTTATTAGTAGATGGCGAAAAGAGGAAAATGAACAAGAGCAATTGATTCACCGATCTCGAGACAGTATTCTGAATTGCTTTTTATTTGCTTGGTTCATTACTGGTAAGTGTTATTAACTAGAACACTTTTACTTACTCTTTGAAATAAAAAAACTACAATAATAATAATAATAATGGTAGGATATTATTGGTAGAATAATTGGCGGTGGGAAGTATCTTTCCCACCAAATTCATCAAAGTAAGACATTTATAGTAAGCTATTTTTTACCATTTCTGATTGGTAACATCTTGCAAAGACTCTGGGAAGTATATTTACCACCACATGCATCAATATTCAAATACTAGAACTGCCCCCCCCCCCTTCAAAGGGGGTGGAAAAAATCATGTTAATCTTATTTAATGTCCTACATGAATTTCTTTTTTGAAACCAATCAAAATCTGAAAAATATTGTAATACCAATACTACAAAAATGGCCCTTTAACCTCTTCATTCCAAGTGTACCCAATTGGGTACACTTTAAAATACTGTTTATTAACTACTGTTTGTGCAATTTGAAAGCAAAAACACCCAATTGTTTTTTAAATTAATCAACAGATAACTTACTTCGTTTTAAACATGGAAATTGGGTATTAATTATTATTAAAACTAATTATTAATAAAAATTTATAAAAAATTAGTTGTATTTTGTTTTGTAATCATTTTTTTAATCAGAGAACCAAAAAATTCCGTCAAAATTAATTGCTTAGTTCTGGGGTCTGAAGAGGTTAAAGGTTTTTTTTTACAATTATTGTATCATTTATTCTTATTGTATTTTGCTTATTATACTAAGTCTTCAAATTTTCGTTTTGCTTGTATTTAAGCTTGATTCGTATTTTCTATTTATGTTTAAAATTTTTTATTTCTTAGGCTGCGTCTGGACTTACAAAGTATATGAACCAGAATATGAAGATCAGAAAAGCCCCTTTTTCTGCAATAAGACCCTGTATTTATTTGCATTTTGGTTGATCACTGCAACATTTTTAATAATTGGTCTTATGAGTGTCTTCATATTATGTTTTTTGTTATCATCTATAGTTGCGAATTTAGAATGATGTTTCTTTAAAAAAGCAAAAGGCTCACATATTTTTGCTTGTTTAAATTGTTTATACTTATAAATTTATCATAATGTCCTTGTTTACATTGACAAAAGCCTGCATTTATAAAACCCTTCTTTTTTTCTCTACATAAGGGAAAGTGGAGGTAGAAAGGGTTTTGGGGTCTAGTAGCAACTGGGGCATTTCACATCTAAATATAAGGATATATATATATATGTTACAGACTACATAATGCCACAAGCACCATCAATTGGCCCTACTAGAAACTTTTGGGGTTAAAGGAGGATTGAAGTGGAAACCGGTTTAGTAGGGAGAGAATGACATGCTTTTAGCTGGCTTTCCCAATACCTTTGTAAACAAAGCTGTTGTCTGTGAATAAAAGAGTTAATGTCATTCATACCTTCACAAATATGTTCTTTCCTTGCTATCTTTTAAAAAGTGCTGTAAGGTTAATGTAGCTTATTCCTTGCAAATTTTCTAGTTTTGTTACAAAGCACACACAGTTCCCTGAAATTTTTAAATGGACACTAACATCATTTAGTTCCACTTCATTTTAATGAGCATGTGATGTATTCAATGCTTCGTTAGAGTAACCTTTGCATTGGGAATATGTTGAACCTTTATTTTAACTATTCAGCAATTTTTTATTTTTAGTAATGAACTGAATGAATATGAAAAAGAAAAAATGCGATGCATTCCTATAATTTTTCCATTTTTATTCAATAAGCTGTTACTTCACTTAGACAACATTTCCAAAACAGAAGAAGGCCTCTATGCTACGAATTTTGGAAGACATTTTTTGTAGTCATATTATAACTTCATCACAGGTTATTGTGAAATTTACTTTTCTTAAATTAAATTAATGACTAATGCAGTACAGTATTAATAAGACAAGGAATTCCAAGAAAATATAATATATATGAAGAGAGAATTGTATTTCCTACATAAATAATTTCTTTAAACCTTAAACGAATTAGAAACTTAGATTGAAGGACAGGCAGGAATCAATATTTTTTCTAGGACTTAAACGAGCTTGGAATGCAAGAAGTTACATGTGCAATACTGGATTTTGCAAACTGGCTTTTTCATTATCACCCTTAAAATATCATGGGCATCAGAATGCCCATGGTCTATTTAATTCCGCAATAGTGCAAGGTACCAGGAGCATGTATGGGAATTATATTTCAGAGGGAGCCTAAGCCAGATTTTAATTAAAATTTACAAATTAAAGTTTCAAAGTATTGAAATTTAATCAAAACCTGTAGTTTTGAGTTTATTTTGGGAGGGCTGGTTCCTCTAAGCTTTAAATATGCCCTTACAAGGTATGATATAATGGGCTTTTGCAGTATTTGTTTCCTTTTTGGGCAACAATGATATTACTGTAAGTTTTCTCTCAAGTTTTTATTCTCCCGTTAAATATAAATCCCCACCCCCCTCAGATTTTTGCTTTTTTTCATGTAGAAAGTTATGCATAACTTTGAAACGGGATGACATTTTACTACTATGTTACATGCAGTTGTCTGAAAATTCACATATCAGAGCTGAATTCTTTGGTCTAATTAAAATGCTAAAATGTTTTTTGTGTTTTTCCTGCAAAAATATTTTTGTTCAAGGAAAAATGTTGTCCATCGACTCATTTAAAATGCTTGGAGTGTGCATTTAAATTTGACTGATATTCGCAAACTTAAAGCTGATATTTTTAAGTAATGCAGCTATATGAATCTTACATAAATAAAATTGTATGGGAAAAAATATCTTTTCCTATTTTAAAACATGTTTGAAAATTGATGAATTCAAAAAGTCACTGAGGATTGCTGCACTTAATTAACATATATCTTGAATTAGGTGTGTGTGGCACAAAAGCTTTTCTTTTTGAACATATATGTATGTTGAAATCTTAAACATATTACTAAATTAGGTAAGAGACCTCAGGTTTTTCATGAATGTTGCCAAGTAAACTTAACTTTAGTAATTTGTGTAAACAAAATGGAATACTAAGTAGAAAAATGAAAAGGAGTGCTAAGTAATTTTTTGAGCTCTTAATAAAAGAAAGTGCAATAATGGAAGTCAATGAAAAATAATTAATATCAAAATTAGCTATATTGTTTGCGTTTCTTTGTGGTTGGATAAAGACTTTCAAAAACTTGTTGGTATTTTTGGGTAATGTACAATTTCTATAATTCAATTTCAAAATGTGTTCTATGAGCTTAATTGACCTTTTTGAAGCTATTAAAAATTAATAATAAAGTGTAATTTGTATGTTAGATTGTTTTTGTAGTCATATAAATTCTATATTGTTTTGTACATAAATTTTATCTACGGCATGTGTGTTAAGTTTGTTTTTCCATTTTATGTTTACATTCTAACATGAATGTCTTTTATTTTGTCACAAATTTTGTAACAAAAATGTCACATATGTAGAAAATCCTTAATCTCGGTGTTTCATTTTAAAATTTCATGTGCTATTATTAGTTTATACATGAAAATTATTTATTCCATATATTAAATTAACTTTAAAAAGTCATGTTGTCTTTAGACTTCATTTGTGTACTTAAGAATTTATTGTCAAAACTAGTGCTGTATATTTTAAAATCATGGTCATTCACTTCTTTAAATCAAACAATTTGACTTGTAAAGAAAATTAGAAACTTTTAAGATATGTTTGTTATGCAAACTTTCTATAAATTAGTACTCTATTATAATGATGACTTTATCTTTCTTGAAATTTCTTCAAAAGTAAGTTGCACAATTTATGAGATCACACACACACACACTTATGCGATCATCCATAAATGATGTCACGCTTCGAGGGGGGGAGGATGGTTCATGAAATTGTGACAAAGTGTGACAAGGGGAGGGTGTAACAAGAAGTGTGACATCATGCATTATGCAACATAGCATGACACTTTTCTCCACCAGACCCCTACCTGTTAGCCGAGGCCTTAGGATTGCTTACACACGGGGAGAGGTAGTGGGGTCTACGGATTTTACATGCCCATATCCCCAAGTATACATGGTGGTCTTCAGTGGGTATCGAACGCGCGACCTTCCAGGTGGAAGTACGAGGTGCTAACCATCATAGCGTGACATGTGACAAAGGGGAGAGGGGGTCCGTTGAAGTGTGACATATTGTGACAAAGAGGGGAGGAGTCAAATATATGGGAAAAAGCGTGACATCATTTATGAATGACCCCTATACTTAGGTTTTATTTTTCCGAAGTCACATTGTAAATGCTCAAAATGTTTTTTAAAAAAGGAATTGTTGCGAGCTTAGCTTAAAGTTACCTTTCAATAAATGTAGGATTTTTTTTTTGAAGCCTCTTTTATTAATGTCAAAAAAAAAAAAAAGAAGGAAATCATGTTTGAATTTTTATGTTTTCAGCATGTATGGTTCAAACTAACTTATTTCAACCAAGCAGCTTGCATGTAAATATTGTTTCATTCTGTCAAAGAGCTTTTGTATTTTGATTATAATATTTGTGATATTTGAAAATATTTGACATTTCATGGCATATATACCAGATATATATATATATTTATATGAATTGTAAATAATTTAGAGGGTTTTTTTTTTTTTTTTGAGAAAACAAAGTTTTGTGAATACAAAGCAGGGCTTATATAAGTCTACTATTTTACATCCCATTTCTTGGTTTAATCTGGAATACTTTCATAACTTTAAAGTGTGAATGAAACATAAATGAAGTAAGACCAAGTGTTTAAAGAAGAAATATGGTCTATAAATATAAAATTTGTCTGAAACTTATATTGTTTTTTTTTTTTTTTTCTTTTTTAATCTGCAACAATGTTTGCTTTCATTTTTGTTTCAACATATTAGTAATTTGTTGAAAGATATGTTCCTGTGATATTTTGAACTTTCTTCTTATCTACTAAGAAGGCTTTGAAGATTTCATGAAATTTATCAATCTAAATAACAAACCCTGCTATAATGTGCTATATTTAAAAAAAATGAAAATTATTATTGTATTTGTTCCATATTACATATGAAACTTTTCCAGTGATGGTTGAACATATTAATTTATAACCAAGAAAACAAAAAAACTTTTTGTCATTTGATTCAGTAATTGATCTGTTTTTATCACTTTTTAGCTATATGATTCACTTACTTCAAGTTTTGACGATTTTCAAAATATATGTTTTAGAGATCAGAGTCTTAAAATTACAATATATTTTTCAAAAATTGACAACTTTCTTTACTACCATAATATTCTTTTCAAATAGTCTTTTGCAGTAATGGAAATTTTCTTTTTGTTGTATTGTATTGTAATTGTGCATGGTTTCCACAATGTAAATATGTAGTTGAAGTATTAACATATTATTGGAATCTTCCTCAATTACATCAAGTGTTTATAAAAAATTGATGAATGTTTACCTTTCATGTTTTGCCTTGTTCACCTGACATGTATGTGTAATGAAGACATTTCTTCCCAACCAGGAAACTTTCTCAAAAATATACTAAAAGCAACAGCTGATTCTAAAAAAAAACTTGTACTTAAAGTTTTCCGAAAATTTCTGATAAAATATTTTTAAATATGTGATGTTAGAAAGGTTTTAACTTTTTAAATTGCACTTTATGTGGGATCTATGTATGATGATTGATGAAATATTTGATAAGTAACTGCTACTGAAGCTACTCTAGCTAAATTAGTATTAAAAATGTATTTTATTAACTTTTGATACTTACACTTGTGACATTTTCTGGATAACCATTGTAGCCTTATTTATTTATTTTTCACCCTTCCTCCACAAAATATATATAATTGCTTTTTAGAATTAAAGCGTTTTCATTAAATCTTAATTTAATTTACATGTAGTCAAAATTAATTATGCATTTCAGAATAAAATTACTTGCTTAAGTAATTATAAGCAAAATTTTCAATTAAACAATTTTCAAAATTTCCTTACAGTGGTAGGTCTAACTTGTCCATAAAGGGAAAGTTGTATGCAACTATAAACATAGTTTCCATGCACCTATAATTTCCTAGTCAAATCAAACTGTCAATTGTTAAAGACACCAGTAGTATCAATAATTTGAACAAAATTAACGATTAATCAATAGTACTATGGAAGTTTTGAAACTTAAATTTGAGTACAATTGATTATTAGTTCGAATTTGAAAGTAATAATAGCTTTCGCTCAAAACTAATGATTAATCCATAATTTAATATCACAAATGTACATAATAAATTCAATATAATTTCAGAGTCGGTTTTCTTTTTGTTGTTAGTTTTATGGTGATAATTTTAAAAATGACTCAAAATTCATATTTTAATAAATAAACAAGTTTATTTTCATTGCATTTATTCCTATAACAATATTGATAAAAATTTAAGTTATTAAATATCGAAGCATTCATTTTCCAGCACTAATATGGATAGAATATCAAATACAGTATAATTTATGGTGTTATATATTACATTTGTCAGTTCAATTAAATTTTTGTCAATATTGGTATAGAAAAAATGCAATGAAAATAAACTTATTTATTTATTAAAATACGAATTTTGAGTTATTTTTAAAAGTAGCAAAATAAACAATACTAAATACTTCCACCAAAAGTTTTCATATTTTGACTACTTAGTTATTGCAAATGAGTCATGGCTACCATGCTTTCATTAGCTAATTTCATTACACTTATTGGGTTAAATTTATCCCAAGTACAGAATATCTTTGCAAACATTTCCAAGTTAATCTTTTTTTTTTAAATACAATTTTCAGTCTTGAGAATCACAAATTTCAATCAAGGCTGTAATTTAGGCTTATTATACATGGGTCAAGAATGTTGATTTTATAATTTATACTTATTGTTGTCATTGCTGTCTATTATGCAATTATCAGATCACTCAATCTCTTTACAATTGAAAAGTTAAGAATATCCATAACATTTTAAATAATATTTTTGTCCTTCACTGTTGCTAAATCTTTGTGTACTTTGTTCCAGGAATCTTGCACATACATTTTTGTCAAAAATTTATAAATTGTGCAAAGAAACTTATTGTTTTTTGTCAGTATTAGTACTTGAAAGTATTTTATTCCAAATGTGTTCAGTTTAATATATTTTTGTAGCTACTCACTTTTTTTTTACGTTTTAATTTTAAAAGTTCAATGGAAGGCATTTTAAAACTTGTATTTCTATGTGTCATACATGTAATAGTATGTTCATGAATAATTTGATTAAAAAAAATTAATGACTTTTTATGTTTTCCTGTCATGTTGACACTGTTTGGCATACCATTTAAAATAAATAAACATTATATACATTTATTTTTTATGTTTTTATGATATAATAGGGAAAGTTTAACTCCTATTGTTATTTTTTTTCCCTGTGAAATTTGATTAATAAATTCATCTAAAAAGATATGTCCTGTAAAATTTGTTTTTCTAACTTAATATTTATGAAATGGTTGAAATTTATACATAGTAAAGAAATGAAAAAAAGGGCTCACATGCGCATTTTATAAGTGGTCATATTTTTCTCATTATTTTACTTATGAAAATGACACACAATAAAATGCAGTTAGGTCATTGCATTGTATTACATCTACAATTTAAGTATTTCCCTCTTATTTCAACCTTTGTGCATTATTTGTTTTAGGGCATATTTCTTTGAAGTACGAGAAAGGAAATTTCTTTATTATTGTTATTTTTATTATTTTTTTTAATATTAAACTTATGCCTTAGAAGAAAGAAAAAAACGAACGTTGGTTATCAAAATCTATAAGTGAAACTGAAAACTATCTCAAAACTACGAAACAAATTAAAAGTACTAGCTAAAACTATACTTGGCATCATTAGGTGTATTAAAGTTATGTTCTAAGATAAAATAAAGTAATTTTTATAAAAAATAGAACCGACTTCAAATTATAAATTGCGCAAAAAAGTGAAAAATAATTAATTCTTTAAACAACATCGATGTGACTTTTAAACATAGCTTTAGAAGTAGGTGCAAAATTAGGATAGATAAAATCTTTTATAATCATGAATCAATTACAAATATAAATGGCCCATAATTAGCAACAGTTCCAATATGTAGCACATGATGTAATGGTAATTAGGCTCATAATTTTGCACAGACTTCTAAAACTATGTTTAAAAGTCACATCGATGTTGTTTAAAGAATTAAATTATTTTTCAATTTTTTGCGCAATTTATAATTTGAAGTCGGTTCTATTTTTTTTTATAAAAATTACTTTTATTTTATTCTTTTTAGTGTAAATACATTTTTTATATAAATACTCTATTTTTAAAAAATCCATATGAAAAGGCAAACCTTTGAATGAATTAAGCGGCCTTTACACACACGTTCTTAACCGCGGTCCGGACGACGAGCCATTCAGATCCGCGGTCAAGAGCGTGCGTGTAAATGCAATTTTAGACGCTCAAGAACGCGGTTAAGAATGACACTCAGATGCGCGCTCATGATCGCGCTCCAAGAAGTGATGCATTGGAGCCTCAGTGGCTGAGCGGTCAAATCGACTGGCTCCGGTGCCTCCCTGCGCGGAGAGAAAGAGGCGTGGGTTCGATTCCCACCTTTGCCCTGGGTGTATTTCCTTCTTTGTATATTAAAATCTGTTGTGCTGTATTGTTCTATCGTCATATTGGACGAGAGTTTGAGGCATATCCTTGAGAATAGCAAATAAACTCGAATATTTATGTGACCTGAAATGGTCGTAAACAAACAAACAAAATGATGCATTTTACATACACGTTCTTAACCGCGCATCAAAGCGGGAGGATTGGACAATTCTGCAGGCTGTGGCTTCAGTAGGGGACTTCAATGGAACGCCCCGCATCTGAACGCGATCTTGCACGCGGTTAAGAATGTGGTGCATTTTTCGACACATTTTTGAACGCCACGGTTTTACTCGCGTTCTTGACCGTGGCTAGATGCGCCACGTTCAGTCGCGCGGTGAAGAGCGTATGTGTAAAGGGCGCTTTACACTAAAAACTAATCATTTGTATGAAAAATTCCGTTTTGAAGTCGATTTTAGCAAACAAACTGATTGGATTTAATTTTTGCTTCAGAGAAGCCTTCAGTCAAATTCTTGCTGTAATTGCATTCATTATTATAGCACAATGGCAACAAACACTTTTTTAACAATGAGTTTTATATTTATTTATAGTTTTCCCAACAAAGAAAAATCAAGTCATGCCTTTCCAATTAAAATTAAAAAATACTTATTTTTCAAACGTAACGTTTTTTCTAAAAAACAAATGTACAGTAAAACCTGTTTTTGTGCGGTCCTTTTTTATGCGATTTTGTTTTTGTGCGATTGGTTTTGTGCGATTTTATTTTTGTGCGATTTTTTTCGTGCGATTTATTTTTATGCGGCATATGAATCTTAGCGGCGTTAGCACCAGTTTAATGCTTCCTATCAATGTACATATACATATTTAAAAATAACAACTAATTATAATTTGTATACAGTAAGCACATGGTAAGTGCCCATGTGCTTACTGTATAAATAAAAATTATAGGAGAAGGCATTGATAATTTCCTTGACGAGATGATTGAGGACCAAACTATCGATGATAGTGACATTATCAATAGTTTGATAGATTATGAAAATGGACAAGAAGAACCGGAATATATTACAGCAGATAAAATATATGCTGGGAAAAAAAATTGGAAACGCATTTTCTTAAAATAGATACCAATGCGGAAAGACGCTTAAAATTCCAAAAAGAACTGAGCTCATGCATGTCTCACTATCGCGACGTTTACAAGCAACTGCCCAGTTGACCGTCGTCACAAAAACTGATCACTGACTTCATGGTACCCAGGGAGTGATGGTACCAAAAAAGAAATCAATTGAAATCCTATGTTCAAGCAACGAAAGCGATTTTCAACCAATTCGTCACAAGAAGATGCGCGTTTTAATTACGACGAGTAGGAGCAAACTGTTTAATGTATAATTTGAAAACTTCTCCATGTATATGTACAATGAAGAATTAAATATTTTTACAATTTCTTTAGGTCTAATTTAATTATTTAATTTAATTGAAAGCATTCTCTCATTTATTTCATAAATTATTGATGTATTTTCTAAGTCCGACTTTTTTTATGCGGTCCCTATCCACCGCATAAAAAATTTTTTAGGTAGTAGGGTCAGTTGGGGTAATTGTAAACATGGGGTAATTGTAAACAAGCTTCATAACTACACTTGTGGTGATTTTGAAAACTTAAATGCGGGGGAGTGATGAACTGCCAACATGGGGAAGACGTTGAAAAAGTTTCGTATGTTTTGAAACAGCTGTGGAAGCGTTACCATTGTTTGAAAATGACACGGTGAAAAAAGTTGTTTTACAAAATTTAGTGATCTTACATTTTCCTCTCCAGCTCATCTACAAAAGCGATGTAAGCGGTTTCAACCATTTTATTTGTCTTATGGAATGCTGCTAAAAACATTTAGTTATGAATTTAATCCTCCCTGTTATTTTTCATGTACAAGTTAGGTGTTTACAATTACCCCAGAAATTTCTTACTCTGGGGTAATTGTAAACACTTAAATTTATCCTATTTCCAATATTTTGGGAGGACAATAAGTATTATATTTTGATGCAAATTACACTTTTGTGTTTATTCTACATAACTGTTGTTGTTGTTGCTAATGCCACTTGGAAATCCAAGCCCCCCTTGCAGGGCGACTATGAATTAAGGAAGCTCCTACTGATTATTAATGAGCTCCGCTTAAACGAAGTACACTGGGCTCAGAGGGGCTTAATGATTTTGAACCAGCTCCCAGGTGAGAGATCGTCGCCTAGGTTGGTCCTTCAACGGAAATTATTTCTAACTTGGTGGACATTTGAAGCGACGATGTATTTTACATGCACAACTCCCTTTAGCGCACTCGGTCTCAGAGTCATCACTCGCGGGAGGTGGTCACTCTCCCAAGCGTTGACCACGGTCAGTTGTGCTTCACTTTCAGTGTTCTGTGGGATCCAAGCTTAACCGACTGATCCACTTCTGGACAAATTTTACATAGATTTGTCGCATTACTTGATTTTTTGCAAGATATTTCTTGTTAAATGATCTCAGCCGACTCGTAACAAAACTCAGCGGACCACATGCGGCCTGTTGGCCGCAGTTTGAGAACCATTGCTCCGGAACTTCTTAAGCTTTCAAGCAGACTGTGTATGAAACAATTTTCCATTTGCATCAACCTTATTCGAAAATAAACCACTGTTTACAATTACCCCAGATCTCTGGGGTAATTGTAAACACGAGCTCATTCGCTAATAAATAGTCATAAAGTCAAAATTTTTGTACGCATTTACTCACAAGAAGTACAGTAGTGGCTACAATGCTCACAATTTTATCTCTGAATTCATTCAAGAGGTAGGGAAGGATCAAAAGTTAAAACATTGAAAAAGCGTTTACAATTACCCCAACTGACCTATATCGTACAAAGTTGTTTATTATATGTAAGAATTTATAAAATTTCCGAATATTTTTTTGTGCGATTTCTTCTATGCGGTCCTTATCCACCGCACAAAAACAGGTTTTACTGTAGTCAAATAATGTGCGATATTTGAGTTAGACTTCCCTCTATCTATCAAAGAAAAAGTCATCAAAATCGGTTCATTTAGTCAAAAGTTATGGATGAAAAACCAAAAAAGTTGGCTGAGT
The DNA here is from genome assembly GCA_038502835.1 of Octonoba sinensis. NCBI lineage: Eukaryota > Metazoa > Arthropoda > Arachnida > Araneae > Uloboridae > Octonoba > Octonoba sinensis. Next base: position 60,403,980 of record CM076603.1, read on the forward strand.
AAATTATTGGGCAATAAATATAAAACTCATTGTTAAAAAGAATTTGTTGCCATTAAGCAGCAATATTAAAAGCTATTATAATAAGAATTTGATGGCTTCTCTGAAACAAAATGAAATGAGAATAGTGTATGATAGCAAACACATTTACGTTTTATTCGACTGCTACTAAACTTCTTACGAAATCGGCAGAAGTACCAGCGGCTACATTTATGAACGCAATTATCCCTGCGGCGGCAATGGTTTATTACAATAAGTTTGCTTTAATGAGAATGATCAAAATAAACTCGACGTTATGATCATCAAATTTGATGACAGATACTTATATAATTATATAAATAGCATAATGTTTTCAATGCTAAATTGAATTGTTACGGTCGACAGGTAAGGTTTTGAGTCCTTTAAAACATCTCGGCTTTTTTGATTTTCCGATCACTAAGAGTGGAAGTTTTTCAGTACCAGACATATTTGAGCATAAGAGAACTGTTAGTCTTTGCTTGGCTTCTTTCCCTCCACTCGCAGTTTCGTTTTTTAAAACGAAAGATTTATCAGGTTTCATCATGAAGAACAGTCCAGTCTCGTCTGCGTTAAAAATATCCTCTGGAGTATAATTTTTGATAATTTCTTCCAGCTTTTCTTTTTTCCATGTGTCCACTGCTTCTTTATTCACAGAACCACTTTCGCCACAAAGCTTCCGGAATGAAAGACCATGTCTGGTTTTAAATTTTTGCAACCATCCGTCCGAAGCTTTGAACACAGTTTCGTCAATGTCCATTTTTTGAGCAAAAGTTAGAGCTTTTGACTTCAGCAAATTTCCATCTATTGGGACATTTTTTGATCGCATTATTTTCAACCATTCATATAAACCTTCTTCGATCTTCTGAAATTTCCCTTCACGGGACCGATTTCTAGAAGATTTGACTCCAATTTCTTCTTTTCTTAAAATTGAGTCCCGGTTGTTAATGATGCCAAATAAGGTGCTTTTGGGAATTTTGAAAACTCTAGCAATTTCGCATTTTTTTAAAACTTTTTTATCAACTTCATTTAAGATTTTAATTTTAGTATCTAGACATATCGCATTGCGCTTGTTTGAACCTGCCATCTCGTTCAATAGCGAAAATGCAACTCCTGTTTGCAGTATGCATTTCACTGAAGAACCTTATTCTTTTTTCGCTCCTTCCCCCAGAGGATAACTAATCCAAGGCACGTGACCTGGAACCTGTCAACATTCAGGTTGAAGAGCAGGTTAATTTTTCTCGAACCCTCTCATTCACATTTCTGGAAGCAGAACTTCTGAGCTGACATGACACCACCAGTCACGGACAGCAAGACTCCTCGTATTTCGGAGAATCGACCCTTGGGAAAACACGTGATTCAAATGACAAAAACTACCAATACATCTGTCAACCCCTTTTCCTAAAATCCGTAAAGTCCACGTGCTCTCTCCCCCTCTCTATTCTTTCCATACTATGGTGAGTGGTAATCCCCTCCCCCTGTCAAAGTTGGACTGACTGAACACTGAAGGCTGCATGCAGCTTGTCAGTAAACTATAATCAAGGTCATTTCAAGTTACAAATTTAGAAACATGTTCTTTTTGGAAAAATACCGGAAATAGTGTCCGTTGAATGCGGTCGCTGTATTGGATTGGGCGATACAGAACGGTCGTTATACCGAAAGCAAATTAACATAGAGTTCATAGGAAGAAAGTTGGGGCTTTTATCACTGGTCGTTATAATGGAATGGTCTTTATAATGCGTGGTCGTTATAACGAGCGTCGACTGTATAAAAGAATTAGTGGGTATGTGAAAAAACAACAATTAAATATAAAAGGCTGAACGTGGGAAATCACAAATATAAATATTCAAAAATGAAAAATAGCCTGCCTCTTCATCAGTGGGAGGGAGCAGGAAGCATATATAACGAAATATTGTCATTGCAGGTTTCTGAGAAATCCCAGCATAGCATGTGAGAAAAAAAAATTTTATAACAAAAAATATAAGACTGGGAGTTGCAAGCGAAGTGAATAATCAAAATAATTTGAATAATCAAAATAATTTATCCAGTTATAAAAAGAACAGATTTTTTTTTTTTTTTTTTTTAATTATTAAAATAAGTTTTGAGTTTACGTGATACTGACTGAGTCAAAATGTAAAAATAGAAAAAAAACAACATGCTATAGCCGAAATTTCCCCTCCCAGACCTGCAAAGCAATACGATTAAAATATAGCTTCTAAATCTACTCACCTCCCAAGGCAGGACCAGAAAAGGAAGACATCAACGTCTAGCTGAGAAAGAGATACGCCATGTGATGGCAACCGACTGGCATGTGACTTTGCCATCACATGGCGTATCTCTTTCTCAGCTAGACGTTGATGTCTTCCTTTTCTGGTCCTGCCTTGGGAGGTGAGTAGATTTAGAAGCTATATTTTAATCGTATTGCTTTGCAGGTCTGGGAGGGGAAATTTCGGCTATAGCATGTTGTTTTTTTCTATTTTTACATTTTGACTCAGTCAGTATCACGTAAACTCAAAACTTCTTTTAATAATAATAAAAAAAAAAGTCTGTTCTTTTTATAACTGGATAAATTATTTTGATTATTCAAATTATTTTGATTATTCACTTCGCTTGCAACTCCCAGTCTTATATATTTTTTGTTATAAATTTTTTTTTTCTCACATGCTATGCTGGGATTTCTCAGAAACCTGCAATGACAATATTTCGTTATATATGCTTCCTGCTCCCTCCCACTGATGAAGAGGCAGGCTATTTTTCATTTTTGAATATTTATATTTGTGATTTCCCACGTTCAGCCTTTTATATTTAATTGTTGTTTTTTCACATACCCACTAATTTTTGTATATATGTATTCTCTATTTCATACATATATTTGCAACTGTCTAAGTGTGCTGCCTCGTGCGCCTTTTCACAGTTTGATTCACGTTATTAACTTTTGATTATTATATATATATATATATATATATATATATATATATATATAAATTAATCAGAAACGCTCATGCGAAAGTCAGCATAAATTAACTGGAGAAAAAAAAAAAAAACGGTCGGGGGGGGGGGGGGGGAGAGAATTTTAAAATCAAGTTTCCCCTGGACGTCTATGGGAAAAAGCTGTTGGCCTGATCGCTGTAGTGCAGGGAAGAATATTTCCCGATCCCACGCAGAAGTAGGGTTTAAGCCAAACGCACTACTGACGTTTTCAATGACATCATGATTCCTAGAAGAGCTATTACTTTTCTTATGTTTTGTGTTTTCTGCGGAAGCAGTGAAATGGATACTTTAAATAAATAAATATTCATGTATTTATTGTATTTGATTCAAAAAATAGTTAATGAAAAAAATATATCCTGCGATGTATTTTATTCAGGGCCGGCGCTAGGCTGAATCGGCGAGGCCCCCGCCTCAGGGCGCGTCGTTCTTAGGGCGTATTGGCCATAAATATTGACTGCATCGTTTTAAGTAACAAACAATAGTTTTATCACGAAAAAATTAAATAATATTTAAACTATTTAGTTTTACAAATGATGCATCAAAACTTAATCTAATTTTATTTTTGCATTAATATATATTATACACGTTCAATTTTGAGAAAATCAAACACATAAGGAACATCATGAAACGTTTTCGTTTCTTTATTATTCGTCATTGTATTTTTTACTTTTCTCCATCAGTCCCCTGCCTGTTAGCCAAGGCCTTAGGATTGCTAGCGCACGGGACGAAGTAGTGGGGTCCACACTGATTTTACATGCACGTATCCCTAAGTGTACATGGGTGGTCTTCAGCGGTTATCGAACGCGCGACCTTCCAGGTGGAAGTCCGACGCCCTAACCGCTAGGCTACCACGGCCTTTTGTATTCTTTTACTGGGTTATTGCATGTGTTGCACATTATCCTTTTCTTCTCCACAGTGACAGAGGCGGCTTCAATGTATTCGGAGGGGCGCTTTATAAGTGTTTGCAGTTCCAGAAAGTGTCTGGAACTGCAAACACTATCTTGTCACACTTTGTCACAATTCCAGGAATGGGAGGGGGTCCCCTCATCGAAGCGTGACATCATTTATGAATGATCCCCTATTGCATTTTCTCTTTTTCTGTTTTTTAGTTTTCCCTATTCAGTTCATTCTGATAAGCGATTGTTATCCTTCAATATTTTAAAAGTTAAAATATATATGATTAAATTTTGTATCGATCATTTTTAATCTCGATTCCTTCATAATATATAGAATGGGCCGAAAAAAGTTTTTTGCCTCAGGGGGTTCGTGATAACGCCGGTCCTGATTTTATTCATCTTTCAATGGTGATCTACATAATAATAATATGTAAATCTTTTAAACTTAAACAATATTGGATATTATATTGAACATGATATTAATTTTATTTCTAATTTCTTCATTATTTAAAATTGTTACTTACTTTATTTCAGATTCATTGAAAATTCTACAACCAGAAATAAAACAATAAAATCCATAAAGAATATATCTAATAACTGTTTTGTTAAACGTAATGCGCAATCATGCCTAAAGTAATAAGGTTAAGGCAAAAATAACAGTAATCACGATTTAGTGTGACCTCTGCAATTGTAAAGTAATTGTCTGACTGACAAGACAAATTATGTGTACAGTCGTCCAATCGCAAAATTTTAATAGTTGGATGCTTTGCTCATGGTAGAAAAGAACGAATCCATTCGAGTTTTAGGTAAGTTTGTTTTAGAGGGGCGTTTATTTAGTACGCGATTCAGAATGTTTGCTTCTCTGTTTGTTGAAAGCAACTAAATTTATAAACTGGCATATAGCATCAGTTCGGAAGAAATAAAGTTTACTACAGGAACTAGAGCGAGAAGATAGAGGCACCTTCTTTTTACCAGCAGATTTTCCCTTGAACGGGAATGGATTCTTCTTGAGACTTTGCCAGGCTTATGTCTTTGTTTTGTCAGTAGAACTGTACGATATTGATACTAACAATAATAAGAATGAATTTATTTTAGTATTTCCGAGGAGGAGGGGAGAGATACAATAAATCAATTTTTATGAGAAAGGTTACATTAATTTCCATCATAACCATTCTTTAAAGGTTGTACATTTTATAAAAAGTGTAAGTACTCTATTTCAAGTATGTTTTTAAAATTAGTCGATACTAATTTTAAAAACGTGCTTTTACTATACATAGATAAAGGTCTTCATACCACACTAAAGCAGTAATTTTGCAAAATTGCGCACTTTAGAAATTCGTGTTGTGTTGAAAAAAAAAAAAAACTTTGAAAAACAGATAAACATTACATTTTTTAACTTAACTTAAAAATCTAGCTGGGCGGGGGGGGGGGGGGGGGGAGAGTGATAACAACAACAATGTGGTACAAAAAATAAATTAGTTAAAATATTTATTTAGATGTTATATGTCATATGATATGAAAATTATTTATAGCCCAGTAGAGTCCCGATTCCGAGTTAATGTGGACCAAGCCCACCTGGGATAAGTGAAAAACTCGGATAATCGAGATTAGCTTAAATTGTCTCTGTTTAAGGAGATGAAATATGAATTTATTCTTTTTTTATTAATATTCATATTTATCGTACTGTTTGGACATTGGAACGATTAAAATTTGGAACGTATAAAAACTGTTAAAATGCTCATGTAAAACAGTTATAAAATTATTCAAGTTGAAAAGTTATTTTATTTACGGGATTATAAGTATATCTTTGTTGCAATGTCAAGCTATTTTGTCAGTACTATCATCAAAATAAAAGGAATATGCTCTTCTTGCTGTTCAGAAAGATAAATTATTAAAAAAAAAAAAATGTTTTTCAGAATGCAAAAAAAAAAAAAAAAAAAGAAAAAAAAAAGGGGGGGGGGGGGATTTTTTAGTAGTAGTTTGGTTAAAGAGGAACTCAGTTATTAAACGGGAATCAGATAATCAAGACTATACTGTATATTTAATAGCAATAAAAAAACTTATGTAACTTGCTTTTTTTTTTTTACCATGTGGAAACTCTCATCTAATGCGTAGAAAACGCAAATATTTTCCACATTGATTATTGATTAAATTTTATATATTAAATTTGAATGGATAACATCTTCAAAATAATAACATCCGGCCGAGACCAAACTTTCCCTGTTTCATTTTCCTATCTGTAACATTATTCTTGTAACATTTCAAAAATTCGGAAATTTTTAGAAAAATAAGTCAATTTATGTGGAGAAGAGCGTAAAAGGTCCATTTGACCTTACCCATGGTGTGGCAACGGGGTATTTAATTAGTCTGTGGCAGGTGTCTCCCTACAGCGTTCACGCGTTATATACAGCTTACGTATAACGTCTGGAATAGTGGTTTATCTCATAATAAGTGTCATCTACATGTATTTTGAACAAGTGCCTTTTATATAAATTTTTTTTAAGAGCGGAGAGAAAAGGGTATAAAAGAAAAAAATGCGGCCGTAATGGCCAGGGAAGAAGCCGGCTTCGTCAAATCTTACCGCCAGTTTTAATATCTGAAAAATATTAAAAAGAAGAAATATTTTGAATTAAAAGAAAGTTTTTTGTTTTGAACATTTATGATAGAAAAACTGTAAAAAGACGTCTTTTGTACGTAAAAAGAAGAGAGAGAAAAAAAAAATACATACGTTGATGTATGGGAGAAAATCCGACCTCAGTCTGCAGTGTGTTTTATGTACCTTTGAGTGACGTCACGCGGATAGTGTCCAATAATTCTGCGTTCGCAAAAGGTGAAATTTTGTTACAATTTGCGATTACAATTACCCGAGAGCCGAGAGCCTCTGACGTCTCTAAACTACGTACGAGCCATGCCGCGCCTCTACTAGTGTTTTATCCAATCATTTGTGAGTAATGGTAGGGGACGTAATAGATTACAGCATTGATTGAAATTTATTCAAATGAAGTACACACACACATATCAGCTGCTTGCTTATATTCTGGCATGTCAACAACTCGTTGCAAAGTGGATGGTCTCGGTGTAAACTTATAATTTGATCGTTTCTGATAAGTTCTAGATGTCTTTATCAAAAATTACTCTGTTTGTATTAGCAAGTTTAGCAGTATTGTCAACTCTTGTTGCTAAACTTCAAAACATTGTTCATGTTAGTAACGATATTGAATATGAATATGAAGATGTTAGAAGAGAATTGGAGGACAGACTTTTTCCAGGGCACCGGTTTAGACACCTTATGTGGTTTTTACAAGTAATTTTATAAATGTTTTTGTGAGACAAGTACATAAATATTGAGTACTTATTGTTTCATTAATTAGATGAAATTTAAGTTTCTTTTTAGCTTATAAATCTCGTTGAATATCAAGATAGTCTGTTGCACTTATGCACTCTTCCTGCGGTGGAACTGATTTTTTACAACTTAGTAGTTCGCAGTTCCATAAATATAATTTATGAGCAACGAGTAGTTTCTATTGCAATTTTGAACAAACAAAACATTTTCCATTTCTGTGTTTATCAAGATTTCTGTGAAAACTGTTTTTATCAAAATTTGTTTAAGCTATCTGATATAGCAAATTTATTTTGTAATTGAAAACTATACTATGCAATTATAAATTTTTAATTTTATTTATTAGTTTGCATTTGAGGTGCACTACAAAAAAAAAAAAAATCCTGATTTTGAAATTCTCTATTTGAAAGTTAAATATTCAGGTAAATGTACTTGTTCTTGCCAGTAAACTACTTACGGGATACTAGCAGGAGGTTTCTAAATTATGCTATTTTATACTGTCAGCTTAACTTAATGTTTAGCTTCTAACTTTCTACCTGCATTCAAACTCATCTCAATCTGTGCCTCTTAAGGCCCATTGTAAAAATGCTCAAGGTCTTTGTATCATTATTTTAATGATTACATTGGTGATCAGAGACAAGAAAGGCTTCTGTTTTTTTTTTTTAGCCTCAGTTCTTGTATTTGATCTCAAAACTGGGACACAGCACAAAACACATTACTTACAACAACACTTAACAGCTTCAAAAACAAAATATTTCACACCAAGCATATTTCAGTCTCCCATTTCCTCCTGTGAACGATTGCTCTCTAAGCATTATGGGGATCAAATTTCTCAAATATTTCCACATTCAATGAGATAATAATTTAGAACAGACAATGTTGCAAACCTGAACTCTGTGGAAATGCTTTCATTTAATGACACTTTTTGGTATTACTAATTATAGGATTTTACTTTAAGATCTCAATAATAAAACTTTATTGTTACTCAAAGAAGTTTATTGTTCTAACTTTTTCATTACTTGTTATCCATAATATTGTAATACATACCTTTTTAGAGATTTTTCTTGTAATTTTTGTCAATTTATTTAAACATTTTCCTTGTGACTGAATATTCAAAACAACAGCAAATTATCAACATTATTATGATAAATTTGACACTTCTGACATTACAGACTAATTTATGGCATAAAATTGAGACATCACATTAGTTTAATTGCAATTTGAAAGGAAAAATGAAAAATATAAAGCCATAAAATGTTTTCAGAAAACAGCTGAATCTAAATTATTTTTAATTGTACATAATTAGTACTGCTAATTTAGAAAAAGGAAAAAAGATTTGGAATCATTACACCAAAAGTTGTCCAAATGAAAATAAATTCTTTGTGGAAAATTAAATGCCTAGAGCATGACATGTTTTTTGCCTTTCCTGTCAAATTTATAAAAATTGATTGAGCCTGTTTTGATACTGAATGTTTCCTAAAGGAGATACTCTTTTTGCATTTGTATATAATTTGTGAAATTTACTCCAATATCACTTTTTGTTGGAATAATAATTTGTATAATTTCTTCATCCTGTTTAGATTTCTGATTTACACCTTAGTTTATTTCAAGATAAGAGTAGAGGATCAGATCTGAGGAAATTTTGTAAAGAAACAGTTTCTGTCATTCAACCATCTGTAGTTCTTGCAACAGGTATAGTCACATTATTTATCACTGAATGATAATGTATCTTATCTAATTACAGCAAAAATATGGTGACTTTTCAACTGCTCTTGAATATAAAAAGTAACAAACAGTGTATAAGAGATATTGATTTTAAACTATTGATCATATATGCATAAATACATGTAATTAGTAAATTTTAATTTATTATGATATTCTCTGTTTTGTATTACTTGGTGGTTTTTTTTAGTTTTTTCATTTTTTTAGTATTATTATGGATTTTGTGGCAAATTTTAGTTCAAAAAAGTCCTTAGATGCCATAACAGGATTGGCAATATTACCTGTATTATGTTCTAGGCTTGGTTAATATGGGTTAAAACCAGTGGTGTAGTCCTGGAGAAAAAGATGGGCGGGACATTTACTGATATGAGCATAAATTACTGAAATAGAAAAGTAGAGGCATACTTTTGTTAAAATTTAAAAAAGTGGTTTGATGCTAGTGTTAAAATTAAAAAATGGGGAGGGTGGAGGCCAGCTCCTAATGCCCCTCTTGGCTGCACCACTGCTTAAAACAATGGGCCACCTATGCTCCATTCGTGGCATAATACAACAATTAAATTGGTTATTTCAGAAGCAGTAAATATGACATTTTTAAGATTTTGAGAAAAACCCAAAAACTATTTAAGTACTAAAATTTTAAAAGATACAAATTGAAGAAAAATGTAAGGGACAAATTTTTTTAGCATTTCTTATGCCAGATGTATTTTTAGTGTTAACAAGCTCTGTAAACAATCTACACAGAACAAATCTCAACTCAAAACTAGTAAATAGGACAGTTTCTGAAATAATCAAATTGATGGTGTGATTTGGGGGCACAGAATAATCGATGACACTCATGTAATGCCTAAGTACCAATCACAATTTATCTAGTGTCCTATAAAATTAATAAAGAATCTGAAGTTTAATTTGTTTTCTTATTAATTTATATATTCCTTCACACAGGTGACTTGGTAGATTCACGGACTAATGATATTTTGGGCTCTCGTCAGTTCCCAGAAGAATGGGAAATGTATAGCAGCATATTAAATGAGACTGGAGTTACCACAAATACTACATGGCTTGACATTCGTGGAAATCATGGTAGGTTTTTAAAAACTAATTTAAAACTTGTAATGAATAGTGCAAAGAAAACAATTTAAATGGCACCATTCTCTTCCCCCCCCCCTCCTAAAACAATCATTTGACAATTTTGTTGCACAAAAACTGGAAACCATGTTGATAATAAACTGGTTTTTATATTTTAGTGCATTTTTGAAAAATGGATCTTGCTGAAAAAATTATTTTAGCTACAACTTTGGTTATTGTGTTAAAAGACTGAGATATATTGAACTAAGTTTGTTGGGAAATATAAATAAAGCTGGTGGAATTAAATCACATTTGCTTGTGATTTAAGACGCTAATTACATTGCTGCTGTCAATTTGAAGTACACTGAAATATCTGCCAAATTCATGAAAAATTTTATCTTCTTAGAATTTTTGTGAAAATTGAAACAAAGATATGATGGATACTGTAACCAAAGTAAAACATTCTCTTTTTTCGTCCAGTTATTTTTGCTCTTATGTATAGCAAACTCTTTAAGCCATGATGAAGCATCCTCTTTTTTTAGTAAATTGCTATATGGTAGTTTTTTCAGAGTTAATTCAATCTGTTGTAAAAAGCATTTATCTTCATAAATTGTCCAAGTTTGCAATATGTACAGAAACATCCATAGACTTGGCCTTATATGTTTTTGTACCCTAAGAAATAGATTTCGTTACATTAAAAGCATATTGGTAGAAAATTCTGGACAATCTTATGACTAAATGCCAAAATTTCTAATGATTAAGTTTTCAGAATATATTAATATGTAACCTTTTAGGAACTTTTTAATATGTACCTAAGTTTACCTGCTTTGTATGCATAAATCAAATTGTATTAAACTTAGTTTTAAATAGTATGGTTGTTAATTGCTTTTTCCCTAGTAAACATATTTGTGTATGAACCAAAGAAAAGAAAGCCAACAGCTTATTATAGTAACTTTTAAAATGTTTTATTGTGTGTGCTATTGCAATAAATTACTGTATGCACTGCTCCAAACTTGCATTTTTAACTCCCAGATGTATCCCAATTTAACAGCCTTATTAATTTTAGCTTTTCTGTACTTGCAAATTCATACTGCTTTTTCGTGTATTGCAAATTTATGATTATTACAAAGTAGTATGAATGGGCGTTTTTACATTCAATGAAAATTGTTTTCTCAGCAAACACTTTTGAGCACAGCATAAAGCACATTCATCTTTTTTACTTTGTCTATTGTCCTTCAAGTTTTTATTAAATTTATAGCAATTTCATGAAGCACATTTGAATGCAGTTGTATATGCAATGACCAATGAAGGTATATTTTTTTTCCAGCAAATACTGTAAGCACAATCAGCATACACATATTCATATTTTTATTTTCAATCACTAGTATTCCTTTTCAAGTTTTTATTTTTCTTGATATTTTTAATCCATATTTTTCTTTTTTTAATAACTTTTTTATTTTTATGGCAATATTAAATGGTTTCAGGAGTTTTAACTTTTTGAAAATATCTTTTGGTATAAATTGTTTTTCTTTTTTCCCCATTTTATAGATAATTTCAATGTTTTATCACTGGACAATAAGGATGATTTTTTCAGGTATGCACTATTTTTAAATCTTTGTTTAAATAGTGTGATAATTTAGGCAAATAAGGTATAATTTCATTTATTTATGAAACTTTTTACTAATTTAAAAATTAATTAGTCCATATAAAATGTAATAAAGTAATTTTCATTTAAACATCACAGAAATTGTGTACTTACTGATTGCTTCTTCAAAATTGTCCTCTTTCAAACATGTTGGAAATGTAATATTTTATTGACTACAATAAAAACTTAACTACCTGAGAATAATAACATTTCTAAGGGATATGTTCTATAGGTTGTGAATAAATGAAAAAGCATCTGGCTAAATTTTAAAAACCAATATGAATTAAAAGTAGTAAACATAGTAAAACTATTTAATTTTATGCATAAAATCAAGCACATCTATGCATAAAATTAAGTATATCTAATTGCAAATCATAAACATTTTACTGATTTAGCAACGCAAAATCTAAACAGGGAAGTGCCAAACTAATTTTTAATTTCTTGTTCAAATTTAAAGAAGTATGTATTTACTGCCAAACTAAATTAAAATCTTCTGCCTTGGATCAAGATTTGTTATAAACAATTCTGAGAACTTTTGAAAATCTCGTAGAACATTTGTACAAATGTCATTATATGCAGAAAAGTCAAGCTTTTGAATGACATTTAAATGAAAAATATGCATTGAATATTATCTTCAACAAATTCATATGAAAAATGAGCCTAGTTGGATTAAAAAAAAACAAAATTAAATTTTAAAAAAATCTCTTGAGAACTCCTTGTATTGTATTCACAAAAAATTTCCTGCTCAAATTTCAACCGAAATTTTTATTTTAATCTCTCTGAATCACCCTTTTTTAAATAGTTGTTAGAGTGTTTTTTTATAAAATAAGACTGTTCTTGTACATGCATATATGCATGGAAAGAAGAAAATTGATTCATTAATTTAAATTAACTTAAAAATCCATTTTAATTCCCAAATTTTTAAAAATATGTAAAATCCAGTTAAAATCTCATCAAAATAAAGCTCCATTTATACCATTTAAAATTAACTTTTATTTGAACCAACTCATGAACCATGAGTTGGTTCTCAGGCCAGCATTCTTACCCTTCAACATGTATGCAATCCGAATCCTTCGGTGGTTCAGCAATAACTGTTTGCTTTAACTTCCGTTTATGCTACTGATAACATTTATACTCAACCGTACCTGCCCTCTGGCAGTTATGGTCAAAGGCAATTTTCTTTACATTTATGCGTACCTAAATTAGAATGATAGGCAAATAGAAGCAAACAGCAATCAACAACTGAATCTCTGACTCAAATGAGCTGATGAAACAAATTACTTCTTCATTCATGTCATAAAATTAAGTCTCTTGTTTCAAGAAAAATCTATAGGTTGCAGCTAGTCTTTGTAAGTCTTTTTGCAGCTGGCAAAAGTTAGTTAAATATGTATATGGTTTTCAGTTCTTGTCTGGATTTTGTGTTAGTTATTTGTTTCATAAAAAAAGTGATTCAAACAGTTCTGATTTTTTTATAAGCTAACTTTTAATTTTATCTGTTAATACATTATTTTTCCTCACGTACTTATTTATTTTTTACAATTAGGTAAAATATTCTTTTAGTTTTTTTTTTTTTTGCAATGAACACATGTTCTTTTTTCACTTAATTATTTTTTTAGCAAATTTTACAATGAGGCATAAAGTTTTTTCTTTTTGTAGAAAATTGAAATTACACAAACAGATAATTTTAAAGTCTTACTGTATTTGAGTTGTTCTATTTTTCAAATTTTGTATTTGTTTTCTTAGAAAGTACTCTGTTCAAGGAGCTCAGCACAGAAGATCATATAGGTACACACTTCACCATGACACTGAGACTTACGACTTCATTGGGATTGATGCTTGTATGAATCCTGGGCCTAAACGACCTTTCAATTTCCTTGGAGTCTTAGAAAAAGTTAGTCTATGTCAACTTATGATACATATTTTGGTAAAATCTCGGGCTGTAAATTCAAATTTTCAAGGGAGGAGAGACTATCCTTGAGAAACTTTATGTATGGAAGTGGGTGTGCTTCTTTTGTCTTTTGTGTGTTCCCACATTGTGAAGCTTTAAAATTCTAGTCAAACATACATTATATTTAAAAAAGGAATTGTCTACAGTGTTGTAATCGGAATTTTCACCACAAAAGGGGGGGGGGGGGACATAACAATCCTTATATGCATATATATTCAGGGGTCGATCCAGTATTTTGAATAGGGTCCGGTTTTTGTGAATTAAAAAAAAAAATATTTTTGTTAAAATTCAAATTTTAAACATAGAGTGATACAAATTTTTATTCTCTTTTTTTGCCGCTTATTTAATCAATAATTCTGTGAAAAGTAAGATTTGGTAGTTCAGAATTTTGTGAAGGGTCCGAAAACGGACCCGAATTTCCTTTGTCATGAAGCCTGATATTACCGACTACAAGAGACCAATAAAAAATTTAATGGGGCATCTTTTTGCTATTATATATTAGTTAATAGACATATTTGTGCTATATTTGGTAGTTCACAATTTTGTGAAGGGTCCGAAAACGGACCCGAATTTCCCTTGGCATGAAGCCTGATATTACCGACTACAAGAGACCAATAAATGCTATATGTAAAACAAAATTTATACTAATGTAATATGTATCGTAGAATGGGAAAATCTTCTTTCAAAACCATATTTTCACTAATAATACAGCAAAAAGAACATTTTCTTTGGGACTACTGTTGTTTTTGCCTGGTAATGAAAAAATTACTATTTTCCTGTAAAGTGCTTGTATATTTTTTGATTTTTATTTTTTTAAATACAATCCAAGAGTTTTAAAGAGATAGAAATTTTCTTTATGCGCATGAATGCAGAGATAAAGATTCATGTTTTTAGATCATGTTTCAGTGTTGTTCATTTTCTCCGTTAAGAAAATAAGCAGCAAATTTTGCTTAGTTCGAAGTAAATTTTTTTTTAAATCAACGGGTAACCACAGTTGATGCGAATAAGTGGCCATGAAATGCAGCAAAGTCAAGTGGCAATTCAAAAGTATTTTATGGTTTAATTTTAACACTTGCAAATGTCCAACAATGTTGTAATTCTTAAAATATTTTCCCATTTTTCACTTTCCTTCTCAAAAATTAAAAATATGAAAACCACAAATAATGTTTCAGAGCTTGTTTGCTGTTATGAAATATGAAACGGTAAAAATTATATTGTCATAGTGATGAAGAAAGTGCATTTGAAGGTTTTGTATCAATACAGTATCAAAAATTAACTTAAAAATATTTTATGTTTAAGATTTTCTTTATATATTGTTTACCCTTATTTATATTTTGCATCTTTGGATTACCATGTTATGTTGTAATTTCTTTAGATTTTACGATATTATTACAATGCAAAGGTAAAAATTAATGTCTTTATTATCATGCCATGACTGAGTGATATTAATTGTCATTGTTATAATCTTATATTTATTTATTTTTCTTAAATTTTTTAAGGAAGAATTTTCTCACATCCAAAATCTAGCAGAGGGTGCACAAGAGAATAATTTCACCGTTTGGTTTGGCCATTACCCAACTTCAACTATTGTTGCACCTCATCCAGGAGTTAGAGAGTTCATGAGGTAGCTATTGCATTTCACATTATGAGCTGAAACTGCTTGTTTTTAATGGAAATTGTTTTACTTTGTTACATCTAATATTTTGCAAACTGCTAAGTGATATTT
This sequence comes from Octonoba sinensis, assembly GCA_038502835.1. Classification (NCBI taxonomy): domain Eukaryota; kingdom Metazoa; phylum Arthropoda; class Arachnida; order Araneae; family Uloboridae; genus Octonoba; species Octonoba sinensis. The sequence continues at coordinate 60,419,325 of CM076603.1, forward strand.
ACTATATGCAGGGCCATGCCATTTTGTGCTTGAACGCAGGGCAGAAACTTTAGGGGGCGGCAATCTCTTGCTTTTTCAATTAATTAAAAAAATTTTTTAGAATAAGAGTAGGAGATTTTAAAATACATTTTAAAACCATTATTGGGGAGGCTAAGCCTGCTTAAAACAAGCTTATATCAGCCATAACAGTCGATAATAAAGCAGCATAAACTGAAACAAATACCAACCTACCTATTAAGGCGGAAAATGATGCCAAAGGCTGATGGTTTTAATTGTAATCGTAGTATTCAGCTGTACTAGAAATCAGTTAGAACTAGAGCACGGTTTTGGTTAAAAAATGGGCTTCGCTCCTGAGGACAACATTAAAGTCGATTTCCAATTGAGGCCAATCACTTGCCAAAGACCTTTTTTCTTCAACCAGTCGGCTATAAAAGAAAAGAGGTACCAGAACACTTACCTCTCATTCTTCCATCTCTTTATATGAAGATTCATTCTTGTGGTCTTGTTCACAAGAAAAAAGCTTGTTACTTGGGAGATTTTTGACCTCCTTCAAACAGCTTAGGCGCATGGGTGAAAAACAAGCAGCCACAGTATTGAAAATTTCAAAAAGTATAAGATTAGATGAATCTGATTGCAGGGGTTATTGTGCATGTTAGGTCAGTTTAAAGGCTAGTATTAAGAAACGCTACTGAAGCATTGATTTTCAAATGAGAAAATGTGTCTGTTTCAATGTAGCACCAGATGCAGCAGTACAGCTAAGGGAATGAAAATCCTGCACCTTTCCTTTCTGGTGAAAAATATCTAAAGAATAGTTGCATTGTAAGCTAGCTAGGGTATGGTTTCCATTTCATTTAGGACAACAATTAAAAACTTTTCTCTTCAGGGTGCTACAAGGAAGTATCTGCAAAAATCTGTCCTTATGGTACTCTAGTTTATGTAAAGTGAGGCTTGTTAGAGTGCACAAGAAGAGGGATGAATATGTCTAAATTTATCATTTGTTATTTTTTGAAGATGCCACCCAAAAACTGAAACGAAGCTAAAGGCTTACTTAAACAGCTAAATGTAATTGACAGAGTATTTATGTCTATCCTCTTAGGCTGCCAAAAGTCCTAGGGTCTGGGAAGAAAATGAAAAAGGATGAATGAATGTCTCAGCTGCCACAGAATTTTATTAATCATGGATTAGTGGTCTTGAAGAATTTAAAAGTGTTATCATAAAAACAAATCTCAATCTATAAAAAAAAAAAAATCTGGAAAAAAAGAGAGAAAACACTGCATGCATGCAAAAAAGATAAAGCAAACAAACTTCCACATTCCATGTTATAATGTACTTAACTTGAGCTAATTTTTCTGGAAATTCAAGGATTGTTTTCCTGCTTTTGCTGATTTTGTGTGTGTGTAGGGGGGGGGGGGATTGAGGGGCAGCATTTTCTTAGAGCACAGAGGTGCACAACACCTTAAATATGGGGTTGACTATATGTACAACGTATATATCCAAATTATCAAATATTTCCAGTTGATAAATTTTACTTTTCTTGATATTGTTTATTTTTGCAATTTACCCTTTTTCTTCCCTTACATCTTTTGAACTTATTAATATGTTGTGGGTTAACTGTAAAAAATGTATTGCATGTATGGGTTTGGGGATTGAAGAGAATCCCTTTTCTAATTGAAATATATATATATAAATATATATGTATATATATATATATATATACACACACTATTCAAACTTTTTATTTCTGAACAGAGGTTACTTCTTAAATAGTCATATTCTAGTAAAGTGAGAAAAAAAAAATAATTGGTAATATTTATTTGTTTTAAATTTATAATTAAAGTTTTCTTTAATTTTGACATTTTGCATAATATTTGAGTAAAACATAGATGATGCATGACTTAAGAATAAGGTATAGCTCTAAAATGTAAAATTAACTGATAGTGTTTTAATACAATATTTAACACTAAAAGGAAGCATGAGGCAGTTTTCAACCATTTCTAAAGTTTCATTTTACACTAAGTTGCTACTAATTATAGTAAAATTTTTTAAGTTACATTAACTTGTCCTACTTACCGTCTTTTAGGAAAAGCCAATGCAATTGAAAGTTGCATTATAATTAGTAACAAATTATGCAAAATGGAAGCTTCCAAACAGTCAAAATGACTGGTCTGCTAAATCGAGTGTTAAAAAGAAATTGAAACTCAAAACTTTTGAGAAACCCCCCCCAAAAAAACTAAGTTTTTTCATCAGAAATCTGGAAAAAAATCCCGGTGAGTTGTGATTTTCAAAGAAAAAAAAAGAGGGATTTTTTTTTTCAAATGTTGACTTTTCTGCTGTTCTTTTCAGATAGCATTTTGTTGGGAAATTTTGAATATTTAAGTGTCGAAGGTTATAATGCTACATTGGAATGTCGTTTTTAGAAACAGATGACTCCTGCTTTCCTTTTTATTGTTTTAATAGACAGCTTTAGTTTTGGGTATACTTTTGCTTTTTTTAAAGGATTGCAGCATTCTACAATTACCTCACCAGTATACTGTATTTGCCTATATTTTGCTAAAATTATGCATTAAAAAGGCAATTAACCTCCTTACATTTTCCTTTTTTTTTTTTGCAGTTTTACTATAAGTGTTTGCTGGTTATTATGTCTAATCCTTTGACTTCAAAATTTATGCCTTTTTGCTCTTTGTGTGTTTTTCAGACATAGTGGCCCATATTTATGTGGGCACTTGCATACACTTGGAGGTATGGTTCCTCAAATGTATACATTACAACCTCAAGGAAATCTTGAATTGGAGCTAGCTGATTGGAAGGAGAATAGAAAGTAAGTGATTTTGTATCTTCTAAATTTATACCAGAGCTAAAAAAAGGGTCTAGCTTTCTTTTTTGGTTTCTACTGCTGAGGATACTCTAAAAGAAAAAGAATGTAGCATTTAACCCCTTCAGGACGTTTTTCTGCAGAAGGAAGTGCTCGCACAGGCGAGGCCTGCTAAACGCAGTCTTTCACTACTGGCCAGTGAATGTTATATAGTTCAATTTTTGAAATTGATGTGCTTTTCTCAATCATTCAGAGAAAATTTTAATCCTAAAAATAATCTATTCTAAATAATTAAGAAATCTAATTTTAAGTAAAAGAATAAGTGCTTTAGTTTGATTTTTTGTTAAATATCTTTTTTATTTTTACTTCCATTTTATATCATTAAGTTGAAGACTGATATTTTAAAACTTTTTTTTAAGTTTTGATGATTGGTATCAATTGCTGCTCCCTGAGAGTTATTAAAAATTATATGAAGAAAAAAACTAATGCTTTAAAATTTTTCCTTTTTGGAACAAATTATCTGGGAGACAGGTAAAATCTTAATCAAAAATCCCCACCTTCTCAGCAAAATCCTATGTTTGCACCTGAAAGGTGTACCACTTAAAAAAAAAAAAAAAATTAAGAAAAGTTCTCACAATTTAAATAAGATCTTCATATAATGTGTTATCAAATGTTTTAAACTTTTTTTTTCTTTCAAATTTGTGCTTTTTTATACTTGATGGCTTTTATTTATAATTGATAAACTAATTCTTCTTTCATATTTAGTTTGGTTTTGATATGGACGAATTATGGTTATTGCATCTTACAGGTACCGGATCTGTGCAGTGGATCATGGAATCTTTTCTTTCACAGACCAGTATTTAAATGATTGGCCTCTCATATTGATTACTAATCCTAAGGAAGCTATGATGACTATGCCTACTATAGAACCCTTATACAGAATTTTAAAGTCTACTCATATCAGGTTAGCTTATATTTTATTTGTATAAAATATTCATTTGTTATATTACTAGAATAAATTTTGCACCTCACTTTCGCTTAACTTGCATATCCATGTTACCATTGTTTAAAATTTTTTTATTTAGTTCCATAAAAAATTATGCATGGAGTAAAGCCGTGACTTATTTCTAAGTTGAGTATTCAAATTTATACTTTAAGAAACAGTTAACATTTCATATTATTGTTCAACTTTTATACTTAAATAACTTCAATAAAGTTTCATTATAATGCTAGATATTCACATGGTCCTATTTATTATGAATTTTGACCAAAAGTCTTTAAAGCAACTTAAAAACTATTATTTCTGTTTATTATTCTTATTATTTTTTAAAATTTTGTCGTCTTAATTTTACAGGAGAAAAAAAAAAGAAAAGAAAAAACATTTGAATGTAACATATCTTTATTTATTAGGGCTCTTGTGTTTTCACCTCATCCCATTGAAAGTGTTCAGTTTCAACTAGATGGTGGTCTGTGGAAGAACATGAATTCTTCTGAATCTCCACTTTACACTGCTCAGTGGGAGCCAATGTTATATGAAGAGGGCTTGCATACTATTGCCATCCATGCCAGAGTAAGTTCTTTTATAATTTAACTTGGATGTAAAGATTATGTTAAACTGTTCTTTTACAATTCAAAAGTAGTTACTAGGTACTATGCTTTTAATTAGATTTTACAATAAAAAAAGGTTATGCATATGTGTAAAATGTGTGTATGTATGAATATATATATCTATATAGGAAGACAGATATGAAGAAAAAAGGGTTAAACGGAAAAATATACACTTGTCACCTAAATATGCGCAAAGCAGCTATAATTTAAGTATAGCAATATGTAACAGAAATGTAGTAAAATATTTTTGAAAGGTTTTTGCTTTTGATTTGGGAGGTGCTCTGCATTCCTCATTCTTTGAGACAAACCAACTAACAACAAGTCCTTGTCTCATTCTCAAACTTTAAAAAAAAAGATTTGAAAACCTTTAAAAAATATTTTACTACATTTCTGTTATATATATATATATATATGTAACATTACATATACATATATATTTTTTAATATATTATATTTCTTTTCATTAAGAAAAATGAAAACATTTGTTCTTCAATATATTTAACAAAAAATAAGGATTGACTAAGTTTGGATTTCCTAATAAAGAAAGCAATGTAGTGTGTAAAGAGGAAAAATGACGACGACATTTCCTGAATCAGTCTGCACCTGCATGTGGGCACCCCTAAATTAGATTTTTTCCTGATTTTCAAGTGGAATAAAGCAAGTAAATAAAAAGGGAATTTTTCCAACAAATAAATAAAAAGAGTGAGAAATACATCTGTAATTTAGAGCAGAATATCTTACTGTAAGGTGTTAAACATCATTCTAAATGTTTATCCATCAATTGTAAATATTTTGCAAGTTGTCGTCATTTGGAAGTTCATGCTTAAAAAACTAAAGATACTAAACCATGTAGTTAATGCGAGTAATTATTTTTTATTTTTTATTTAGGATATTGAAGGAAATGAGCAGACTAAAATAACAAGTTTTGCTTTGGATGGTAGTCGACCTAAATTTCCACTTGGTGCCAGGTTTGCTCTCAGGGGTCACATATCAGTTGTAAGATTTTTTTTCTTAAATTTTGCATGAAATGCTTAAATTTTAAAATATTTACTAAAAAGAAATATTTTATTACAGGTGATGTAATAAAATATTCAACTAAGATTCACTTTACTACACCTTTTTAAAATTAAAAATGCTTAAAAAATGTGTTTTAAGTAATTAAATCTACTTCTTCAAGAATCAAAAATGTTGGATATTTTAACCTATAGATATATATATGTCAGGTTTTGCATGTGTGTATCTAAGTTTTCTATACAAGTCCACACCCCTAGATGGATTCAAAAGGGTCAGGCACAATATTATTTCCTAAAAGGAAAAACTAACAAGGTACTGTTTAAATTAATTTTTTATTTCTTGTCATTTTTAAGACATTTTGTAGGTACATAAATGAAGAGAAATCCATTAATCTTTAAAAAATGTTATTGCTTTAACTTGTTTTATTTTATTGAATTTTTAAACTTTGTATATTTAGTGTAAAAGACTTATCTGGTCTGAGTGGACACTGTGCAAAATTTACTATTTAAATCCACACTATGTATCAATGCCAGGTTTGGAACATGAATTGAATGTTTTTTATTGTGTGCCCATAACAATTGTAAAAGCAAATAAAAACATTTAATGCTTTAACGTAACAGTACCCTCCTACTCTATACTTATGATGAATGCTTTCATTTAAAGCAAAGTTATTAAAGTTAACCTCGAATCAAACCAGCATAAATGTTTCCGCTGTTCCATATATTTTTATTCATCTTTCAAATTAGAGAATTAGTTTGCTCTTAAATGTTTTTAAAACTATTGAAAAATATGCCCATGTAATTTTAAAATGAGCATGCTTGAAAATTATCGCATATTTTTAAAATTTATTTCAGGGTCAGATAATATTTGGAAGTGTTTTATTAATAACTTTGATGCCTCTATGTGTATTAAGAATCTGCCTTTGTTTTGGAAAAGGTATGAAACATCTTATTATAGCTCTTTTTAAGATTATTGCTGTGCTAATTTTAGTGATATACTCATGTAACTAATCCGCATTTTAGTTAAAAATGCATTTAAAAATTTACTATACCAGTTAATTATTACGAAAAAAATTCAACATTCATTCTATTTTAAAAAAGTGTTTTAGGATGTGTTTTAAGAGGGACAAAGCTAGTGTGTCCTCTGAGGTAGCAGTTAAAAATTGCACCATTGAGAAATTTCAGGGGTCTTTTACAGCTTTTTTTTTTTTTGAGGGGGGGGGGGGGAGCAGGGTGCACTATGACTAAAAAAAAACATGCCATCACTCTTGGGTTGGATGGGCATCCCTGATCAATTGGTTAACATGTGACCACCTCAGTATGAAACACACACACACACAAAAAAAAAAAAAAGGAAAGAAAAGAGAGAAAGAAAGAAGAAAAAAAGTATGGTAGGTAGAAGTTTAATTTGAAACCAACTAATCCTACCGCTTTGGTTAATCCTAATCTGTATTTAGAAGTTTCCAAAAATTAAATTTTTTACACCCTCCTGGTCTAACAACAAGTTCCATCAAGAACTATACAAGCCTACTCTTTCTATACACCAACTTCTGATTTATAATCTAGCTATCTCTCCCTTTCTCATTTAGCTTTAGTTCTTAATTACTTCAAAAGCATCTTTTTCAACTTTTAATACATATTCATTCCCTCACTCACTCATTCATTTATTATTTCCTTTATTTATTATTCATTTATTCATTCATTCTTTCTTTCACTCACTCACTCATTCATTCAGAAATATCCTTAAAAATCCTGACAAAAAAATTTCATAGGAAAATAGGCTTGTTTCGTTCTGGTTGAACTTTGTATCTGTACATGTTCTATGCCATAAGATCCTTCCGATAAAATTTCTTTCAAGCAAATCCATCTGTCAGATCAGGATTTATATAGGATTGAAATTCTCCTCAGGCACTAATGTTTTTTTTTTTGAACTGTTCGAAATTGAGCAAAAATTGTTGAAGTCAAAAAATATTTGTTGCTGAGAGCTCCTTTGAATAAGCTTGTTCAAAGGAACTTGGATTTTATGTCCAGAGTTTATAAAATGCGTTTCATAGTTCCCTAATACCGCTAATGTTAAGATTTTTTGAACTGTTCAAAATTGAACAAAAAATTGTTCATATCAAAAAATAAAATATGGAAATGAGATGTAATCGCCGAGATCTTGCGAATTTGACAATTTCCTCAAAAGCTATTGGAAAGGGGCAGACCGACTGACAGACACACATTTTCCCCATCTCAAAACCCTGCTTTCCAATTTTTTATTTTTTAATCTCTATTTCATTATCTCACTTATTTTTGACTTTTTGCTGGATTCATATAATGCAAATTCCAGTGCAAAAGGATGCAATATAACAACCTCTGTGTCAAACTAAGCACAGCAATTTATCAATCTCAATTGAAGATCAATTGTATCCTAAAACTATTCAACCCTCTGAAAGTAATAACTGTTTCTGACAAACTGTTCCAAACGGCTATAACCTTATTGAAGTTGTAAATTTTCCTAAAGTTTAGGCTGCGATTGAAATGGTTTGATACAGAGGTTTCTAAATGGTGGTCCATGCATGTCTTGGGAGTGATCCTCAGAAAGGTTCTCCCTCAGATAGAACAAGAAGTTCCGTCTAGAACTATACGAGCCTACTTTCCCGTATACACCAAATTCAAATTTATAATCTAGCTATCTCTTTCTCTCTCTTTCTTATTTATCTTTAGTTCTAATTATTGAAAATATACCTTTTTCAACGGATAATACATATTCATTCACTCACTCATTCATTCTTTCATTTATTCAGCCATGCATTTATTCATTCATTCGTTACCTCATTCAAGTGTTTATTCATTCATTTACGCAGTCATGTATTTATTCACTCATTTATTTATATTTTCATTTATTCAATAATTTATTCATTCATTCTTTTCCTCATTCATTTATTCATTGATTTATTCTTTCACTCTTTCATTGATTCATTCATTCATTATTTCACTCATTGAGTCACTGAGAAATATCCTTGAAAATCCCGATCAAAAAATTTCATAGCAAAATAGGCTCGTAAGTTCTGGATAAACTTTCTATTTCTACATGTTCTACGTTATAAGAGCTTTCCGATAAAGTTTGTTCCAAGCAAATCGGTCCGTTAGATCAGGATTTATATAGGGTTGAAATTTCCCCGTAAGCTCCGTGTTAATTTTTTGAACTGTTCAAAAATGAACAAAAACTGTTCAAATCAATATTTCACGCCGAGATCTCCTTTCAATAAGCTTTCAATAGGAACTTGGCTCTTGTGCCCAGAGTTTACAGAATTTGCTTCAATTTTGTCCATAGGCGCTAATGTTAAAATTTTTTGAACTGTTCAAAATTGAACAAAAAATTGTTCAAATCAAAAAGTAAAATATAGAAATGAGATGTCCTCGCCGAGATCTTTCGAATGCAAAAAGAATTTTTCCAATCGGACAATTCGTTCAAAAGTTATTAGGGGGGGGACAGACCGACAGACAGACCGACAGACACACTTTTTCCCCATCTCAATACCCTACTTTAAAATTTTTTATTTTTCAATCTTTATTTAATTACTTCACTTATTTTTGACTTTTCTTGATTTTTAACGATATTTTCACGATACATTAAGCCTTCTTTCATGCTTTATTATTATTATTTTTTACTTTTACGGGAAAGTAGGCTAAAAATGGTGCCTCTAAATGCCGATATATGCACCAAATATATCCAATGACTATCAGAGTTTGAATTAGATCTAAGCATTAAGGTGAGCATTTTTAACAGGTTAAGGCACTATAAAAATTCTCTAGAATGCATTTTTTGTAACCAAATTTTGAAAAATTTTTTGAAGGGGGATCCTTGGGTACCCTTTGTTTTGCCAAGGAATATTGGAAATCACTTGGAAGGTGATTTCATCCTCTTACAATTCTTAGGTAGGGGAGGTCTGCACATGGTTTAATTTCTTTCTTAGCAGCCCAGATTTCTGCATGTTGGGAAAATGGGACCTATGACCTTAAAACAATGTCCTCTAGTTCTGCATTCTAGGACTAAATATTATGATATTTACAATCTAAGAAAGTGTATTAACTAAGCGGAAAAGGGAATCTCAAAGAAAAGTTAATTACTAAGCAGATGTTCAAAAAAGAAGAAACTTATTTTTGTCAGTATGGGTCGAACCATAACTATATCACCTTGCAATGTTGCTTTTTTGTTTAGTTATGTTTTGAGTCTGTAAACATGTTTCTTGTGACCATTCTTAAATAATTTTTTTACATGATTTGCTTAAAAATTAAATAAAAGAACAAAAAATTATAAGTGTTGTATCTGGAAGAGTATCGCATTAAAATTTTCTTTTAAATTTAAGCAGCATAGCATTTCTTCCATGAATTGCAGCTCAATTAAGAAAAGCTTCTTGAGGGCTCAACATGACTATGCAGATTTAAACTTTTCAATTCTTTCATATTCCAAAACAAGCATCTTATATATTTTATAGTACTTTATTAGTGTAAAAATTTGCAATTTGTAGCTTGAAAAGAATAATAATTTTTGGATTAAAATTTCTTTGTTCTTTAGGAGATGTTATTCAAGAAAATTCTGAAAGAGGCTGCTGCAATAGACTTTTGTTCAAGCTAAGCCTGCTGACTAGTATAGATATGGTGTTTTGGCCTATTGTGTTTGGAGCTTTATATGTTGCCATTGGTATGTTTTACTTATTTTATATTTATTTGAAATTGCCTATAACTTAATAAAGTTGTCAGACAATGCAAAAATAAACTATATTTATGTGTAAGCATGTTATAAACATAAAGCAGGTGAACTGGTGTCTCATCAGCAGTAAAACCTGTAGGGTTGTATCAAGAGGTGTAGGGAAAAAATACAGTGAAACCTGTGTACGTTGATCACTTGTGGTGCAGCACTTTAGTGGTCAACTTAGACAGGTGGTCAACATATAAAGATTGAGGTAGGGGGGGGAAGGGCTAATTCTGCTCCTGACAAAAGTGGTCCACTTAGACAGGTGGTCAACTTTACAGGTTTTACTGTATTTGAATGAAAAACAAATAGTTTAAAAGGTTTAAAAAGGGAATGCAATCTACATTGCTAGCTCTAGGGTAACTCCTCAGTTTTAAAGTTATGGAAAGTCGCATATTTCGATTGTGATCGAAATTTGTCACAATTTTCAGTTAAAAATACTCAAAAACCATGGAAATTGAAAATTTATCATGGATTTAGGGCTCTGGAACCTATAATATAAATGTGCTAATTCACCATTTTTTCTGTTTTTGGAATATTCACCATATTCAAAACTAAACTGCTTGGCAATGTATGTCTTATGCAAAAAAAAAAAGATTCCTAGAATTTGTCCTGAATGCTGTACAGTACCAATTTACTGTAGCGAATAAAATAGTAATTTTATTTAAATTTAGCTGAAATGTGTCCACAAAATAGAAATCTTTTATCGGTAGTTCGCTAAATTCCATTTTTTGGATTTAAGAACCTTGTAAAGGGTCCAATTCTAGAGTTGGAAATTTGTGAAATCTTTGCTTTTTGGGTGTGAAAGGTTTATAAATGTAACTCCTATTTTCTTCTAAATACTATTATTATTCTATATAATAATATTGAAGCACATATTTACAAGATTAACATGCTCTACGTAGAAAGTTGTTATATTAACATTTTAATGTTTTTTATCCGTAAAAATTAGTTTTCTTTAAAGATTAGCTAAAATATTTCAATCAGGGTTTGTCGATATACATCAATCGATATACATCATGATATCTATTTATTTTAAAAATATTGGAATTTTTGATATTTTTACTTATGTGAAGTATTCCGAAAATAGCATTATGCATCATATTTTTTGTCTAAAAATTAGAATATTAAATTTTCACTTATTATTGAAAATTAAACTATAATTTGTAAATAAAATGCTAAAAGGAGCTAACAAAAATAATTTCTACACACCTGAAATGTCTCTAGTAATGACTTTTTTTACAAAAAATACCCCATTTCCGAACTTAATGTTTGAAGACTTTTCTACTTCACCCCTTTTACCCTGTTAGCACGTGGCCTTAGGGCTGCCCTCCCCCGGGCACGGGTAAGTGAAGTTCGACGACAGCAATGTTTGAAGACTAGTTCTTAGCTGTTGAACTATTGATTTTGTGGGACATTATTAAAATTAAACAGTCACTAAAAGAAAATTTCTGCAACTTAGTTAGTCAACTGTTTACTGCTTCATCAACTACAGCACCGTAAGAGAGAATTTTCTCTAGCTTTGGTGTAGTTCAGTCGAAATTGCGCAAGAGGCTATTAACTGAAAAAGTGGACCAACTTGCATTTTTGTTTAAATTTTTGAACAAAAATAATAAATTTCATTTTGCGTTTGAAGTTTTGTTAAAGAAATAAAACATTTTTGAAATTTGAGATAGTTTCATATTTTGTGTTTTGAAAGAGAAAAATGTTTTACTTAGAATTTTGTTATAAAAGCTTAAAAAAGAGAGAGAAAAAAAATATGTATTTATCATAATTATATACACAAAATTAATTACTATTTTATATTAGAATAATGTTTTATATAATATGTAAAATGTATTGGTGTGTAAGTTGCATTAAATAAATCTGAAAATATTTATCACAACTTATACTTTTGTCCATATGTAAAGTTTATCAATTTAATAATTATTTTTGGAAAATTTACTATTATTATTTTTAGAGTTATTATAGTTTCAAATTTTTTATATTCTTTATGAATTCTCGATGTATGTAAATTTTTTAACTTCTTCAATTTGAAACAGTGCTGTTTGCAGAATTTATGTTTATTTTCAGGTCCTTGGTTTGTTGGTTATATTATTGATGATCAAGTTAGCATTTGTTTCATTTGGGGTATTTTTATTGGGTCTAAATTCCTGCCTGGTGGTCTCACTTACTTTGCTGGAACTGTTTATGTAAGTTTAATTTATGTGAGACATGTTTTAATATTATATTCATTCTATTTTAATTCAGCATGCTGTCTGTTAACATGTTGAGTGCCATGAAAATTTATAAGAAAATTCCCATCCTTTGCGCTGGTATTGTGATCAGTAATTAGTTACTGACAAATGGCGTGACCTAAACAAAAAGTTTTGCGTTTGTCACTAGTGACTAGCGCGGCCTGAACAAAATGTCATCGGTATGCTAACTCTAGTGTTGACTTAAGTTTTATAATTTTTGGTAAATTTTGAATTTTCTTTGTTAATTTATTTAATGCTTAAAAAATTTATCAGTTTTTTGATTTTCCTTATAAAATATCTGACTCAAGGGAATTTGAAATCTGGATGATCATTCTAAGAGTAAAAGTGGTTGATTTTTCACATTTTAAGCAGGGCCGCTGTAAGCGGGCGCCATGCGAAAGGGGGCGGCAAATTCAGAATCGCAATTCGAAATTTCGTCATAGATTTTTTTCAAAATATTGAAAAAATCTTTTTCTTCACATGGCGGCTATTTTCTCCAGCTGCCACACTTGATAAGCTTCTTTTGTTCTCTGAAAACGACGCCCCTCCCCTGCTCTACAAGAAAGAGAACTCTTAACTTATCGGACTATTGCGAAATCTGAAATAAGGCGGGTCGCCTCGGGTTCAAAGAAGGGGACACACACTGGTAGCGATATTTTTGGTCTCCGTGGTCATTCTAATGTTTTCCCTCGGGATGTCCGATTTAAGAATAGGAACAGCTGGGATTCTAATGTTCTTGAGAAGTTTATCAGGACCAGTCAACTTTTCGCCACGTCGGTCTGTCAATTTGCCGCCCCTTCTCTTGGGAGCCTCTTTACTCTTGCGAATTCAGGCAAAGGTAGTAATGTACAAACAGGTGCAGACTGATGACTGAAAAACTGATGGCTTGCTCTTGTATGACGGTAAGTTTTTTTTACCAAAATCAGGAAAAAGCATTTTCAAGCATTTCTTTTTTTAAAATAAAACAAAATGAATAAAGCGTCGTCTCTAAAAATGTACTGCCCGGCGCTCAGCACAACTTTGGCACTAGTGTAACTAAAGATTTAATTTAAAATATTGGCGTTATTTTGATCCCCATTTACATTCAATCATAATCATTATTTTAATCCCTTTTTTTGACCGGCTGCGTAGCATTTATTAAGGAAAAGATCAGAAAAAGAAAAGAGCAAAAAACAAAATAAATCTTAGATTAAGAATTTTATAAAAGTAAAGGTGGCAACTTGCTGTCTACACTATTAAAATCTGTCCGTGTCTGTCTGTATGTCTGTCACCTCATCTCCTCGAGAACGGGCGGCGGTGCGACGTCGCGGCGGGTACCGTCGGATGCGGAATTTTCCGGGGAAGCCATATTGCCCGGTCTCATCCGTGTCCGGCTTTAATTAGCAGAGATATTAATTAAAAACGCTATTTTTTTGCAAGTTTTATTTTACTTTTTCATTGTTGCATCCTTCCAACAATATATAATGCAGATGTTTGAATTAAAATCAATATGCAGTTGTTGCCATTGTTGTAAAACAAATGTCAACAATACTAATAATAAATGTTTCTCTAGCATTTTGAGTGAGGCTTCGCTGTATTTACAATAATAAATTTAATCCTTCTTTCTTTTTAATTTATTTATCGTCTGCCATCTAATAAAAACTATTTTTCGTAATTTAACGGAGACTTTTTAAGATTGTGTCAATTATTCTGAATGCATGAGAGGAAAACGGCGTAAAATCGAAAAAGGATTGAAAGGGACGATTAATTGTAATTATTCTTATGCGTATTTTTTATATTTCTCTATTATTAATATCAGTCCGGGTCTGTATGTCTGTGTATGGATATATAATAAAGTTTTTCAATGCCGTGTTGTATTTAAGCTCGCGCAGCACCGGGCTTACAATGGTTTCTTAACAAAAATCGAAAGCCCAACCAAAAAAAAAAAAAAAAACTACTTTTTAACCGACTTCCCAAAGGAAGGAGGTTATACATTCATATTGTATGTATGTCGTTTTTTTTTTTTGTTTGTCCACTCAAAACTTCTTACCGGATGAACCGATTTTCATGAATTTTTTTTAATCGATCGAGGGTGGTTTCCCATAGGTCCCATACCTTGGTTTGGCCATATTCGATAATTAGAAAAAAAGTTATGGGCTGATATGTGGTAAATTTTTTGCTTTTTCATCCATAACTTTTGACAAAATGAACCGATTTTGATTATTTTTCTTTGATCGATAGAGGGTCGTCTAGCTCAAATATCGCACATCAGTTTGACTACATCTGTTTTTTAGGAAAAACTTTTATGGGTGAAAAATAAGTATTTTTTAACCGACTTCACAAAGGAAGGAGGTTATACATTCATATTGTATGTATGTCGTTTTTTTTTTTGGTTGTCCACTCATAACTTCGCACCGGATGAACCGATTTTCATGATTTTTTTTTTCAATCGATCGAGGGTGGTTTCCCATAGGTCCTGTTCCTTTGTTTGACCATATTCGTTAAATAGAACAAAAGTAATGGGCAGAAATGTAGTGTGTTTTTGGTTTTTTCATCCATAACTTTTGACTAAATAAACTGTTTCGGGATTGCTTGGAATCCCTTTTTCAATGCGACAGGGAGCTTCTAGATGCAAAACATCCAAATGAAGCAGACAGAACAACAAAAACAAAGCTTATATAGCCTAAGAATTATCTGTAAACCAATGAGAATAAAGGCAGCGTGAAGTGGAAGTAGAAGTAGCAGGAAGACACCAATAAGAGAGCAACAAACAAATCCAGTTGAAAGTACAGGAAGTAAAAAGGAATATCAATAAAAATAAAGCAAAAAAGACGACAGCATGCATAAAAATTGCAAAAATAATAAAATAAAATACAAAGAATAAAATTGAAATAAAAATAAGTACAGAAACTACCAAAACAAAATGCAAAACAAAGTACACATGTAAAGGAGGGGGAGGGGAGGGAGGGAGGAAGGAGAAAAATAGACACAAAAAAGGAAAACAACAAGAAAACATAGAAAGAACAACAAATTAAAGAAATTTATGCCAGACCTGTGAAAAATAAGGAGTTGAGGAAGAATCATTAACCAAATTAGAACTATTCCTGTTAATATGATAAGCTTCCCAAAAGTCAAGCTCTAAAGGGGAAGAACATTTTTGAATAAATTTACCAGAATTGAAATCAAAAGAGTGGTTGGAATTCCAACAATGTTGAGCAATGCTAGACTTATTTAACTCTTGCTTTTGTACATAACCTTTATGCTCATTTAAGCGAATTTTCAGAGCACGTTTTGTCTGCCCAATGTAAGAAAGGCCGCAACGGCAACTAATTTGGTAAATACCCCAAGTGTTAAGTTGATCGACAGGATCCTTAAGAATACTCTTTGTGAAATGAGAATAAACTAAATATATTTGTGTAAATGAAAGTAAACGCTAAAAGGAAAACACAAAATCTGCACAATTGGTGCATATTATGTGCGTCGAGGTTACGAGGAAAATTCTATAAATCTACATTTCACTTGTATGTGCTTAAAACACTTTTTTAATTTAAAATAATAATTGCGATTCAATTTTTAAAAAAAATTTTATTTGATTCATATATGTGAAATAAAACATGATTTATCTTACGTATTTATTTAGATACGTTACGGCCAAAGCCCGAATTCGGTCACTTTGCGAATTGGCCGTAACAAATATAACCTTTACTAGCGTAATAAAAATGTAGTTCTATAAATTAATTATTTAAAACTTTTAGCGACCTTACTAAAAAATTATGCTCTAAAAGAATGTTCTTTCTTCTTGTTATATTGTTTAAAGAGTAAATAAAAAGTTTTGGTACCTAATTAAATATGAGAAACATAAAGAAACTTTTAAAATCTGTTTTCTTGGCAAAGGTGGGAAAAGGCTCCTGTAGGGAATCCGTATGATTTCGAGACATTGTTTACTCACCATCAAAACTGTTATTTCGTTTCACACATTAAAAAAAAAGGAAACAATATGACACAAAATATATTAATGAAGCAGTTTAATGTAAGAGGTGGGAGGAAGGGAGATAAAGTATGTAACGTAAAACGTGTGAAAGTGGTTTTAATATGCCTGGAAAACATAAGAGATTTTAAAAATACTAACAAAAAATTTTAAAAAGAAAAGCGCAATGAATAGATGTGCATTTTCCTTTTCAAAATCAGCTCATAATCTAAATTTGTTAATCCAGGGGTTAACATCATGGGAGGGGGAGGTTAATAGCGTAGAATGCACCATTGAAATTTTAAGGGGGGTTGTTACCATAGCAGGGTTCGTACGGTCCTTAAAGGTCCTTAGAAAGTCCTTAATGTTAATTTTCATTTTTAAGGTATTAAATAGTCCTTATTTTTTATTCCAGGTGCTTAATTTTTTTTGTTAAAATAAGAAAGTAGCCATGCGCTTCATTTGTTTGCAATCTTTTGTATTCTTCGCAAGAATCAAACTTCTTTCATTTCAACTACTTAATTGAACCTCAAATTTGGTTTGCTCGGAACCGGTACTAGTATCGTGGCTTTCGGACAGACCCAAAATGGCGGATTGACATAAACATCAACGCATCTTTACTTCAAATTGCAGTGCTTTCTCAACTGGTAGATAAATAAGTAACTTTTTGTTTTGAAAAGGTGTAACTAAATTGATGTGTTATTTATTTTTACAAAAAAAAGAAAATATATTCATGGATTTTGATAAAATGCTTCAAATTACAACACCCAATTCAGTTAAAATAAACTTGTACCCACCTACATGACAGCTCCCAATTTGTATGAAAAAGCAATGATCTCCTGCAATTGTATGAAAAAGAAAATCGAGCTACATCTTTAAAATAAAAAAAAAAATTAGTTGACAAGTAGAATAAAAGCACCAAGCATTTGTACAAAATGCAATGGTGCCCAGTAACTGGGCACCGTTTAAGACCACAGAAAAACAAATCTCACAAGTTCCCCCATTTTGCTTTAAATAAAGAAAAGAAAAAGGAATAAAATTTGAAAAACGGACTTTTAAGGACTCGAGGAGAAAAAGTTTAATAAATGAACAAAAGGTGGGAGTTTTCGAAAACGGGCCGAATTTCGGGATATCAAATTTAGTATTCGATACTATTTATTAAGTTTAGTTGCAAAGTAAATAATTAGTTTTTTGCATGAAAATTGTTACTAAATCATCTACATTCTAAACAATTATCAATAAGGCAAGTAGGAGCAGCTCTTAACAAGTAATCAGTAAATAAATATTGATTTTGGAACTTTTTTTTTTATTTAAGGGGGGGGGGGGATACTTCAAAGAAGCATGTTGTTGACATCTATTTCAGTAAAAGCGATACATATAATTAACATGTGGGCCCAAAAAAAAAAAAAAACTTTCAGATTTTTGCGATTGACCAATCATTTGCATGATTATCACTTATTTATACTGTTAAAGGTAAAAGAATGATTTATTTTCATTATCATTTTCCTTACGTCTTATGCTATAATTAGCGCCGAGTTGCCAACTCCCCCGATCGCTTTTCAGCTGATCTTTCGCTAAAAAATTTGTTCCCCCATTGTTTTTTTTTAGATCAAATAAATTCCCGTATCGAAAATTTGTTTTAAAGCAATGTTTTAATATTTAGTAAATTTTAGTAACCGATTGGCTTCGCGATCGTTCGCTGTGGGGTTTTGTTGTGTGGGAGATGATGGGTATGTGCTGCGTTAATCAAAATTTGTATCTCGTGAAATTTATTAATTTGCAGTAAATTGAAGGAATCGACCTCTTCTTAAACCTATACACCGTAATTGCCTAATGTTCCGTTTTCCCCTAGTTTTTCTGTTTGTATTTGTGAACTTCGAAAATTCGATTTTTTGCAAAAAGATCCGATTATTCAAGTTTATGTACAAGTATTTTTATCTAAAGGGATTGAACTACAAAACAAGAAAATTTTTAAAAAAGACATTGTTTTAATTTACAAGAATTTTCATAACTTATAATGCGAAAATGTAAAAACCTATTTTTCGGAAACTTGCAAACATCTAGCACGTGCTTCGCCAAAAATTGAACGCAGCTTTTGAGACTTCTATCTTTTTGCATCCTGTAAATATATCAATTATTTAAAAAGTTGACAGTTGTTTTAGTATTTGCAGCTTGTAGTCTGCTTGTTTTATTTTTTATTTAAGAGAAAATTTTTTAATTTTTTGAAACTTTATTTTAGTTAAATTTTGGTAGTTACTATTTGAGGGTAATTAATGTACAAAGTTTTAAGCGAATAACCCCATTTAATTTTTATGTTGTTTTCAAAATGAAATATTTTTCTGAAGTTGAATAAGTTTTTTCTGAAATTTTTGCAAGCTCTTCTAAATTCTTTTAAAAAATTATTTATGGCAGAGATAAAAATTTAAGTAAGCCGAAATTGAGATGCTGGCAGCATAAGTTAAGTAAAATGAAAAAAAAAAAAAATCTAAATTAAACACAAGTTCTCAAGACAAAATGCAGCGTTTTCTTTAACATTCTTTTTTATTTAAATTGTTTTTTATTTGACTTGTATTTTATAGCACTAACCATTTTTGATAATTTTTCATATCATGATAATTTGCTTATGTATGATTAATACTTGTGTTGTGAGCTTCTTATTACTAGCTTAATAATTAAACTCCCCGACTGTACTGGACATTAGAAAAGGAGCAAGCCAAAGAGAGCTCCATAAAAGTTTGTGTTGCGTTCCTAATAAAAATACGATGTTAAAATTTCCTCCTTTAATAATGCTCCCATTTGAAATAAAGTTAACAGTTTGTATATTTTGAAAAAATTGTGAGGTCCTTAAAATTTTTTGTAGGTCCTTAAAAAGTCCTTATTTTTGGTTTTGCCAAAAGCGTACGAACCCTGCATAGGGTTTTGGCCGATTTTGGGGGGTCAGGGTCGAATTCACCCATATTTAAACTTAAGGTCAAAATTTTCAAAATTCTCTTCTGAGAGATTCAGGTCAATGTTGAGCTGTGCCTTTCTTGTGTGCATTGGAGGTGCGATACCTTCAATGCTTGATTCATGGCAGAGTAGGTAAGTGTCCCCAATCGGGAAAAAACAGATGCTGAAAAGGTATGAATGCAGAGCATTTAAATTCTTTTTTTTTTCTTTTTGTCTGCAACAAAATGAAATGTTATCTATATAAAAATAATAGTAATAATGATGATGGAGGTAACCCCCCCCCCCCCCCGCCTTCGTATCAAAGGGGCGGCACGATAGGTTTTGCACACGGGCGCTCAGATGGCTAGAAGCGGGCCTGATTTTAAGGTTAAATATTTAATAAGGTATTAAAATAGCATCTAATTTGGAGGATAAAATATTTTCATTATTTTCTAATTAACAGAATAATTTTAAATTTTAAAAAGAATTGTGAATCATAAGTCAATCTAATTCTTGGATTGTTAAATGTGGTTAGAAGCATTCTATAAAATATGGAGTAAAATTAAAAATTCAATGTGTAACAGCAGCACAATGATGATGAAACACAAAAGTTTTTGAACAGCATAAATTGCCACATAGTGTTATGGTTTTGGTAGGAATTTCATTTTGTGCATTGACTGAGACAATTTTTGCTTTAACCAAAATTGATTCTATCAGGTATATTATGCCTTTGGAGAAAAATACATGTACTTTTTCTGCAGAATGATTTTGTTTTTCACCAAAATAATACTCCTACATCAAAATCCACTTAGGACTTTCTGGTTCAGAATAACAAAAGGCCTCACAGCCGAGTCCAGATTCACTATTTGCTGTCTCATGTGATTATTTCATTCGGGGATACTTAAAGTTAGTTAAATAAAAGAAATATAAACACTTTGCCTGGGCTTTAAAATGTATCTCCGAAGAGCTGCAGAAAATACCGCGAAACATCATAGAAAAAGCATTTTTCTCTTGGCTGTAGTGTTGTTGCCAAAGTTACTAAAGCACAACGTTTTCAACCCAAAAACACAATTTTATGCTATTTTTTTAACTTAATTGTAAAAACTTAATTATACTCATTGTAGCAAAATTTAGTTTGTAGAACTTTTGGATGTAAGTGACTAGAAAATGATCCTATTTTACTGTGAATGCAGTCTTAAATGTCTTTATCATGGACTTTGTTAATGAATCACAATTAGCATTTGGAAATGAGTGTCAGTATGCATTTGTGAAAATAAAAATTAATTTTTTACTTCATGTTTATGAAAGAAAACTTTTTATTTTAAATGTTCTGTAATAGATAGCAGGAAAAATACATTTTATACATTTTCTTTTTATTTTCTTTTCTAGCTTATCACTTTTTACATTCCCTTCATTTTGTGCCTCTCCCATTGTCTATATCACAGATATCGTAACATGACTGCTCCCTCACCTTCATCAAAATGCAAGATGGTATCGGCCGTGTGTCGACACTCAACTATGCTGTTATTCCTTGCCTGGCAAGCGGCAGTTGCTGTGAGTTATTTCTACTCCTATGGGACTATGGTACTTCTTTTAGGATTTGTGCATAGCTGGTCTGTGTTGGCTGCTTTGTTGCTGTGGTGTATCGTTTTGAGGTTGCCTGAAAATAGGTTGGGTTACGGTTTGGGTCGAGAAGTTCAACGAAACGTCGGCACACCTCTGCTGCCAGGTGGAAAGGCGGGAGCCCCCCTTGGCCGTTCCTTAGATGTTCTGAGTCCCACTTGATGACAAATATTCTATAAGGTGCTTTGAAATGGGGAGAGTGTGATTGTTTTCTGTCTCTTTTATGAGATGTAGTGTGTGATAAATTTGTAATGCACTTTGAAAACTTTGTTTTTATATGTATATACAAATGCATGTATGTGTAACTTTGTATAGATTACTTTATATGTTGGGTATAGATATCAAAATATTTATGCATATTGAAAACGAAGTTTAAATGTGACTTTGTGAATGGAAAACTTAAAAATTCCAAAATATTATTTAATTAGGGACAAAAATAATCATGAATTTTTTAAAGATCCTAATTGATTCATCTGAAACTAAAAGTACAAAGTGAAAGGTGATTACATGCAATGTTTTTTTTTTTTTTTAATTTATGTATGAAGCCTATCATGCCAAGTTTTAAAATTTGTTATATATTTGTTCCATATTTTAGTTGTATTTGATATGAAAGAATAGTTTGATAGATTGTTAAAATTGCGTAAATTAGTACATTATGTATTTAACTTGGAGTCATGATTTGTAAAAAAATATTTCTAAATTTTAAATTTAATTTTAAAGTCTAGCTTTCTCCGAGAGAAACAAAACTCTTATTAATGAACAAAAAGTACAATTAAGCAGGAATCTGAAGTTTTGTAATTTTCCAGTATTAAGCTAAAATTTGTAAATTCAATAGTTAAAGAAATAGAAAAGCCAATACTGAATAATTCTTTGAATATTAAATTATGTTCAAAATAGTACTGCATTCATTTCAGTTGTTCTACATTCACAATTTGTGTACAGTTGTTACAACAAAGAGTAAATGTTTATAATAGAAATGTAACAGCTAATGATATGCATTTATTCTTAGGAAAACCTTTGCATGTGCAATATTAATTTTTTTTTCTTCTGTTTGTTTTTGCTTGAAATAGTTCCTTTAAAACAGAAAATTGATTGAAAAATTAGTTAAATTCTAAAATTTGAGCAATACAGATTAGTTTTATCCTGATGTTACTATTTTTATAATGCATTTACAGTGTGTGAAAAAAATGTCTGAAATTAATAAACTTTGATAATTAATATCCTTCCTGAGCATGTTTATTAAATATATATATATATATAATGTAAAACAAAATAAAAGGTAAAAACTAAGCAAGGGAAAAAATTGTTTAGAAAAACATGAGCTCAAAAATGCGCTAAGCAGACATTTTAAAAGTAAAGCCAATGAGTAAAATCAAGTGAAAAATATTTATTATAAAAAGTATTAGAAATAAAAATTACGACAGGACTTGTCAGTATGGTGATTAAGCCAACAGTGATGTCCTTCTCGATTTTATTTTATATATATTTTTTTGTTGTAAATATTTGTTTCTGATTTTACTTTTAGGTATAATCTTTAATAATCGGCAGTCATTCCTTTCATTTCTAGTGAAGTTTTTGTGGTTTTTGCATATGTGCAATTCAGTATAATGCAGTATTTGGTTTCCTAGCGTAGTAGTTCGTGTCAAAACGGTTTTGATCTTAAAAGAGTAATTTCAAACCAATCAGCATAGTGAAACTGCTAATGCAGGTTGTCCCTTCTCATAAGGGATAAAAATTTACTATCCAGGTAGAGTACTATGCAATATATATCTAATAGACATACACTCATGTATAATCATACTGGCGCCAACACTTTTCGATACACTGCCAGTTCTTTTTACTGGTGTGTCTGAAGATTTAAGGTTAGGAGAACTAGTGTTCTTCATGTTCATTATTGAGCTAACTTATTTGTAATCTTAAATTCATCAATTACTTAATTTGTATATGAACTTGATACTTGACTTGCAGATGTGGAGTTTTCACGAAGAAATATTTCTCACTGTGCCTCTGATTCAACTATTGTTTTATAAGCTATGTGTGTAGCAACAAATAAATAGGCAAACTAAAAACCTTACATTTGTATAATCTTATAACTTTTATGAATTCAACTTTGTGGTGAGTAAGTTTGCCCATTTAAAATTTCTGATGACGTGATATTTTGTTTCGTTACATAGCATGGAAATATGCAGATGTTAATTTATAGGTAAATGTGTGCTATACTTAAAATATATATTACAACATATATTTTATCTTTTTTTCCTTAAATTTTTCATGTTGTTTATACATTTATAGTGTTATGAAAGTACAATTTTTATGTGAAAATTTTGCTTCCAACAAGTGTTATTTAAATTCCTTCCATATTTTACTGTAACATTTAGTGTATTAAGGCACTTCTTTGAGAAAATACAGTAAAAGCTCAACTGTTCGTAAAATGTGGGAAACACTGAGCATGTGAAAATTTGAGCTTATTTTAATATATTGGATGCAATAAGGTCATAAGAATTCTGATCTTAAATTCATTCAGTTATTTTTTCTTCTTTTAAAAATGATTATTTCTAACTTTTGCACTGCTTTTAAAAAAGTGTGTGTTTTAAATGGCCTCTACTTGAAAAAGATTCAATTGAGCTTTTACTGTACAATTCAATGCACAAAGATTTGGTTAATCTTATCAATCTGTAACTAATTCTATGGGAGTATTTTACTCATTTTGAAAAGAATTTACATAATATTTTGTAATTTATGACCAGGTAATATATATCTTCCATTGCTTAGTAAATACCAGTGGTGTAGTTGATGGAGGACGCCGGGAGACAGCATGCTCCCACTTTTTATTTTAGCACAAGTGTACTCTTACTTTTTGAAATTTTAACGGAAACGTTTCCCCACTATTTAATTTCAATGACTTGTGCCCATGTCTGTAACTGTAATCATCACTCCACCTCTTTTTGCATGACAGCACCACCGGTCCTCCATCAACTGCACACTGTTCAAATTTTTTATCCCCTCAACCCACTGACAAAAAAAAAAAAAAAAAATATAATAAGGAAGTACATTAGGGCAGATCTTGTTGGTGAAAAATTTGAAATATTGATTTATACCTAAGCTATTACCTAAATATGAAAATCAAACTACTCCCTCGACACCTTTTAGAAAAATCAAAGCAAAAAAAAAAAAAAAACAGAAAAACAATTAAGAATACTAAGTAAATGTTTTGCCTTAGTAATAAATATTAAAAATTATGACTTCTGGGACAATGTTATTTATTATTACTCTAAACAAGTTTTCTTGTACTTGAAGAACCTAACTTCATCCCAAATAAGTATTTTTGGCTTCTGTTTTTAAAGATTTCATTATTTATTGTTAATTAAAGTGAATTTGTCACTCATAAAGATAGTTGGGGTATTTAATGGTTCCACATTTTAAAGTTTGAATCAAATATTAAGTAAATATTGGCTATTTATAAAAAATAACTGATCAGGTATATATAGTCTCAATGCAGAAAATCTTTGTTCTTTAATTGTCACTGCAGAATATTATATATACATACAGTGAAACCTCGCTATAACAAACTCTCAATAGACCAACTTTGGAGATCTCTATAACCTAAACTTCGCTACATCCGATGTTGCAAAAAAAGTGTTATTTGACTAAGATACTTCTATACAATAAACATATTTCTAACAATAATCAGGGTAGAGGAGGAAAATATTAATATGTGGTTTTCAATAATAAACAAGCAAATATAAAAATTTATCTTATTATTTATTCATTGTATGCAAAAAATAGTGTTTGACTTGACTAGAACACAAATGGCAAGGAATGTTTCTGAAATAAATCGTATAAAATCTTAAAATTTTGGATCTCTATAGCCAATTTTCTATCATTTGGTGATCGTTATAAACGTTTAAAAATGCACAAATGACATAGGGTTTCAGTTGGGACCATTTGCAAGGTTTGTTATAACCGGGGGATCATTATATTCTGGGTTTGCGATAGCAAGGTTCGACTGTATGTATAAATTTTTTGCAAACATTTCTCAAGTCTTAAGTAATATGTGTACTTTAATAGGAATCTAGTTAAAATATAAACATTTTAAAACATGTAAGATTTGTTCTTTTTACTGTTTTTAAAATTAATTACTTACAATTATCAATATTTGTAGTTTTAAGTTAAGTTATATAATATTATATAATAAAAATATTTTGACAATAAAAATAACATATTTTATTTATAAATTATTATTGTATTGATTTGTATGCCAAGTTGTATCTAAGCACTTATCAGTATTGCCAAGTTCTGTGTTTAAAATTTTACGTGTAAAAATTTTCTGTCCTCGTATCATTACTTAAAAACTGTATGTTAAAACATTTTTTCACCTTTAATGTAGTAACCACATGATTTTTTTTCATTTTCATCTATTTAAAATTTTTAGCCAATTACAATTAAAAAGTATTTTATTAATTTTATTGCCTTGCTCAAATAGGTTTCATGTGATGTGATATTAAAACACGTCTATCTAGTAAACATTTTTTGTTACTTTAATGCATTTCTTCTGCAAGTTCAATGTGAAAATTTAGTCGCTGAAGTCATTGTCGTCATTCACAAGATTTGATGTAGGTGTTCTTTGTCTACAACAGTTTAGTTTGTATGGCTCGTACGCCAGTATAGTCCTATAAATCAACTTGTCCATGTTCCCCACAGCATTAACTACATAAGCTCGGAGGAAATTCAAAACTTTTTTTTTTAATACTTATCAATTGATCAAATCTTAAGAAATTGTACTATGTATCCTAGACACATGTGCATAAGAGTATGCATTTTTTTGGTGCAAAATTCCACCTATACAGCCATTTCATCTTTCTGGAAAGCTGTTGTTGAGGTGACTACAGTGGAATATATATTCTTACAATGTTCATGTGTACCATAAATCAAACTAAATTTGCACTTTTATGTTTATAGGTATTGTGGTGCAGATTCATTTGGTTTCGAAGGCAAAACCCAAGGTGAGGGTTTAAAGTTTTACAGGTCTCATTAGAAAAAAGATAAATATACCTTTAATTTAAGTTACATGTAGAGTAAAAATAAAAATACAGTATCTTCCTTTTTACAGAACATTTCCTTCTTTTCAAGGTTTCTTATTTTTGTCCCCTGTCATTTTTGCATGAAAAGCAACAATTGAAAAAATTGAAGGATATCCCAAGGACAAACAATATTTTTATTTTCCCATCTTGTAATTCATGGCACGAGCGTGTCTGAAGTTATTGGTTTATGTTCACTTATCCTTTTTATAATTTTGCTTGAATTAAATAAATCCATAAAAGTTCTAAACTCCGTCCGTGTATAGCAGTGCTTTTTAAATGGCATAACATTTCCCACATGGGAAGAATATTATGACAGAAAGTTTTATCATTACAATTACTTAGATTTTAGTTTTCCTGCTGCAAATATTTTTCTATGTATATCTTTCAATGAATATCATGATAGTCTTTGTTTTCATTCCTTTAAATTCTCAATCCTAGATGTAAGGTCGTAGTTAAGCAGTACTTTCTAAACATTTTCACACTTATGCGAGATAAAGCTTATGCTCAATCAAAATTAAGATAAGCTAACAATATGTCTTTCTACTTAAAAGAATTGTAATTGCGCTTGTTACTTTTTTATTTTGTGTTCTTTAAAACTGTACTGCAAAAAATATTTTTTCTGTGAATTCTAAGTAAACAGAAAACAAACAAACAAACAAAAAAAAAGCATTGGATATTATGAAAAAAGTAATTTTTAATTAAAATATCAAGAAGAAAGAACATGGGAAAGGAAAAGAAAGAAGAGGGGAACTCATGGCATGAAATACAGACTTTTTGTAACAAATAAAATTAAAATAATAAAGCTCATAAATTTAACTAAAAAAATTAATGTTGTTCGATTTCATGATATCATTCAATTTTGTATTGCCGTATGTATGTATGTGTACATGTTTTAAAATGTGTAATATCAAATTGGTTATTGTGACAGTGTTGTATTTGAATATTGTATTTTATTTATTTATTTATTCAACTTATTTAAGACACTACTTAATTTAGGCTTAATAAGGAAGTGAAAAATTCACTTTCATGCGTTCTTTTGCATTGCTCAAATTGTGAGTCCTATGAATTTGCTTATGCATGCAAATTCAACGAATGAAAAAGCAATTTGCTCAACAGAATGCCATCCAACCAGAGCTGCAGTGTTTTCATAGCTATGTTTAGTTTCTTAATTTTTCAAATTCATTGCTTGCTTTAATTTTCGAAGATTTTTTCCGTTTAAACATAAGCCTGCCATTTTGACTAGAATATAGAATGCTTTTTGCTTCAGCTTTCATTGTATTTTCTGAACTATTGCTATTTGGTGATATATCAAGTTGTCATAGTTAATGAATGCTATTAGTAAATTATAGACTTTATATTGCTGTGTTAAACACAAAAGTCAGGTCTGCACTTTTAAGCAAACTCAGCAACAAAAACTGAGTGATTGTTGCCAGGTGTTTTTTTGTCATTTATTTTACTTGAGTACAATGCTTTGTGGTCATAGTTGTGAAAGGAAAATGTATTTATATGTAACATAACTGTTACATAAGCACATTTTTTAGTGGAATATGTCTGTGAATCAATCTTGTAGAACAGTTGTGACCAAAACCCATCAATCATTAATTTCTTTGCAACTTCAACATTGTTAATACACACCTGTCAAATTAAGACGAAGATGGAACACAAAGCATCACCTTATATTTACATATTTACATCTCATGAATCCCACGAAATCCCCTTCGAATCGCCTTTAAATAATCTCTCGAGGTTTCCGGTCACGTGATAATGCAACTGTTTAATTATTTGCTGTCTTTTGCAAAATCATCTGAATCTCACGTTACGTTATGTAATTTCTTCTCGCCGTGAGAAAAATGGACCGGTTACGAATGTATATAAAGTGCTTACAATTGTCTGTAGGTCACTTTAGTTTTTGTGTTTTAAAATCAAAACTGAATTTAAAAAGGGGTTTGAAAGAGTTATTAATTTTTTAATGTTATATATATATATGTATATATTTAAAACAAAAAGTGGTGTCTGAAGGATGGAAGCTTCAATCACCAGTTCTTGATTTTGAGCTCAGTTGCAGATACTGCATTTGTGCCTAGCAATGCAAAATAGACTTTGCAGTTGTTATCTTACAATAGTTCATTAACAAAAATATTGTTCAAAATATTAAGAAATCCAATTCAAGATTTATATATATTTTAGAAGAAAAAGTGCAATTATAGGACAGACTTTTATGTTGTATGCATCCATATGTTTTTTTTAAGGAAATATTTATAAAATTTAAATTTAAAATTCTAAATTGAGTGTGACTTTTATTTTGATAATGCATTTGTCTTCCATTCAGTAAGTTAATAATTTTAAATTTCAAAAGTTTAGCAAAATGTGGCAACAAAACAAATAATATTATCTTTTGAGATTGTGTGTGATAATTCAGTCTTTAAATTTAACTTTAAATATCATTAGTTGTATCATCATTTATTAGGGTGTTTACCCAAGCTAATTTCTTTAATGAGAGGCCAGCAAAAGTCAGCTCAAATTTTACTTGGACATATTTTTTAAAATTGATTTATTTATTTATTTATTTTTGTGGCAGGAGTGATTAAAAGCAATTTTATTTTTAGTCTCTCATTTTTTCTCTTGAGTACTGAATGTGCTGCAAGTAATTCTAAAATTCAATTTTTGGTATTAGCACAATATAAAACTGCTGCTGAATTAACTTGTATTGATGTTCATGTTGTTTATGCAAATATATTCGCAATTAATGTACAGGCTGTTCCAAAAAGATTTATTCAATAAAAAAAAATATATATATAAAAAGAATGGGTTTATAAAACATTTTTGCAGAGATATAGATAACATGCAATTTTTTTTTTTTTTACTGTTGGATCTGGTTCATTGAGACAAAATCCGATTGTCACACTCTCAGCAGAATTATCAAACAAAGTATGTTAAACCACCACCATTTCGTTGAAGCATTTGTGAGTAGCATTCCTAACTTATGAAAATAGGAAATATCAAAAAAAAAAGTAATAAAAAGGTTAACCCCTTAACTTATTTCCCGTGTCTCACACGTGCGATCTTGTATCTCGCATTATTTTATTTCTAATGCCCGTCTGAGATCCGTTTGCACTTTGTTTGTATAACAATTTTTTTATATAACTTTTACTCCACCCCCGCAATCTAGTCACCCCCTACAACTGAAATTGCCAAAACAATTTATACTATACCTAGATATTCATTTTCCGTCGAAAAAAAACCTCTTATCTTTTTTACCAGTTTCTCCGAAAAAAAAAAAAAACCCGTTCTTCAAGGGGTTAAGGACCTCCTAACACATGTGATGAGTGTGTAAAATGTGTACATGAAACAATTTCTCGAAAAAAAAAAAACCAAACTTTTGAATTCGATTCGTAGATTATTCCGGGAGCTCGGTACGATACACAATTTGTTGTGTAAACGTTAACAGCGCTGTATGCAAAGTTCAGATACTGTCCTATGAACCACGCGAATTATTGCGCTTATTTGTTGGGAGACACCATTTTTTTGTGATTCAGTCTCTGCTGCGTTCTCTGTCTGAAATCTGACATTTAAAAAACCTTTTTAGTTGTTCCATCTATATCTGCAAGCTGCTGTAAGCTATTCTTTTTATAATAAAATTTTGAAACTCTATGAATCTTTTTGGGATACCCTGTATTTTGGTTGCATAAACATACTGTCACATGCTCTCCTGTTTATTAGATTATGGTTGATGTTGTTATTTATGGCACAGATTCATCGGTGTACAATTATGCATACATCTTTATGTTTATTATTGCACAAATTTGGTTGAGTACAATGTTATTTGTGAACAATGCTATGCTTAAGTTAAGCAAGTTAATGAATGATCTTATTAACCATTATAATGTACAGCAAATGATACAGGATGAATATATTAAGTTGGAAATCTTTTAAGACAAGTTAACATTTCTTTTGAAAGCAATTTTGTAGCTATAGCCAACGCTGTAGTAACTTATTGAGTATTCTGAGGTTATAACTTCAATAATGAAAACCATTATCTATAGATTTAATTGCTATTATATTCATTATTGCCATCTTGTAATGATGGTAAAAATTATATCTGCAGACTTGAAGCCAACCTCTATAAACTTTGTATACTTTTTCTGTCGACCCCACAAATAAAATCTATAGACTATGGACGATCTACAATTCTGCATAATTAAGCATTTTCTGAAACATTTCAACACACTCTTTAAAGGCTATGTCAAACTGTTATTTGCAAAACATCTATATATACTTTATAAACAATTCTTAATGGATTATATAGATTATCAGTGGATTTAGTTGATAGTTCTCTGGACATTATAAACAATCCCCGCCGATTGTTTATAATGTTGGGGAAATGCCCGCCATTTTCCCAATGAAATCTACATGGATCTAATCTCTATTTTTCCAGAAGGTATATTTCTATAGAATAGATATATTCTCTGTATTTCTATAATAAATCAATATAAAGTGTTAACATTTTAAAAATTTTGAATTCTCTATAAAATCAATAGGTATTCCCTAAAGTATTCATGTACTCTCCTGGATAATGTCTAGAGAAATTCTTAAGACCGTAAATATCCTCATTTTGTACTGAATTCAAAGCAATTTTAGAGATGATATATCTTATAAGCAATAGTGTGTCTCAACTCCAGGAACGCGAGGATTTCTTCCCAGGGGGAGGGGAGGAGAGGAAGAGGGAACAGGGGCGCTGTGGTGCTTGGGCACACCCACATTTTTTACAATTAAAACATAGCATCACTTTCTCTGTGAATTTTTTAGAGCACTCATTTATAGTTTTCAAATTTAACCGTCTATTACATCCCCCCCCCCCGTCCAACCATTTTGTGCTTGAGCTATTGTGATCTCCACAAGAGATAAAACGAACAGCTTCTTCCCTGAAGTTACAAAGAAGGTGTACTATTCAGCAGATTTTATTTGTTGAGTCCACAAATTTTAAAAATCTGTTATTGGAAGGATGCTATAACTGCACTCCTCCCCCCCTCTCTTCACCTGGCCTTGTTAGCTCAAGATTGGCATGAAAGATTTTGGCATGAATTTTTGTTTTCATTGTTGTTCATTTGATTTTTACTTGTGTGAGTTAATTATTTGCAAGGAAAAGTAGCCACAGTTAAAAAAAACTCGTGAAGGCGAAAACAATATCTTTAGAAAAAGCGCAATCAAAACAACGAATAACATGCGTTGCAATCGATTAAATATTCCACGAATGCTAACCAAACTAACTTAAGCTGCCTTGACAGAACCTGCTATCGAAACAAAGAGAACTCAGAGCCAATGATCAGACGAAAAAGCAATGTTTTAAATAAAGGACTGTTTACGTTACAATACTCGGTTTTTTGCATCTTCAGAAACATAGTTTGTCTCTCTAAAAATTGCTTCGAATTACATTCCATTTTTGTTTTTTGTTTCATGCTAATTTTTATGAAGCCACTAGCCAATGATGAATAGATTTATTTAGAGATTATACTATCGTTTAGAAAAGAAATGTCAATGCATACCTTTTGAACAAATGTTTAAAGGAATATTGTATAATTTTGCTCTTGTGGAAAATCACATCCAACCAACGAAGCCAACAAAAAGGGTAATTTTGTAGGATTGTTTGAATTTTCAAAATGCTTTGCATTCATTTGAGGACAACTTCTTTTGAAGTTCTTTTACATCTTCTGCATTTTTCAAAGTAGGGGTTGGTAAGTAGTGCACTTGTTTTGAAAAAAATTAGTTTCTGGTGGTTTTATTTTTCTGTTCAGTGGAATAATCAAATAAGTTGATATTTAAATCACACCAGCGTTATTATATAATTTTTTTTTAGTTTTATGTGATTTTATCTGATAAGATGTTAGCTACATGAGTCTTCACAACCATATCAACATTTTCGAAAGAAAATGCTAACAATAATTGCGTAGTTAGCTCATTCATAATGAGACAGGAAGGAAAACTGACACCTTTATAAAAATAAAGTGAAAGTCCCTTATTTCTTCTTCATTAACTTCTTTATCTGTAGGGAGATGGCTATTTCTGCTGTTCTGAACTGTTTCAGAAAAATAAATTCTAAATTCCCTACACAAATCAAGCCTTGAAAAATCCGTTTGTGCTTAATAATTTGAGCCAAAAAAGAGTGCATATTCTAAAAAGTTTAAATTTTTAATTGTTGTAATTTTTCTCTGCAACTTCAGCTTGTTTTCACACCAAGGGAAAAAAAATCAAATATTTCTTCGTAGGAATCATCTTTCCGTTGTATTAAATTAATAACATGGGCAGTTGTTAATTTTTGTAGAAAGTAGTTGAAAAAAATATTGAGTAAAATATATTTTTTGTATTCGCATTAAACAAAATAAGAGTCCTTCTGTTGGTTTCATTTTTATATTTAAATTTTATTTCATTACATGGTAAAACATTGTGGATATCAAGATATGTTGCAGTAAATAATCTTTCGTTTCATTTTATTTATTTATTTTTTCCCTTTATGCTATGTGTAGGAACAAAGAGGAAATATATATTGAAATGTATCAAGTAATGACTTTTTTTAGGAATTAGTTTCCCTGAAAAGGAAGTGCACCATTGTAATTATGTAGCTCTTCACTTCAATCCGAAACTAAACACTAGCGTTTCCTGTGCTATTGTAATTAAGATCCTCGTTTGCTGCAATTTGCTGGAAGCTCTTCAGAATTTGTTCACCTCCCTCCCCATGAGGTTGTCTAAAATGTAAAGCAAGTTTTAAAAGGACCAACATTTCGCTACAGCTGCACTTTATGGAAAGTTTGTTCTGACTTTTTCTTTCATCTCAAATGATGTTTTTTTTTTTTTCCCCACTCGTAGATGAAAACTCTCGTTTTAAAAAGAATTTCGAAATTTTTTTTGTATATTTAGTGCATTACAACTTCTTTAACAGCAAGGATATAAAACATTCTATTGTTCCGTACTTTTGTCTTTTGATACACAGGATCGTCCCTTGCTCATTTCCCGAATTTTTTTTGAAATGAAGCTTAATTTGAAAAACAATGTGGGGAAGGGGCGTAAGAGGCTTGACTCTTTTTTGAAGGCTAGCTAACTAACAACGACAGAACAAAGGGAACACAGAAAATCGAAGACAAAACTAACATGAAAACATGAACGAAGTCAGGCTTAATTTAAGCTTGGTAAATTAATGGCCGTTCAATTTCTTCTTATATAGATTTGTTTAAGTTTTCTTCGCTAATTTTTATTTGTTCGAATTTTTTCTTATTATTTGCTTTTAGTTAGAGCTTTACAGAAATTCTTAATATTTTTGTTCAGTTTGATGACTAAAATTGTTCTTTAATATTTCATTGAGTAAACCTATTACTGAGCTTATCGAATATTTCTTTTATAGAAGTTTTATGGGGATTCTTGCGCAATCGAAAGCTATTTTTTAAGAAATTTCAAGCTATTTGTATCAAATGCTTTGAATCTGTTGTAAGTTTTAAAACTTAGTGATAAATATTTTATGCCATACTACATTCGTTTTAAAAACGAGGTTTTTTTTTTTTGTTGATAAAAATGTATCTACACTCTCAGAAACGCATGCTCAAATCTCACGAAACTTTCGTCGTATTTGACGAAATGGCTTCGTGAAAAATGCTCCGAGTAAACCTTTCGTCAAATTGCCGAAATTAGTGTAGTAACTTTTTAAAGTCACGTGATCGTGCGAGGAAAGTCGCTGTAAATGAAGAAATTTTTTTGGCGTTTTAAGAATCGTCAAAAGTGAGAGTTCTATTTCTGAGAGTGTAGAGCTCTAACTTTCAGTATGAAAATAGTTTTTATTTTAAATCAGAACTATTGATTGTTAGCCTTATATTCGTAAATGTTCAATAAAAAATATTTCTCTTTTATGGTTTTAAACAATAAATCTTTCAACTTAATAAAAGCATGGAATGAAATGATGGTTCCCACAAAAGTGATATATTAAGACAAGTGTGTCGGATTCGTAATGACAATGATACTTTTCCCATCCCAATTCAATTTATCCACTGACGAAATGATACCTGTAAGCCTCGAAACACATGTTAGTAAATTTCGCTGCAAATGTTTGCCTTAATTCGTTGTTCACGAAATTTATTAGCGATAAGGGCATTTTTTAAATTGGTATACTGTAAAATATTTAGTAGCACGTTGCACGAAAATGTTTCTTAAGTTTACTGTATTTGGCTGTGACATTTTGAAGTAAGAGCCGAAATGTAGTAAAATCAAGCAGTGTTCTGTTTAGCGAGCAAATTAGCACCGTTTTTTGTGTAGTGTACACCAACAAACTTAGTGTAAATGTGAAATTCTCCTTTTTCATCTTCCATAGATTTTCATTTTGTCTTGTATTTCTTAAACATATTCTCGATCTACATACTCCTCCCTCTTTAGGTCATTAGTCGATTTTGCTTCGAATTTTGTATTATGCATTGAATCTTTTTCTGTAAAGAAAAAAGTTTTATTAGCTATTTGAACATTTTATATTATTTTTCATAGTTGAAAAGATCGTGGCCACCCCTGGAGTTTGATTTCCAGATTGGGAAGAATAAACCATTTAAAAAGAAAGAAAAAATCATTTAAATATTTTAAACAATATTCACGAAAACGATATTTTGGAATTTATGATTAGTTGGCAGAATAATTCAGGTTAATTTATCTCTTTAAAAAAATTTCTGCAATGGATTTTCAAAATATTTTCTTAGGTAAAAAACGTGTTGAAGAATCTCCAAAGGAAGGCAGTTGTTGTTCTAGGCACAGTGCCGTCTGTAGAATTATTTTAAACAGATTATATGCAAAATGTCAAGTTAATGTCCATCACCCATTAAAAAAAAAAAAAAAATTAAAATGGCACGAAAATATTCCAAGTCGGTGAATAGTCCATTAGACACTGTGATATACAATTAGAGCAGCTCAGAAGTGAGTGTAACATTTCTTAACTTGTGAACTATATATTTATGTAGTAACTTATTCGATTTAATGTTATTCCATTAGAATTCATTTCTAAAATGTCTATTTGTCTCATGTTCTTGAATTTATGTTGTTTGTATGCACTGTTTTTGTGCTTTTGCCCATTCGCAGTCGGGCTGTAGTATTAATTTAATGTAATAAATAAATGTTTAAGTTACACTTGTTTTTTGTCTATGGATTTTCTTACTGTATTTGTGTACGTATCTTACCTGTGAATTTTCATTTGAAAAAATTCGTGAAGAGAACAGATGCACGCATATTTAAAATTAATTTATGCACCCAGGCCGTCATTTAGGGGTGTCGGGGTCAATTGTCCTGGTTTGGGAAACATAATACATTCATATGTATGTACATGAATTTTGTTGTCATTTTATTGCAATATACATTGAGTTTATAACCCTTTGCCCCCGGGCCGTAGTGGTCGGGGCCTCCTCGTGGTGCGGCCTGGGTCACCCTGACTCCCCACCAACCTGTTCCAACAGCTGTGAGGCTTACTTTGTTGTTAGTCTGCGGCACCGGGACAGTATAGCAGGTAGGCAACGCGTCAATCCGGTCCCTATGGCCGAAACTGGTTGTCAAGTGGTCTGAGAGTTTGTGGAAGGTTCGAGGGAGGAGCACTGCTTTCCGTTCCCCTTGGGGTAATATATGAAGGCCTCAGATGTACAGTAGGTCGTAGTTAGCAACGAGTACCTTTTGCCCCCCCCCCCCTGAAAAATTTTGAAATTACGGGCTTGTACTCACCTGGTATCATGCCTCAAGGAAATTTGTTCTTTTGCGTATTATTTTCTTAAGGTTGACTCAGAATTACGTATGGAAAAAGGAAACCACCTGAAAAATAGAAGGCTTATCATTTTACATCCTTCTAGTTTTAAATTGGAGAAATCCCAGAGAAACTACGCCGGGAACCCAGGGCTCGAAAGCTCTTTTACCCGACATGCCCGGGGCATGTAATAATTCCGATCGATCGGGCATGCATCTTTCCTCCCTTATTACATTCCCGACAGGGCATCTAAGTTTTTAGTCAAATATTTATTTCCATAGCTTTATTATTTCGTATTTTATTGAAAAGTCACTGCATCCTTACCGGAGCTCAAAATTGACATGTTGACGGACATGCATGTCGACAATAAAATTGGTAATGCAATTTAAAGTTTACAAATTTCGACTTGTAACGACTTGCGTAATATTTATTTGCAGTGTAATTTTTTAATGATTTAGATTAACGTTAAAATTATTGTTGATTCAGATATAAAGCTGTTAATGTAATTTTTTGTCTATACGACAAATTCAAATGTTTTTATTAATATGCAATTAATCAACTTCTAGGTTACAAGGCCGGAAGAGAAGTAGAATAGAGTCCCAATTATCCATAGATTAAGAATAATGTAGTTTGCTTAGTAACTTGGTAAATCTTCCCTTTCTAATTGAAGCAAGCACATTTTTTTT
The DNA here is from genome assembly GCA_038502835.1 of Octonoba sinensis. Classification (NCBI taxonomy): domain Eukaryota; kingdom Metazoa; phylum Arthropoda; class Arachnida; order Araneae; family Uloboridae; genus Octonoba; species Octonoba sinensis. Next base: position 60,455,748 of record CM076603.1, read on the forward strand.
TTTTTTTCTTGCGCTTAGCGGGAGCGAAAGCGATGGTTATTCCGGCCTCTGTTATATAGGGGAATACAGAAAAGTGAAATGGTAAAAAATATTTACCTTTTGCAGGGGCCATCTATTTAATAACAATTTGTATACGCTACATAACGTGGTTTATTCGTCAAAACATAGTTTCCTCTAAAGATCAAGGTATCTTGTAATACAAGCCACTTTCAAAATTGGACCCTTATATTGTAATGTTTTGTGTTAAGTCACAAAAATATTTTTTAAAATTATATAAGTTTAAAATTCATGTTATTGATATTTTAAATATTAATTAAGACCAACTAATGTCTAGTGCAGTGCTGATTTATTTTATGCTAGGCTTGTTCTGCTTTCAAATGTTTACCTCTACTTGTCATGTGCATACGGGGCAAAGTGAAATACGTATTTTATTTCACTTTGTCCATATATCAGTCATCAGATAACTAAATTTGTTGTTCATTTATTCCATTATTAGTCCATTTATCAAGTATATTTTTCATTCTTTCATTTATTTAATCAATCCATTAATTCATTTATTTATTCTCTCGTTTTATCAATCATTCATTCATTTAGTTATTCATGTTTAAGAAAAAGTATTTTCAACCATCTTTACTCGTAAATATGAATCATTCCATGTTATTTGTCAACCATAAGGCGACATAAGAATGCAAAGAGTTATCACCTAGAAAACTATTTCATTAAGAAAATATTTCAGTTTGCCCCATGCATGGGCCGAAGTGAATTTTCCATTTTTTTTCTTTAAAATGGAAATTTACTACCTAAAATGAAAAAATAGATTTCAATATAAGTTCTATAAAAAGTTCTTTTTTATGTACTGTTATTTTAAAAATAAATTTCCAATTTGTTCATTTTTAAAAATGTAATTAGTCTTAACTTTTTCATATTGCCCCACATTTCTCTATATCACTGAATGGGACCGTGTTGTAGAAAAGTGTCGGGAAAGAATAAAAAACTACAAGAAAAATCAGCATGCGCAATTCACAAGTGAATTTAAAAAAAATAAATAAAACTAGCTTCAGAAAGTCATGGATATATTGAGAGATTTGAATAGCACTTAGGGTAAATTAATCTATTTTCTTGAGAGAAGACACAGCTTATTTGCTTTCAATAAGTACTATCATTAAAAAAGACGAAATATATTTTGAATACATTTGTTTTGAGGGGTTTTTATATTTTCTTTTTAATTTTTAGTTATTTTTCCAATGTGCTATTTCTATTGGAGAAGTTGATTCATTGAAGAACATTTAACCCTCTCATGCATGTAAACCTCATATGAGGTGACATAAATGTTTGCTTCAAATTTTTATGCAGATTCGTTTTTGTGTTGCAATTTTCATGTCGTCCTCATCTGGAGACTCCGAACAGTTCTTGGAAACCACAAAAAATTTCATGGGGTATTTAAGATAGTCAAAAGATTAAGATATCTTTAGAAGTCTATTCAGGATTCAAGAAAGAAGAGAACATCTCAATTTTTAATCGAATTCTGTTTATTGATTTTGAAGCGTGTATTACATTATTGGGATATTTGGTATTATTTTATAGCTTCTTATTCATTATAAATTAAGTTTGAATATTCATTTTTACCATATTTATTATTATACTGAATAACCATGACAAAAAAGCATAAAACGTCTTCATACAAGGACTCACATTTTTGACTATACAAGACAAAAATTTCCTAAATAAATTAGTACACTACAATCCTGAGATACTATATTGTTTTGTAGCATATGAATTTTCTTTATATAACACAAATAAATAAATGCATGCATGAGAGGGTTAATAGAAATGCAAGAAAGTTTCCGCCGATGTTTTTCATCAAATCGTTATTTCCTTAAATTAAGTAAAATTTTTGGTTGAATTTTCCCTTAAATATTGATTTTGTTCTTAAATACATATCTAACACGCCTGTTATCGCTTCTTCACAAAAGCTGGCAATTTTGATTCAATGCTATCACTTAACTCTGTGTGAGAAGAATAGAATGCTTTTTGGCACATTTCTAAACACTCGAGATATGAATAAACCTTTTATTTTTCCTGAAGTGGTTTCCTGTCTTAAGTTTCAGACTATGGTCTTCTTTCTTAAGTTCCTCCTTAACTCCTACTACTAGATAAGCAATTCAAGAACAAGGTTGTCAATATATGAATCCGTGTCTCTGTTATCTAAAAGATATTGGTTAGAAAAAACAATGAAATATAAGCAATTGTAGTGAATGCAATTTACATTAAGGAATTACAATTACAACTGTTAATCTATAAATAGGGTAAGACAAAACAGCTAAGAACCATTTTCTCCTCTGTTTTTCAAGCAATTTTCTTATCTTTTTTTTTTTGTTTAGCAGCTATTGACGAGTTTTAGTGACATCAATTAAAAAAATTTGGAAACAGTTTATTATTAGTTAAATATTTCCCCTTTTCTTTTGTCAGGCAAGCCTCATTTATAATTGTAATGTTATATTGTTATAGATAGCAGATGGCAACAAGTCTTGGTTGTGTAAATTATTGGATAGTAAATATAAAGCTCATTGTTAAAAAGAGTTTGTTCGTTGCCATTGAGCCGTTATATTAAGAGCAATTATATAAATATTAAGAGCAATTATAATAAGGCTGAGGGAAGGCTTCTGTGAAACAATGGAATGAGAAATGAGTATAGTGTACGGAAGCAAACATTTGAGCTTTGATCAGCTGCCACTCAACTTAGAACGAAATCGGCAGAAGCACAAAGTGGCTACATTTATATGAGAGCAATTGGCTCTGCGGCGACAATGATTTACAATACGTTTGCTTTAAGTGAGGATGATCAAAATTGACTCGACGTTATAATCGCCAAATTTGAGGAATAATCTATATATATATATATATATATATATATATATATTGGGAGGGGAAATTTCGGCTATAGCATGTTGTTTTTCTGTTTTTTTCTATTTTTACAATTTGCCTCAGTCAGTTTCACATAAACTTGAAACTTCTTTTAATAATAAAAAAATTTTTTGTTCTTTTTATAACTGGATAAATTATTTTGATTATTCAAATTATTTTGATTATTCACTTGACTTGCAACTCCCAGTCTTATATCTTTTGTTGTTAAAAATTTTTTCCTCACATGCTATGCTGGGATTTCTCAGAAACCTGCAATGACAATAGTTCGTTATATATGCTTCCTGCTCCCTCCCACTGATGAAGAGGCAGGATCTTTTTCATTTTGAATGTTTATATTTGTGATTTCCCACGTTCAGCCTTTTATATTGTTGTTTTTTCACATACCCGCTAATTTTTTATATATATATTCTCTATTTCATACATATATTTGCAACTGTTTAAGTGTGCTGCCTCGTGCGCCTTTTCACAGTTTGATTCACTTTATTAACTTTTGATTATATATATATATATATATATATATTTCGCTTAACGGGGACCAGTTACAATTAAATTTTGTGATACGATACGATAAACATCATTAAAAAAAAAATGGTAAAACGATTTTAAAAATTTTGTTTAATGGTTAGCCTCGAAAAGTAACACAATTTTTTGAACTTATTACTGTAACTTACTGACTTTAACAAATTTATTTCTATTTTTGAAAAAGTATTTCCATTCATAATCCAATTTTTAATTTCCAATTTTTTGGAGTGACAACATATTTTTGGTACATGTTTATATCCAGCGATAATTGTCATTTTTATATCTGGCGATCTTTTATTAAGCCTTTCGAATTTAAGACGTTTTCTACGATTTTTAAATGGTTAATTTCCGATTCTTTGGAATGCCAACACCTTTGTTTGTATCGAGCGATCATTCCCATGTTTTGTTTGATTGTTGAACTTATAGCCCGCAGATGTTCTGCGAGTGATCAGCTAGTACTTATATAAATATGTAAATAGCATAATGTTTTCAATGCTAAATTTTAGGGCTCGACCGATGGCATTTTTCGGCCGATGGGCCGATGCCGATTGTTGGCCGATTGCCGATTATTCTCCTCTTCCATCGGCCGAGGGTCCGATGGAAAAAAAAGTCGCTTTAAACCATTAAAACGTGTAGAATGCTTGTCAAAAATATCATGTAAATCATTTATTTATTTTTATGTTTATAAAAACATAAATGCATTATTCAAGCACCGTAAAACTGTTTGGGGGAAGTTTACATAATTATTAAAACTAAAATAATCACTCGCGATTCTAGTAAAGTAATTAAACTATTTTCAGTTTTAAAAAAGTAAAAAATGCTATATTAGAGGATTTTTAATTCTTTTGTCTTATCTTTGCAAAAAAACTCAACAACTATTGGATCGGATCGGGTCTAATTCCCTTTCCTGCAACATTTTCTTCTTATAACGCCTGCACTGCAAATGCCAAGTGCAGCTGCCTTTTCCTTATAATTTCATGGAGAGGAATTCAGATGTTATAATAATACAGAATAACAAATAGTGTGGGTTTGTATCTTTAACGAAATTGTCAACCCCCTCCTCCCAGATTTTTTTCATAATTCCCCCCCCCCCCCCGTTTTTAAAAGAAAAGCGGGAACAATTTGTATGTTTATTTTTCATTATAAAGGTTGTTTTAACTAAAAATAGCTCTTTTTCTAAAATAAAAATGAAATATTGAAAAATTTCGCTCGCAGTAACGCCACCTGTTCATAACCAAGAAATACTGAAAATTGCTTTAAAAACATAGACGTGAGATTTTTTTGTCATTACAAATGAATGCTGGGTCTTAAGAACTAATCTTGTTAGCTTTATTTTTCTTGCGAGTTGAAAACTACACTGAAATACTTGACATATTCTTCATATTTTCATGAGTACAATGTAAGGTTACCGAAAAAAAAACCATTTTGAGCACCAGCAGTTTTCTGTTGAAAAATAATCTTCTAAAAAACGCGTGATCGTTTATAGAAATCAAGATGTATATTGAAAAAAAAAAAATTATATATGCATTGGGCAATTTTTGAAATTAATGAAATTGTAGCATTTTTATTAAGGTACTATTCCACCCGGTCGTGCGAACTCGTTTTTTAAGAATTAATTTTTTGAAAATAGCAAGTTGAACTTGGACACATAAAATTTCGATCAATAAACATTTATACTGGAAATTTTTTCTTATTTTTAACCAATCCTTTCTATGTTGTAAACTAAAAACGAAATAATGAGAATAACCGCACACTAAAAGCAGATGCAACGAGATTGCTGCACAATTGCTGAAAAACTGTCACACGTGGCATCAAAGAAGTCAGAAAAAAAGCAATAGAAAAACGAAGTAGAAACGGAGAAAAATTTAAATAATTATCGTATAAAAAAAGTTAAGATGCATTTTGAAAAAAAAAAAAAAAGAAAGAAATGCATTGATAAATATTTGAAAATAAAGAAATTTTAGCATTTTTATTAAGATGTTATTAAATCCTGTAACGCGAACTTGTATTTTGAGAATTCAATTTTTAAAAATAGCAAGTCGAACTTGGAAACCTAAAATTTCGATCAATAAACATTTATACTGGAAATTGTTTCTTATTTTTGACGACCAATCTTCTCTATGTTGTAAACTAAAAATGAAATAATGATAATAACCGCACACTAAAAGCAGATGCAACGAGATTGCTGCACAATTGCAGAAAAACTGTAACACGTGGCATCAAAGAAGTCAGAAAAAAAAGCACTAGAAAAACGAAGTAGAAACGGAGAAAAATTTAAATAATTATCGTATAAAAAAAGTTAAGATGCAATTTGAAAAAAAAAAAAAAAAAAGAAATGTATTGATAAATATTTGAAAATAAAGAACTTTTAGCATTTTTATTAAGATGTTATTAAATCCTGTAACGCGAACTCGCATTTTGAGAATTCAATTTTTAAAAATTGCAAGTCGAACTTGGAAACCTAAAATTTCGATCAATAAACATTTATACTGGAAATTGTTTCTTATTTTTGACGACCAATCTTCTCTATGTTGTAAACTAAAAATGAAATAATGAGAATAACCGCACACTAAAAGCAGATGCATCGAGATTGCTGCACAATTGCAGAAAAACTGTAACACGTGGCATCAAAGAAGTCAGGAAAAAAAAGCACTAGAAAAACGAAGTAGAAACGGAGAAAAATTTAAATAATTATCGTATAAAAAAAGTTAAGATGCATTTTGAAAAACAAAAAAAAAAAAAAAAAAAAAAAAAGAAATGCATTGATAAATATTTGAAAATAAAGAAATTTTAGCATTTTTATTAAGATGTTATTAAATCCTGTAACGCGAACTCGCATTTTGAGAATTCAATTTTTAAAAATTGCAAGTCGAACATGGAAACCTAAAATTTCGATCAATAAACATTTATACTGGAAATTGTTTCTTATTTTTGACGACCAATCTTCTCTATGTTGTAAACTAAAAATGAAATAATGAGAATAACCGCACACTAAAAGCAGATGCAACGAGCTTGCTGCACAATTGCAGAAAAACTGTAGCACGTGGGATCGAAGAAGCAAAAAAAAAAAAAAAAAAAAAACGCTGAGAGAAAAAAAATTACACAGGTAAAAATTAAAATTATTATCGTACTTTGATTGAGTTGACTTTGTATTGTTTACAATTTCTGAATAATAAGAAACATGACAAACTAAAAGTCGATGACATAATATTATGGCACAATAACATCTAATGCACTAAGTCATTATTAAACGAAAAACGGACAAAAATGAGGCAACTAACCTAGTGCGAAAAACAAATAGCACTCATAAATAAGACGTCTCTATTCCTTTTACTTTAACATATTCTATTTTGCGAGCATTCTGTTCAAAGAGAAATATTTTTAATAATGAAGGTTTTCGGGCAGCGATTGCTTAAACTATTTTTCAGAATTTTTTCTCAAATACTTTATAGAATGACATTATTTTTGTGTTGTTTTTAACTGATGTGCTGCCTGTTATTGTATGGAAATAGAAATCTCGCTATGGAGAAAAAAGAAAGTTAAAGACAGAATGTTTTCTGGAAAGTTGTCCCTGCGAAAAACATCGGCCTTGCATCGGCTTTTAGATGTTTTTCAAGGCCGATGGGCCGATGTTTTTCTAAAGTTAACATCGGCCGCCGATGCCGATGGCCGATGGCCACTTTGTTGAACAATCGGCGCCGATGCATCGGCGAGGCCGATGCATCGGTCGAGCCTTACTAAATTTTATTGTTTCGGTCGAACTTCGACTGTTCGACGAACTCTAGTTTTAGTAAAATTTTGGATAGGAAAAAAATGGGGGGAGGGATGCGTTTTTCTACAAACGATTAAAATTAGTGCTAAAAATCGTGTTTTCCTCTATACTTGAATATTTTTTTATCACTTATCTATTTTTGTAATTAGTATCGAATTCACATGAAATGTTTTGCTCTGTATCACAATACTATAAAACTTAATACAATAAAAATAATAATTGAGGAAAAGTAATAAAAATAAATGTAAAGTAAAAGCACTTATGGTCATGATGATTTTTTTTAGCAACTTCGTGAAGCAATTTAATGACGTTAAAGCAGCCGTAATGAAACAATTTCATTAAATTTTTATTCCTTAGAATCTGTTGGAAAGTTTAAAAGAGAAGTAACTTTTCTACCGAAAAAACAAAGACATCTGCCTGGTAGAGTGTCAAGAAGAACCCATTCCCACGTTCAAGGGAAAAACTGCTGGTATAAAAGATGTGCCGTATTCTGTTCTTGTTTTAGTTCTCTTAGCATACTTTATTTCTTCATAGCAGATGTTGTATGCCAGTTCATAAATTTGGTTGCTTTCATCAAAAAGAGAAGCAAACATTCTAATTCACGTGCTAATAAACGAACCTGCAAAACTAACTTCCCTAAAACTGGAATGGATTCGCCCTTTTCTGCCATGCACAGAAGCGGCCAAGTGTCAAAATTTCGAGGTCGGACCGTACTCTTTCCGAGATTTAAAGGTATTCAGATGCTAAAAAAATATTAGTGATGATAAAAGCTAGACTAGTAAAAGAATGCTCAAATGAGATTAGTACAGTAGTTCCTATCTCTTGAAGAAAAGAGAAGCGGTTGACGTGGGATTCATCCCTAAAAATACTTCCAATGACGGCATTAATCACCAATCATTAGAAATATTTTTAATGGATGACTAAGTGTTCATTGTTCTACATAGTATAAGTTTTCTGTATGTGAATAATAAAGCAAGAAAATGATAAGCGCGAAAAAAAGTTACCGAATAGATTGAAAATAGTACTTGAAAAAGATATATCAGTACTGTAATGATAAATGAGCGTGTAAGTGTAATATTTTTTTTATGTAAAAAATATTACAAAAATGTGAAAATGTAGTATACATTTTTATTAAACTGCACTTTTCTAACGATTTGTTAAGGATTTTTTTGTCTCGTGTTATTTGAAAGATTTCAATGTTGTCGCTTTCATAATGCTCTTTTCTTCTGCCAGCTTTTTTAATTTTTGAAAACGCTAAACTATAAAAGTGCATAATATTTTGAAACCCAGAAAGGATATTTTCCTTCTTCCTTTATTTATTATTTATTTCAATTAATTTTTTTGATTTTTTTAGCGCAACAGAATTTTTTTTTCCTGACTTATCAAGCTTGACATGCCACCACGGCTATAGTGAAATCCACGACTGATTTTCTATAAATCACAGCAAATGTGCTCTAATAATATAGAACGATTTTATGCTTAAGGCTTTCGGATATAAACTTCCACGTTAGAAATTTACCTAAATATCTACAGTAAAAATACTAACAAACAATTAAAACATCCTTTTGTTTTTTTTCTCCATATCTTATCACTTAAATCAAATAGAAATAATCAAAGTTATCACAGAGGCAATTCATCGCTCTATCGGTGCATAAGTTTCTCCTATTGTTTTAATCGATTGATACTCGTTCAGATTTTCGCATCCAATTGGCAGCAATGCGTTAGATAAGACATACATGCTGAAAATTACTCTCCTGCAAGTGATGAACGTACTAATTTTTCCTCAAATCTGTGAAAGTTAAAAAGTATTATTTACATTACAGAAAATGAGTTCGGGTTCAAAAAATAGTGTTTTGGATTTAATTCAAATTAAGGAAAAAACTAATGGATCAAGTGAAGAAACTAATTCAAGGTAAAAATTCTATTGACATTAAAATTTATTTTATTTGAAAATGTATCTTTAAAAGCTGCAATTATTTTACTTCTTAAAATAAAAGAAATTAAAGGGTAGATAAGTAGATAGTTAAAAAAGGAAAAATACAACTCATAACAAAAATAAACAATTGCATATTAATTATAAGAATTTCACGAGAAATCAGTTCATGGTCAAACAGGTGCCTCCTGCCCTTCTCTTGAATTTTCTGAAGGGGGAAAACTGAAAATCAGCCCCCCCCGCCCAAATTGGATCGTTTTTGGAGCTATAAACAAGGAACTGCAGCAACAACTGACAAAATTCGCAAAGGCAAAAACGAACGCTGCAAAAATTACATTCATTTTTTTTTTTTTTTTCAATCCTTAATTCGTTTGTTAAATTTTCTCTTTAAAAAAAGTTTAATTCCAATTCTTGCACTATTTTAAAAACAATTTGCGCATTTTCAAAATGGCGTGTGACATTTAGGCATTATAGATTTTTCAATGTTACAAGTTCAAATGAAAATATTCGATCTGAAATGATCGAGTTACTAAAAATGCAAAGTGTAAAAATTTCTTTGCTTGAAAATCAAGGGATTCATTAATCACATGACATTCTACAAAGAAAACAAAGTCCGAGTTAGAATAGTATGAATCATCGGGACGAGGAATTAATCAAGTGGAAAAAAAAATGACTCAGGGTACAAAATTTTATTGACTATAAAATTTATTTTATTTAAAAATATATATTTTTTTAAATTTCAATTTTTTTACGTCTTAAAAAAAAGCTAAGTAAGCACTGGATTACTAAACAGATGGTAAAAATCAAGAAAATACAAATGATAATAAAAATAAAATTTTGCGTATTTGTATGGGAACTTCACGTGATCGTTACCTATTAATTTTCTATAAATTGCATCAGTGTCAACCAAACCAATTTTAATATGATTGGATTAAAGATATTTCATCCCTTAATAATATTTCTAATATTTTGGAACCATTGACTTCAAAATTAACTTTATGACATCAAAAGCTGAGATTATTTAACAAGTTTTAAAGTTGAGTGTTGAATTTTTGTAGTATGATTTTCGCTTAGAACGTGATTCGATAAACCACCTTTTTTGTTTTTATTTTTGAATGCAATTCAGCAAAATTAGGCGTCTTCTAGAGTGCGAGTAGGAAAGTTTTCTTTTTTTTACTAGTTATAGAAATTTAAATGTAACTGAACGCTAATTTAAATTCAATTCTAACCTGACAGTATTAAAGTTTTGCTTGAGAAAGGTAGTTTTTAAAAAGCATTCAGAAATAATATTGACCATATTAAAATATAGGCAATTAAGCTCCTGATAATATTTAATTTTTAATTACGTTAAGGTATTTGTAATTTTTAGTGATATATTCTGTGCTTCAGCTGTTTTAATAACTAAATTTTAAGATACTTGCATGTACATAAAAAGCTTTTACTTTCCTTTTTTCTTCCTTCCTTTCTTTTTTCTTTTTTTGAGGAATCCTCTTTATCATTCGTATTTTGCTGTATAACTCATTGAGTCATCCAACGTTCTAAGCGAAAATCATGCTACAAAAATTCAACACTCAACTTTAAAACTTGTTGAATAATCCCAGCTTTTGATGTCATAATGTCAATTTTAAAGTCAATGGTTCCCAAATATTAGAAATATTATTAAGGAATGAAATGATATCTTTAAAGCAATCAACTTAAAAGTGGTTTGGTTGACATTGATGCAATTTATTGAAAAATTAATAGGCAACGATCAACCATGAATTGATTTCTCGTGAAGTTCCCATACTTAATACGCAATATTTTATTTTTATTATCATTTGTATTTCCTAGATTTTTACTATATGTTTAATAATCCAGTGCTTACTTAGCTTTTTTTTTAAGACGTAAAACATATTGAAATTTAAAAAATATATATTTTTAAATAAAATAAATTTTATAGTCAGTAGACTTTTGTACCTTGAGTCATTTTTTCACTTGATTAATTCCACTTCCGGATGATTCATACTCTTCCAACTCGGACTTTGTTTTCTTCGTAGAATGTCATGTGATTAATGAATCCCTTGATTGCCGTAACTCACCGACTTAATCACACGATCAATAATTACAATCCTCAAAAATAATTACTTGCCCTCAGCACACTTGAAAAATTTTCAGGATGCTAAACAAATTCATTGTAAGCGCTTTGCGATACATCAACATTTCGTGATATACAGCAAATGGTAAATTCGTGTAAACTGCGAAATTTGCTAGAGAACTTTGTGTTTCCTTTTTTTTTTTTGTAAAGGACCATTTCAGGTCATTTATTTTCGAGTTTATTTGCTATTCTCAAGGATATGCCTCAAACTCTCGTCCAATATGACAGATAGAACAAGACAGCACAGTAGAATGTTACAATGCAAAGAAGGATATACACCCAGGGGAAAAAGGGAATCGAACCGACGCCCTTTCACTGTGCTCAGGCAGGCAGCGGAAACTGATTCTAATGACAGATCGGCCACTGACGCCCCAGCCTTGTGTTTTTCCAACTTTTTGTCTAAGTTTTTGCAAATATCATAAGGAGCAAGTTTGCGCTTACTTACGGACCGATTGAAATTTAATCACTTAATTATGGATCAGCGTTCTTTGCGCTTTCTTGTCATAGTCTTCGAGATAGATTCGTAGATGATTTGTGGAATCTGAAATCATGGTTGATATATTTGTTTTTGGCTAAGATTATTTGATGCTGTTTGATATTTTTTCCATTACCTCACGTTTACTACATCACGTTTTACTACCTCACGTTTTACAACCTCAGCTAATGTCTGCTAAAAGAATCTCTGAACTCAGTGAACGCTGCATATTTCATTTAACGAAGTATGGAAATTGAAACACTTGTGACATATGTGTGATTATCAAAAGAAGACATCTCCTTTTAGTCGCCTAGTCCAAAATTGATCAAAGTGGAATCTTCTTTGCGCCTCCATATTCTGTAAAAAATAAAGTTCAGCAAGCTTCATGGTTGAATGGAGTATTTTGTTTTCAGCCATTCGTTTAGGAGACAGTTTCAACTCAACAACTTAATAACGATCAATAATTAAATTACATATGTTCTGTCATCCCAAAGTTGATTATCACAAATGGCTTAAAGCAGGCTCAAAAATTTATAAATAAATAAATTTAAAATAAGCATAAATAAATAAATAAAAATTGAAGGGTCCACTGGAAAAACGATCTAAGTCATATACTACTTTTTGAACCCTGCTTTATGTTTTATTATAAATTATGTATTATAAATATATGTATTATAAATTTGAATTTGGGTGTTACGGAAAAGTAGGCTCGTATAGTTAAAATTAACATTTATGTTATATAATAATTGAATAAAACATAAAGCAAATTTCAAAAAGTAGTATGTGACTTAGGTCGTTTTTGCAGTGGACCCTTCAATTGAAAATTGAAGTACAGAATCTAATTAGAAAGAATGTTGGTAAATCGATTTTTAAAAACACTGAATTTTTTGAATGAATTTAAGTTATTTTTACACTTTCAGGATGCTTTCCCACTAAAGGCGACGAATGCAAAAAAAAAAAAACATGTCTTATTTTAGCTGCGCAAGCGCAGAGCATATTTTTGGAGGAAAATCCATGCTCTGCGGTTACGCAGATGAGTAACGACAAGTTTTTTTTGTTTTTGTCGCCTTTGGTGTGAAAGCCACATCAGTGTTCAATAACTTCAGTTTAACGTATTTCAACTCGATGAAGATTTGGAAATGACGTTTAAATTTTTCATTGGTGTAAATTTATAGAGCTAAATAATGGTTATTTTTCCCATAAACTCTCCCTGAAAAGACTTTCTTGTTCGATTCTCTCTTTTTTTTTTTTTCTTTATTTGCTGCAGTCGGTCATTATTTCGGCTGGCGTTCTTTCATTCTGTCGAGTACGTTATTTGTTTCTTAATTTGCCTTCTAAAATGAGATTTTTTATGAGCCGTTAGAAAATGTTTTAATAAGATGCGTTTTTGTCAAAGGTTGGAAGTAAAGGGTTCTCGACAAAATTCAGATATAGATGTAGCGGTTAATTTTAAGTAGTAAATTGGTACTTCAACCGAACATGAACATTTGATTATGACAAATTTGGTAGACGTCCGTCATTATTTGATCAATTAAGTTGTAAATTATAGTATTTGCTAATTTCAACAATTTTGTTTAACCCCTTAACTGGTTTGCCCGTACGGCGTACGGGCTACCCAAAGTTGGCCCCAACTGGTTTGGCCGTACAGCGTACGGACATTGACTTTCCGCCTTTCTTGTTTTGAGTTGCCCGTATGTTTAATAGATTGAAAGAGAGTCATTCAGGGGTATTTGTGCTTCAAAGTTATAAAATAAAAAAAATGCTTAAATTCATTATTTATGAAATTAAAAAAAAATCTTTCATTTTCCCTTTATACCAAGTTAGGACTTTAACCAATGAAATAATTTTAAAAAAATGCCTTTTTTAGGCACATTTGTCGTAAAAGATTGACCAGTTAAGGGGTTAAAGCTTTTAAAGTTGTTTCCTGTTTTCCTTTCTTTCTTTCTCTTTCTTTATTTTCGTTTTTGAGAAATGAACTAAGTGTCAAACAGAAATATAATACTAAAATGAGATCAAAGAAATACTTTTGCTTAACACATTACACATAGCTATAACGACACTCCATGAAGCCTCGTATGTTTCGTAAAAATCATATAAACAAGGTAGTTTTTAAGAAATTTTTTTAATTTTAAGTAATGAAAATAGCGAGCATATTAAAGCTAAAATTTGGTATTAAAAAAGTAATTACAATTAAGCATGTTACGCAACAAAATAAAAAATATGTATATTGTGTAACAGTCTTTTACTTTTTGCTGGGGTAAGAAAAGCTTAATTATGCTTTTTAACCATTGTACGATTTCTTTTTAACAAATTATGCGTTTTGTATTAGGTACCTTTTTGCATTTTAAAAGTTGAGATGCAATAATGGTGATTTTTCTTTTTTGATGATTGTTTCTGTGAGTGTGTGTGCTTCTTGTCCTCCTAGCAAGAGGTAGGAGATTGCAGAAATTCTTTGCTTGAATTATCCCTTAAATGCAATACATTTTATACGAAGAACTAAAAATACGGAAAAATGTAACAGAATTTTTAATGCTCAGTGACAGAAAAAAGGCCTTTACGATTTTTATAATGAAAGCAAATCTAATTTTGTTTTTATGATGGTCTACTCTAAATAATGTGGAAATGTGTACTTAAATCAACTTTTCAGCATTTTATCGGATAACTCCACTCATTCCTTTTCTTGACAAACACCATCCAAAATTTGAACTTTAGTTCTTCCATATTTATTCAGTACTTATTAAGTTCCAAATTTTGATGATTTCTTTTCTTTCAAGATGTATGTATCTCATCTTTCGTAATTCTAAGACTTCTTTCTTCAGGTAAGAACTTCTTTAACAATGAGAGTATAATTTTACGAAACAATGAGATATTATTATCACGAAATGAATGTTTTATGTTGTTGACATCTTATAAAAGGTTTCTGATAAAAGCATTGTTGTTCCTTGAGTTTTTATTTTAATCATTGTAAAGGTGAATGAGTTCTTGAATGATAAGAAATGATAATGAATGAAAACGTAGAATTTGAACGACATCGCTTTGAAAAAGAACTTTCTCAAAACTTAAGTATATTTTGATTTAAAATGATTACGTTATAGTTAATAAAGAAAAAAATACGGTAACCAGCTGACTAATCTCAACAAACAGTTGGCTCAATGTGTTTGCATAACCATTGTGAAGATGAGTTTATATTCATCACATAGGTAAAAATTTATTTTCGGGTGCCCCTTGGCGAAATTGGCGATTTTTGCTTTTTACGATTTTTGCATTAACTAACTGTTTGAACAGTTTTTATTTCTTATTTTGCTTCCTTCAAATGTATTTTTCTTTTCAGAAAGTGCATAACTACCATTTTCAGATAAGCTTCTAATATGGCCCTCATCGCGTCACTTCAGTTTTTCGGAACATGACTTACTGAAAATAATTTTATGTGATAACTAACCCACGGAACTCCTGAGATCCTTCTGCGGAACCCACTTTGGGAATCGCTGCCTTAAATGACAGGATTTTATGGTGTCTTCATTGTAACAGCTAACTTTTCTTTTAATGGGGATTTTGATCATGCTGTAATGGTGTTTTTCGCAATTTTTGTCCTTATTCGACGCTATTTAAATACTTTTGCCTAATAAGGATTTTCAAGAGTTTATATCCTTATTAGAATAGAAATTTTTGTAACTGATATTTTTATTCCAATAGGGACTGTTAGGGATTTGTATTTTTAATATATTGTGGATTTTTAGACATTGTTTTGCTTATTCTAATAGGGATTTTTAAGGAGTGTTGTTTATAACCTTTTGGGGACTCTTGGGGCTGGTTGATATCACTTTCTAACTGCTGTCCTTGGGAACTGGTTTCCTTATTCCAACGCAGATTTCAAGCGTCTTTTATCCTTATTTAGAAATTGTTGTCTTTATTTCTCAGCGAAAACTTTTATGGGGATGATTGTAATGAATTTTTATTATTTTAATGCATATTTTTAGATACTGTTATTTTTACTCTCATGGAACTTTTTAGTGGCTTCTGTTTTTAATCTAACGGACATACCTTTGATAGGATACATTTTTTCTTCTCCGCCAGGGGATGAGGCAATATTCAACTTACCCCACGCAAGCCGGGCACGTCAGCTAGTCGATAATATTTTCCAGCTTAAAATTCATTACTTGGGAAAAGAAACGTTAGTTTCCTTCTGTCAATAATATTGCAAGATAAATTAAAGAGATTTTATGATTTCAATCGAAAAACTTAAATTAAGCTTAATTTATTAACAACACATTGTAATATTATTATTACATTTAATAATTTAATTTGCATGGTTTTAGACAAAAAACAAATTTACATATGCATTTTCACTTAACAAATCTACATCTCATGGTCATGATGTAATAGTATTGTTTTTCAAAAACAAAAATAGAACTAAAATTTAATTTTTTAAATCTACCCAAAACATTTTTGCACCATAATTTTAGGAATCCTTTTATATGCATTTCTATAATCTTTTCTGAGAATGCCATAAATAAAAGGATTTACTGCAGATGTCATGAAAAGCAATATCATCAAGAAATAGCTAACTTTCCAAGGTACAGTTAAACTTGTTAGAACTTCAATGTTCTTTGAAATGATGTAAGGAGATTGTGTAATATAGAAGGCTGTGACGATGCTAATGGCGCTTAATATCGTTTTTCGCGTACCTGAATCGTCGAAAGATTTTACAGCTGTTCTGACTCCTCTGCGTCCAAAAAACAGCTTTGTAGACCTCCATTTGATGACTTCATAAATGATCAGTGAGTTGCAAATGCCCATGATAGTTGCTGGAACATACATACAAATAGCCATGCCCGGAACTGACACAAAGCAGATTTCCGGAATCTTGAAGTTAAAAGCGCATGCTCCTTCTGGATAGCTGTAGTAAGTCCAATCAAAATAGATTGTTATAAACATCGCAGATAATGCCATGGTGAACAGGAACAGGCACATGTGGGCGATCTTTTTAGGAGTCATCATATTCGAATAATGTAGAGGTTTCAAAACAGCCAGAGCTCGGTCAATGCTGATAAGCGAAATATTGATACAGGAAGAACAACTGCACATATAAGTAACTCCGCAATTAAGTCTGCAGAGAAAATTACCGAACGGCCAATAATCGAAGGCTACGGAGATTCCGGATGGAATGATGGTTTAAAGACCTGTCATTACATCAGTAAGGGACAAATAGACCAGCAAGAGGTTGCTAGGTTGATTCCGAAGCCTTATGTCTGTGTAAGAAGTAATGATGACTACTAGATTCCCCAAAACACTTACTATCCCCACAAAAAGGGCGAACGACGAGCCAAGTATTCTCAGTAGTAATCTTCGTTGAATGTCTTCCGAAATAGTTCCATTGAAATCGTCGGAGAAGAGCGAGTTGCCTGTCATGTTGAAGTCCATGCTCCTGGGGTTAAAAGGAAAAAAAAAAAAAAAAGATAGCTTAGTTGAAGAATTGAGTTCAAGACATTTTAAAAATTAACTGCATCTGGTCATAATTAACGTATATTGCATATGCAGTATCTTAACTTAACGCTTGTTTGTTTATCTGTTGACAATGGTACAAAACTTAATTTCGAAAGATTGGAAATTCGCGGCACAGCGAATTAAAAAGATGGTTCAAAGCAGCTATGGAAATCAAGACATTTAGCTGTGATGAAGAGCTTAATGTAACATTTTTTCGAAAACAATGTAGTCGGTACTACTTTTGAGTATTCTAAAACAGAGAATTCTGCGAGGTAAAAGTTTTTTTTTTTTTTTTTTTTTTTGCGGCTACATCCAAAAGTGTTAATGTGCAGTGAGATGATTTTCCACCAGATGAGTTTTCATACATTTTTAAAAATTTTTTTTCACCTATAGTTATTTTATTACAGTAAAACCCCGTTAAAACGAGGGTGTCGGGGGACATGTTTGGCACCCGCGTTATAACATAACCGCGGTATAGTGAAACTATACCGCGGAACCATATTACGAAATAATACTCGTTTTCGTTGCATCATTTTTAACTTTATCAATCACTCGTAACTTTTCTTGAAAAGTATAACTTTTTATTTACTTTTTTACTGCTATTTTATTTACTGTAATTGCTGTGCACGAAGCACACATCTCAACTGCGCAATCAGTCTATCGAGCGATAGGTTATAAACCAACTGTGTTCCGAGAAAAAGGGGGCTTAAAAATATCTTTATGTTATCAATATAGGATTGTGAAGAGGTCCTAAGAAAAAATTAGATTTGGAAGGGGAGGAACGCACTTCTCAAAGAAAAATTTTTTTTCCAACCCTGCATACGCACACACACGGACTGGAAACTATATTTACTTTTCAGGAACGCTAAAGAATCTGGAGAATACAAAGGTACACTTCTGAAAATGGAAGATAGTTAAGCATTGAACTGAACAGTTTCTGACAGATTGAGCTCCCCTTATGTCGAAAGAAACAAGTCAGAGCGAGTCACGGTGATTGTACCCAATTTTGAAATCAAGCTATATAGTGTCCTAGGTTGAAAGACAGAAAAAGCATGAAAAAGGTGTACATCAGGGATCAGGCCTATTACTATAGGGCTTTATCTGTTAGTGTGTGTGATGGGGGGATGGTAGCTCTTTTGCTAGAATATTTGTGTGTTCGGACTGGCTTTATTTACAATGGTAAATAAGGAATCACCTTTAAATGACAATGTTAAATTGGGTGGTTTAACATCGGGGGACATGATAGTCACCGCGGTATACTGAAGCGCGGTATAACGGGGTTTTACTGTATTCCTTCTTTTCTCTTTTTTTAATTCAATAAGTGGGATTTTTACACTAGTGTTTTATTTCATATCCTTTTTACGTTTATTTAAATTCAGGAATGAACATCTTATTATTTAACGGAAACTATATCTATTGGTTTCTAACTGGAAAAAAGAATATTTTTAAAATCATGTTACATAATAAAATGCTTATGCTCATTCACTATAAATATAAATGCTTGACAAAATAAAGCTGGGTATGCACTCACCCTTCTGAGTGGGGAAAGTGTGACCCTGAGCATTAGTGTTAAAAAACCGATTCCTAAAACTTCTAATTTTTTATATCGAGCTAGTAAATGCTTGAAAACCTTAAGAACCTGAGTATGAAACCCAAAAATTTGACCAACATGAAAATTTTTCTAGCAGAGCGCGAGCCTTCTAAATGGAATTTTTGAAGATTTTGGTACGCCCTCCCCCCCCCCCCCCCATTAATTAAGGTTTTACTCCAGAGATGGCTTTAGTTTCATAAAATAAACCAATTTTTAGTGAATCGAGTTCGCTAAAGAAAAGGAGCAGACAGATATTTAATAGCAAATCTTCCCGTCTGCTTTTACTCGAGTAAATCTTGAAATTATTCCACAACCGTTCTGACGATAAATCTCTGTTGCAAAGGATGCAAAAATTTGAAATTGAGATATTTTAAAAATTTAGTTTGAATTCCTTCAATGTTGCCGTGATGAATATTCTGAATTCGAGTCCCAACTAACTGAGGCATAAACTAATCGAGAGGTTACCTGTTTTACATTCTCTGTATTAGCCTTTTTTAAGTCTCTGTAGTTTCTTGTTTTTCATTCTCAATAATGTTACGTCAGACTCCGGATAAATGATTTCCAGTAAATTCTTACGTATGTTCGAGGAGATTTTTTTTATAGTGCAAGATTAGGTTTCGATGCAGATTTAATAAGATTTTTTTGAAATCAAAACACGGTTTTGGAATTGGCAAGCAGCTTTAATTTAACACTTAATTAGGGGTCGCGCCAAAGGAAATTCGGAACCGTTTTCGAATCCTTCTAATTACTGAAAACGGAGCCTTCATAACATTCCAATCAATCAAAATATTCCCTTCGAAAAATTCCGAGCTGCCAGATCGTACCTTTGACAGAATTATTTATTAACAACTCCCCCCTACCCCAACTTCAAATTTATAATCTAGCTATCTCTCTCTTTCTCATTTAGCTGTAGGGCTTAATTACTTCAAATATATCATTTTCAACGGTTAATACATACTCATTCACTCATTCATTCATTAGTTAATTTACTCATTCATGTATTTATACACTTATTTCATTACTTTTTTTATTTTTTCACTCATTTATTCATTCATTATTTGACTAATTCATTTATGCACCCATTTATTCATTCGTTCATTTATTCATTCACTCATTCATTCAGAAATATCCTAAAAAATCCCGATCAAAACATTTCATAAGAAAATAGGATCGTTTAGTTCTGGTTGAACTTCGGATCTGTACATGTTCTACGTTATAAAGGCTATTCGATAAAATTTGCTCCAAGCAAATCCGTCTGCTAGATCAGGATTTATATAGAATTGAAATTTTTCCGTAGGAGCTATGTTGATTTTTTTTTTTGAACTGTTCAAAAATGAAGAAAAATTGCTCAAATCAAAAAATATTTCAAGCCAAGAGCTTTTTCCAATAACCTTCTTCATAGGAACTTGGATCTTATGCCCAGAGTTTAAAATAATTTGCTTCATTTTTGCTTATAGGCACTAATGTTAAAAATTTGTGAACTGTTCAAAATTGAACGAAAAAGTGTTCAAGTCAAAAAGTAAAATATGGAAATGAGATGTATTCGCCAAGATCTCTCGAATGCAAGAAAAAATAAATAAATAAATAAAATAAAATAAATAAATAAAATAAAATAAAATAAAATGAAAAACTTTCGAATCGGACAATTACCTCAAAAGTTATTGAGGGGGGGGGGGGGGCAGACAAACCAACGTACAGACAGACCGACAGACACATTTTCCCCGTCTCAAAACACTACTTTCAAATTTATTTTTAACGATATTTTTACGATACATAAAGAATTCCTTCACACTTTATTTATTTGTTTTGGATTTTTTTACTTGGAATTAGGCTAAAAAGTGGCTAATAATAATGCATTTTTCATCACTGTAATGTTTAAATTTTGAATTTTCACAAAATTATTTGGTTTTTCATAAAAATCTTCTTAAAATTCCCAAAAGCAGGACCCAGTTGAAAATGCTGGATCGATGCCTGTTAACCCTCTGGTTGCTCATCTAGCGATTTCCATGGGCATGAGCTTTTTAAGTGTATTTAAAATATTATATCTCGCTGTTTCATCTTTAAAACGTCAGTAATGCAATTTCTCAAGTATTTGGACATTAATTAAAATTTTATTCCAGAGATGGCTTTAGTTTTATAAAGTAAACCAACTCTTAGCGAATCGAATTCACTAAAAAAAAAAAGAGCAGTCAGAGGGTTAAGTGCATTTTATAAATAATCAAACTCGTGATTTTATTTTTATGTATTTATTTCTTTATTTTTTCTCCACTTTGTTTTTGCATCAGAAGTCACAGGTTTAGAAAAGTGTAATAACTTTCCCTAACTTTTGTCACCAAGCACGGGCTGCTATAGACAAAATACAAGATAATTTATACATGTTTTGTCTTATAAGCCGCATTTTTGTCTTCTTTTCCACCCCAAATTAGAGGGTCCCAAGCCTGGGCTTTGTTGGCTTGTGCAAAAATCAGGTCATGCACTACCCAAGAGTGAAAGCGAATTAGATTTTGATGCATTTTTAATCATTATCTGAACATACTTTACTTACCCAACCCACTGTTTTTCCTCTACTGCAGCCCAATAATGTACGTTGAAAACAACTTCTTGCTTGGCTTTCGTTTTAGCCGCGCTTTATAAGAAAATATGTAGGTCCTTAATGTGGACCGTGATTATGAATAAAATATCAAACTTTCTTCTTTGAAGTAAGAAAGCGTAATCGGGGCCAAAAGAGCTCCCGCATACACAGGGGTTTCACAATCAAATATCCATGCAGATGGTTTTGAACGATATCTTCCTTCACGAGTAAAGATTTTTCTTACTATATGTTCTTTCGGCTTACTTTTTTTCAAAGTTCCAATAAATTAGAAAAGTCATTTATACTCACTTGCTTAAGAACAGACATCCATTAACTAAATTTACTGTCTTCATTTTCGTATGAGAAAGAGATTTCCCTTTCATGTTATATGAAGTTTCTTTTCAAATCGTTTTCTTATCCTCAAAATGGGTATGAAAAATTAGAATAAGTCTATATGGATGTAACTGAAAGCGATTGGATTCTGTGATTTTTTTATTTATCTTTGAGAGACATAAAATGTAAACATAAAGTTTCGTTGTCCAGGCTTTTGCTTTGCAGATATACATTTGGAAATTCATAACAAGTACTAATAAGGCAAAGATAGCTGTTTAGGTCAGAAATTGAATTCAACGATTTTATAACGCAGATTTGATACAAGTTAAAACAGAAAAAATAGATACAAAATAAATTTCATAGTTTAAAATCAAATAAAAGGTTTTAAGATAATAATAATAACAACAGCAAGGGACACACTGGCGTCCTGAAAATAATCTGAAAAAATTTAACTGACACACTAATCGAAAACAGTTCGCCATCCCTGAGCTAGGATAGATAGAACAGCGGTTCCCAAACTTTTTTGGCCACGGAACCCTTAACGATTCACTTTTACTTTGAGTGACCCCCCTTAGTATTCATATAAAAAATCAAATTTAATGATCTGAACAAGGCTTGTTTAAAGGGACGCCCACCCCCACTGGGCAGGAATAAATTTAAAATTACCTACTTTGAATTGAAGGTTTGAATATTGTGAAAATCTAATTCGGAAAGCTCCCTTTATATTTCTCTTGCCCCTCTTCCCCCCTCCCGGTCCATCGAAATAAATTCCTACGAATGCCCTTAGATTTAGAAGTATACTAACACTTATTTTCAATTTAATCAGGAGTTAAAACGCTAATGAAAATCAACAAACTTGCGAAGCATTGATTCGAAGTAAAATAACGCGTCACCGCACGTAACTACCTTATTTTATATTATATTAGACATCGTTGGATTGAGATTGTTTTCTATTTTGTTTTATATTGTACTGGGCAAACAATCTGACTGACTTATCCTAAATATGCTTTGAAAATTGATTAACTGACACCTTAAGATTAGTATTATATTGCTTTGACAATTATTTAATCCATTACATTTTCTCCTTTATTTTTTTCTTGTTTTTTCTTCTTCTTTGAATTATAAATAGTAAAAAAAAAGTAATGTACATTGTCATAAGTCATTTTACGAAAGTTACATTAATTTTACATTTATTAACTTACAAGATTCTCCGAATAGTTTTTACATCTTATTTTGCTTCCTTCAAATGTATTTTTATTTTTAGAAAAGTGCATACCACTACCACATACTACCACTTTTAGACAAATTTGTAATATGGCCCTCATCGCGTCACTTTGGTTTTTCTGAACATGACTTGCTGAAGATAATTTTATGTAATAATAATTTGCCAAAGGAACCCCTGAGATCCTTCTATGGAACCCAAGGCTTCTGCGGAACCCACTTTGGGAATCGCTGGTTTAGGAAGTACGTTTTGTTCCGACTCCACGCTCCTGCTCCATGCCTCCACCAAATCTGGAACAAATGTCACAACAACGAAAGTGGCTTGAGTAAAAGCAGAAAATTTATCTCAATGGAGGCAATTCAAGCAACGTCATTGGTCACGTGGCAGAGATGAAAGCAATGATCGCTTTACTTCGAGTTCGACAAATCTAATTAAAAACAAGACCTAAAAAATTCTTCTACATTACATAAAATTAACACTATAACTATTCTAATAATTAATAAATTTCTTGAATAATGATTAAATTAAGTGTAAATACTGGTTATAATCAGAAAAAGCTGTGAAAATAGTCTAATTAATTTTAAGATAACCAATTTTGCCTTATGAACTCCGCGTAGAACTCAATTGAAAATCTTAGTAAACAAAGAGCGGATATCACATGACAACGGTGATCATTCATGAGTCCCTCTAGCGGTGGATTGCCTCCAATAAAACATAGTATTTTTCCTGAGCAAATAAATTATATATTACAGAGATTTTGAGTTTTTTAATAGTTTAGACAACCCCCGCGGCTTTACTGCCCGTTTCTTACGTTCTGGTTAGAAATGAATTCAAAGAGTAGAATTCTTTGAAGTGATGTGAATGTTAGCTCTCTCCTCGACTACTTGAAAATATATTCATCGTTCATCGCTTGGTCATCTTTGCAGCACACACCTTATCAAACCTTTGTATTACGAGGGAGCCCCCGCCACTCTAGATTAGGCCCTATCTCCGTTGCCATGACAACTTCTTCTCCGTGATCTAACCGGCACAAAAGTAACGATCGCGTTCTAATCATAATGATGCACTTGAAGCGAAAAGTTTAATATATGTATTATCATCGGTTTGTTATGCACGTGTAGTATTGGTTTCCCTAAAAGAAATACTTAAATTAAAAATTAAAAATGCTATCTTCAATAGACTAATTATTTTTGCAAAAAGCTCAGCAAATTGATTCGAGTATCAAAAAAAAAAAAAAAGTAAGTTCTGCAATTATTTTTCTTAAGGTTTAGAAAAAATTGGAAAGATTTAATTTCTTGTTTCTGTTTCTGAGTGATGAAATGCTAGTAAATTAACTTTGCTTTCAGGTTTTGTGTTTCGGGGTGTTGTAACGTTTTTAATATTTTAAAAATTACACTGTAATGTGAAATTGTATTTTTGGCCATTATGTTGTCGTAAAGGATCGTAGTATTACAATCCTTAGATGCAAAAAAAAAAAAAAAAAAACAAAAAAAACATGCAGTTGTAGCAAGTTATTTTATAAACCTGAAATGTAACTCGAATAATATACATTTCTCACTAGTTTTGATTATTACATTAAAGATTCCAGTTGGAAAAGCATCCAGCACATCCCCATGTGAGATATTGGTAGAAGAAATATCTTACAATACCTTTGTTAAACAATTTGAAAGTGCACTGCAGATGCAGACGGAGAAATGTGTTGAAGCATTAAAGTTAACTATGCTTTTTTTCAAAATTACCTTGTAGTATTAATTATATTATTAATGATTTAATTTTTAATGTGCCGCTTGATATCTTTTCACCATTTAGTCATTTAAAAACATATAATAGCTTTAAAAAATTGCAAAATTTTGATCGATCATTTAATCCCAATTGGAAGAAAATTTCTCCGTTCATTCTGGTCTTATGGACCTTCAACTATTTTAAAGAATTTGCATTTTTTTTAAAGTACGCCATTTTCACAAAAATCATACTGCTTCTGTCGTGCGCTGGAAGATTTCATTGAAGGAATGATAAAGGGTGAATGCTTACCTTTGGTTCAATCCTGTTGTAGATATAGTGCAGTATGTGGTGTTGAAGTCCAGAAATTTTTAAGATCCCTCAAGTTCTTGGCATAATTGACAATTTTTCGTGTTAAAAAGGGTAGGCTGAATCAACAGTTTAACTGTGTGAGTTTAAGATTATAAATCAAATTTGTACAATTATTTTTCCGGAAGTTATTCAATAGAAAACCATGAAAATTTTACTCTTTTATTAGGATTGATAAGCTATTGCGTCTAAAATTGTATTTTGAATGACATAAGTGCTTCTCTATCTATTAAAGCAGTTCCAGTACGCCATCGTCAGCGCTGTCGACCCCTCGGAATTTGCTGTCTCCCGGGCCAGAACCCGTGAGAGACATGGTCGGGCTGTTCTCTGGCGCGAAAAGTATTCGTCAGAAGTTAAGTGGCAGCAGCAGTGGCGGGAGTTCGGAAAATACACCTCTGCTAAATGGAAGTCAAGAAGGACCTTGTTACGCTTATTCTTATGGAAGCAGGTAAGGTTGAGTTTTGGTGAAATATGTTTTCTCATTTACCCCCTTATTAACTGAAAATTTTTACAATGTCCTTTCATTTTGGCCTTGAGTTGTCTCATATTTTTTTGTCCTCAGCTTCAGCAAGGCTCTAAAGAGAAATAAGCTTGTGCTGCTATCCAACGCTTAAAAAAAGAAAAAAAAGTAGAACTGAAAATTAAAGTCTTAAGTCCTATGGTAATCACAGTAGCAAAAAAAAAAAAAAAAAAAAAAAAAGAAAGAAAGAAAGACTACCGAACCCAGCCACTAAACAAAGAGGAACTGATGCTATCAAGGCCTTTACTACCTGTTGCGTGCAGTAATGGCTATGTACGAACTGACACTATCTATTGCGCACAGCAATGACTATGTATAAACTGACACTACCTGTTGCGAACAGTAATGACTATGTATGAACTGACGCTACCTGTAGCGCACAGTAATGACTATGTATGAACTGACACTACCTGTTGTGCACCGTAATGACTATATATGAACTGACACTACCTGTTGCGAACAGTAATGACTATGTATGAACTGATGCTACCTGTAGCGCACAATAATGACTACGTATGAACTGACGCTACCTGTAGCGCACAGTAATGACTATGTATGAACTGACACTACCTGTTGTGCACCGTAATGACTATGTATGAATTGACACTACCTGTTATGCAGCGTAATGACTATGTATGAACTGACACTACCTGTTGTGCATTGTGTGCACCGTGCACAATGGTATGTCTAATAAATGGAGTGAAAATTTTGAACGCAGTAAAAAATTGCCTCTTTCATACTTGTATAGAAAATAATAATAATGAAATACATACTGATTTATTTCTAGAAGAGATTATATGAAACATGCATGTGTCAGGACGTACTAAATATTTTGTTATGAAGTCCACAATGTTTTCAAACACAATTATTTTGATTGGTCCCTTGCACAATTAGTTTTATTCTTATATTAGAGGTCATGACAAAGTTTGGAGTTATATTATTAATTATGCAATTCATAATGATATTTATAACATATTTCTTACAAAAAGTGAACATTTAGCGTGATTTGATCATGATTATGGGCAAAAATGTTGCTGAAAAGAGCAGAGTGTCAGTTCTCTATTGTGCATTATTTGCTGTTATTGTCGAATAGAAGAATAAATTAAACTAGTATTGAAATAACGTTTTCAGTATTGAATACATAAGTAGGAAAATGTTGATACTGCAGGGAGTTAAACTAATAGCTAGAGATTTGTGCATCAAATCTACCGACTGATCATATAGTAAAATAGTTTATTGTGAGAAGTACGTTTCACTGATCGTAGTAAAAATAGTTTACTGTAAGAAGTATAAACCCCAAAAATTGAAACTTCTCCTGTAAATTGTTCACAGGTTTACTAGAAATTTTAAAATTTTTCTTGTGCAACAATACACATTGAATTTATTGAATTTCGTATTGGTGAATTACTATTAGGCAAAATATGAAGTCAGGTTACGAAGCAAAGATCCTGGGTGTTGTTCGGATTTGGTAACTTGAAGCCTCGCCTTAAGAGGTTTTTTTTCTTTTTAGCAGCAGCTCACTGAAAGGGGAAAGCGTTATTCGGAGTTGAGCTGAGTTTAGCTACTTTCGCAGTGAAGTTGCAACGGTGATGGTAACACAACTCAACTCAGAGCGAACAACACTTCCCTTTTCAGTGAACTCCCAAGAAGAAATAAACACTCTCAAGGTCAGACCTCAAGTTACCAAAGACGAACAATAATCCTGCTAATTGAAACAATGCTAGTGCATCACAACAAATTTCAATATTTTTTTAATTGTTTTAACATAATAACTGTACTGAATAACCTCAAATCAACTTAAACAACTCAAAACCAATTGCTGAATGGTATAACTAACTATACAGATCGTGAACTGTGATTACAAATGGTCCACATTTTAAGGTATACATATACGTTGGAAATCGCAAGAAATGCATTTTTGTTTTTTCATTCTAAGATATGCATCCGTTAATTATCTTTAAAATGATACCTATAACTTTCTTATTGTAAAAATACTTTTTTATTTACATACAATCTCGTAACAGTAATTCATAATTAAATCTTAATTAATTAAATAAATATTTAATTTTTTAAAATATTTTTAATGCAAATATGTTATATTTTATGCATCTACAGTCCTCACAAAATTTTGTAAAACTGGCATAAAAATATTCTCTTTTATACGTACTTGTATATAAATTCACTAACTTTAAATCCATTTTAAGCAGAACTGCTTTTTTTAAAGGTATGTTTGTTCTCCAACGGTGATATCTTAAAATGTTATTGACCGATTTTTAAAATTTTGATTCTATAATTTAGGTAACAATTCAGAGAATAGGCTCTACCAAAATATAACAGTTTTGATAAAAAATGGATTTTTTTGGTTATTTTAGAATATATTTATTTTTGTAAAAAATGCTGTTTTTATGATACTTTTCAGGTTAAATGTTATAACTCAAAAAATAATTAACTTAGACATTATATTTTGGTAGGGCTCATATATGAATACCTTCTCTTTGATTTCTAGTAAGAAATTTGATTCAAAATTAATTATATTTGTGTTAATTACCGCTGCGATGAAACCTTAATTAGTGAACTAAATTTGTATTAATTTAAATAATTATTAATGTTTTTAAATTTTTTTAATACAAATATGTTACATTTTATACTCTCATTAATCCTCCCAAAACTTAAAAAGACTGGCATTAAAATTAAAAAAGAACTTGTCCAAGGTATATGTATACCTTAATTTTGATTTATTTATTTATTACTGTTACTATTATTATTATCATTCGTTATTTTTCTTTTGCATTTTTGCAATATTTCGTGAAATTACTCCATGTGACTGAATTATTTATTATTATTATTATTTTTTTTTTCAGTCGTGAAGAAGAAGAAGGTTTGGCAGATTCGATGTCGACCACGCACTGTGAAGACGATGAAAACACAGAAAAGCAACAATTCTTCAACTGGATGAACAACATTAAGTTACTCTTATTGACAACAGTAATGATTTTTTGCGTGGTAAGCAATGATAAGAATTATTAGTACAATCAAATCTTTATTTCTCTGCGTGTATTTCAGGAAGGGCTAATTTCATACTATCAATTTTCTTAGAACTCAGATGCAAAAATACTTTGGGTCCACCTCACTTCGGAGCAATTTTCTAAAAATGCGATTCCCCCTTTCTATTTCGGTTTTAAATATAATTTACGCATATAATCGCTTATGTAGAGTCAAAGAAATTATTGTACTTGCCTTTTAAATTTTAAAAAATTATTTAAAATTTTTTGAAACGTCACAAGTGAAAATATTAGTGTAAAAAATGAAAATGTGATCGATTTATTTTTTTGTCTTTATTTTTGAATATTTTTATATTTATGTTTAGAGATCCTTAGTCACTATAACTGTTATCTCTACAAATTTTGTTTGAAGGAAAAGATGCGTAATTTATTGACATAACTTTTTCTCTACTGAATACAATTTATTTTTGTTTGTTTCATAGGTTGCTCTGAGTTTTATAAAAGAACAAGATGGAAAATGGAATACAGTCACAATAGCCAACGGAGAACCTTTCCGTATCCTTCCTTCATTTCGATACTGAGAAAAACGTCTACCTCATTTAATCCTTATTAAATTAAAAAAAATCATTGTTTACGTTTTTTTCTCCTCTTACAAAATTTAATTCCACGAAAAAAAGAAGCATTATGAATGTATATTTATAAAAGTCAAGCGCAGTATATCACGAAAAATAAAATGCATCTGCAATTTTGAAATTATAAAAACAGTTTTAAAGAACTTGATATTGCTTACAGAACATCAATCCATTTATGTTTACTTAAAAAGGATTGCAATTTGAAATTCAAACCATGCACAGTTAAAGTTGAACATCACTGAAAAATTGAAACATTCAAAATTGGATTTCCGTAAAAATTTTTTAATCGGGATTTTATGTTAAAGTTATTTTGCTTTCCACTTTCAATGCCCGACTCGTGTTACGTGCCGGTGCTGTTGAAGATCGGTTTTTAATTTCCTTATACTTATGCATGTGTTTTGTCTTTGTGTTTGATTTTTTATGTGATTGTAATTTTTTTTATTATTATGTACGGGCTCCTCCGATAATTTTAGTTGATTGTTTTATAATTTGATTTAAAATGTAGCCTATAAATTTAACTACTTCATATGTTCATCCAGAGATGTTTCATACATCGTAGTACATAAGCACTGTGAATAATATAAAAAATATAATATTTCAAAAAAAAAAAAAAAATAATAGAAAGAATTATTTTGTAACAAATACATCAAACAAAGTTCTTAGGACTAAATAAGTTATCAATAAATCCGTTACTGTCATTTTTTTAACAGCCGGAGCTGTTATGATATTTTCATTCGAATTTTATTTTCTCATTTCTAATTTTCTTCACTCATGTTCCTCTATTTGTTTCTGTATTATATAAAAACCTCTATTTAATTTGGCCTTGACTAACTCTAGTTATGAACATTACGGATAATGTGGCTTTTGGAAAGGAGATGGTTCACTTGGCTGTTCGAGGACCATTTTTACCAGGAAATTATTTCAGTATCACAGATGAATTCGTCCGGTTCAAACTTTATAGCCTCTTTCCTAATGGTACCATAGAAGTAAGTTTGTTAATTTATCAATACAGTAGCCCCTCGTTATATCGCGCTTGTTGGGGGTCACCAAAAAATCGCGATATATCTGAATGCGCGATATAACCGATACTGTCAGAAATAACTCAAAGTAAAAGTAAATTGAGTGTCAACGTAAAAAAATTATTTTTTTTTGACAACATTCTTAATGAAAATAGCAAATGAAATTAAGCTAACCAATTGCTATTTTCATGCACAGTTCTTACAATATCAATTCAGAATGTATTTCTATTGCTTTTTGGTGAAATAAGAGTCCTACGTTATTTGGTATTGTTTTTCGTTTCACACTTGTTTTCCACTTAATATTAACGATCGAAAATGGACTAACTGCATTGTAGTTACGTGGTTAGACTATTCATTCGTATTTAGTGTAAGCTTTTTCCAAATGCAATATTTTTACTTTCGAGACCTCAGACTTAAAATTTTTGGAAACATAGAAAAAGCGCGATATATCCGAATGAGCGATATAACGAGGGGCTACTGTACTAGAGTTTACCCCACAGTCGAAATTCGACCGTAATATCAAATTTAGCATTGAAAACATTATGTTATTTATAGAATTAGATAAGTATTATTCCTCAAATTTGAGTTGAGTTTATTTTCACCATCCTCACTTGAAGCAAACGTATTGTAAATCATTGTCGCCGCAGGGCCAATTGCGCTCATAAAGGTAACTTGTGCTTCTGTCGATTTCGCTCTAAGTTGAGCAGCAGCTGAACAAGCTCAAACTATTTGCTTCCGTGCACTGTTCTCATTTTTCATTCCATCGTTTCACAGAAGACTTCCCTTAAACTCTTATTATAATTGCTTTAAATATTACTGCTTAATGGCAATAAACTCTTTTTAACAATTAGTTTTATATTTATTACTTCATAATTTACTCAACCAAGACTAGTTGCCATCTATAACAATATATCATTACAATTATAAATAAGGCTTGCCTGACAAAAAAAGGAGGAAATAATTAATAATAAACTGTTTCCAAGTTTTTTTATTGATATCGCTAAAACTCGTCAATAGCTATGTGTTGACGAGTTTTTCCTATTTATGTGTTGCCGAACTGGAAATTAATGTTCCGTGGGAACAGAACCTGATGTTGCCGATGGACATAATCGAGAGATTTACATGAAATCATTGAAAAAGCTCATTCGATGCTGATAAACTCTCGAGTTCTTCATTTGATTTTGAAGTCATGACAAATTTATTTGATTGTTGATCAATCAATTATGAAATCACTCGAGAGAGCTCCACAATTGCTGTTTATTAGCTTGTCAGAATCACTCCATATCCGATCATTCGGATATGTAGTGCTAATTTCTGGATTAAGCCCATCACTACCAAATGAAAAGTTGGAATGGAACCGGACAAAAACCGGATAATCTGTCACACGAAGTGTGAAAACTCTATGCTTTCAAGCCGGTTGTTCCATGGAACCTAGATTTAAAAGACATTGGAACTAGATCCAGATGCTCTTTCTCTTTAACCAAATTCAGGCTTCAGAGGCGTTCTAACCTTGAAAATGAATATTATTATACATTTTTTTCTATATAAGCATTCTCTGTTCCCGATCTTGCTTACAATCTTGCTTTAATGTGTTCATTTCATAATAGGTTTTGTAAACTTTCTCTATAGCTAGTGATGACGCTCTTATAACGCGCGAAGTGACGTCGCATGATTCGCAGATAATTTGCTTAGTTTTCGAATCTTTATTTCAAAGGAGTTTTCTCTGCTTAGCTAGCAGATAAATTAGGGTTCTATTGACTTGGCGAGAAATTAATGAGATATCGCCAAGTTGGCGTCATTTTTGGCGACTAATTTTTAACGCCAAATTGGGCGAAAAATGCCGATTAATCACCAAACTTCGTGCTGTGAGTTGCGTGTCATATTTCGCTTTCGTGTTATGCGTATTTGGAAGGAAATACATTGTGATGCCATTGTGAACACGGTATTCTAAGATATTTGTGATACTGCTGGAGCATTTATGTAAACGCATCTATTTGTACATAAAATTTCTGGGCGTTTCACAAGGACTGGGTCATCCTTCCAAGAACAAGTGAAGTCCAGGCGAACTCGTAACAATATAATATAACATGAATGTCGCTTTACATGTTTTTAAAAACTCTTATCAGTTATTAACTGCCAAAATCATTTCAGAAAATTTCCAAATCCTGGAAAGTTCTTGTTTCATGGGATAATCCTCTGGACGCTATCACGTTAGATCACGAATTTGAGCTGGAGGACAGCGAAAGATCTGATAGGTACAGTATTTTAATTGCAATTCTCACATTTGTATTATATAATGGATTATGTTGTTTTAACAATACTCTTGTTAATTTTGATGATAAAGAACAAAAGATCAATATTTCTAGCCTTAAAACAGTTTCTTATGTATGGTAGAAATTTCAATCAAAATTGAACTACATTCTATTACTGTACTTAATACATATGCATGCACAGAAAGTCAGAATGTTCAAGAATCTGTGCATATTATGTAGATTCAAGTAAGCATAGTTTTACAAAATGATGTTTAAGCACAAAACGTTTATAGAGATATTGGTGCTGTTATTATTATTATTACTATTACTGAAATGATTATCGTTGTAATTATGGGGGGGGGGGGGGAGAGAACAAGTCATTAATTTAGCAACTGAAAAGTTTCATGAAATAGTCCATGAACTGCTCTCAAACAAAACTAAATGAGCAATAAAAATATTAAATTTAAAACTACAACGGAAACATTCAAGCACATCGTCTTACTTTTGCTCTATTTTTAGCTGTATTACTGTAATACAGTGTAAAGAACTCATTTTTCTGAGAAATCTATGCTTTATTTATTTAAAACTTTAATTGCGCGTTTTAGTTATTTAGACCTCTACCAGAGTTTCCTTCGGCCGGTCTAGTGTTCTAAATATTAGATTGATTAATTCTTATAATTGTGACACAGAAGTTGCCTCTCACTGAGCATGTAGCAATTTTACAGAAGTATTTTATTAGTTTAGGAAGCTAAAAGAGCGATATAGCCGAGCAAACCCCCATTCGGGAAGCACAAATTATAAATTCACAGTGAATTTAGTCTACACATGTCTCAGAGTTCTATTTTTTTTCATGAAAGGAAATAGAACTTACAGAACAAACACAGACATTTTATTTTTCGTTTTGGTCCCATTTCATACACTGTAAAAAAAATAGCCCGAAAATGCATGAGAATCTAATGGAAGTCATTTATCCGGGGAATGACAAAATTACAAAGAATTTAAAACAGGAAACTACAAAGTCTTTAAAAAAGAAAATTACAGGGAACAGAAAAAGATACCCTGTTAATTGACAGCAATAGATCCTATACCGCAGTAGTGGCAGTGGCACTGTCTGTGAATACGCTGAAATACTATTTGGGATGACATCCGGAAAGTGAGTTCAATTGAACGAACGCCATGTTCCTCACATCACTCGGCCAGAGACACCTCCAGACATGAGAGCCCGCCACTAAACGTCAACAATATATCATGCATTTCTTGACAGTTTTTAAGCTGGTAGTCAGATTTCAAGTGTTCAGTTATACGGATCAATTTAACAGTTCTATCTCTGTAGTTGTACAGAGTGCGGAAAAACAAGAATTTTATTTAGAAACTGTTATCAAGAAACTAGATTATTTGATTTAAAACAAGTTCTTTGTAAATTTAAAGAAACACTCAGTGTCTTTTCTGTACTTTTACATAATTTTTTTAGTGCGCACTAAAAATTGTCCCGTTTCTGTAAGCAGGGAATGAGTTGAAATACAGAGTGTACTTTCCACTGCTCGCAAGGCGAAAAGCGATTGTCAGAACAAAGGAGGAGATTATGATTACGCGAAAAATGAGAGTTTTGCACTTGGCATTTTTGTTGCCCATCACAGGAAAATTTAAATCACCTCTGTTGAACTAAATTTGCGAGAAATACCATTGTTGAAAAATTACTCGATTGAAATGAACATCGCTCAGCTCACCAAAAGATCACTTGATTGTAATCAGAAATTCTTTCGTGCAGCCTAACATGAAGGTGCCACTAACGCGCAGTCTACTTTATATTTGGTCCAACTGGTTGAGGCACTTTTGTATTGTCAAAGCAATGGTGAAAGATTTTTTAACTATTTTTCAAAAATAGTGATAGCGAGAAAAGATTTCTCAAAAATTTTAGCCCATATTAACGACTTTTAAATTCTGTATATTGAAAATACAAGAAACATGTTAATAAATAAAAAAAAAAAAAAACTGACTGTTTTGCAAACACTGTTAGTAGGTAAACTTCTATAATTCTAAATAAATAGAAACGATAACACATTTCCCAATAAGGAATATTTACCGGGAATTAATAGGAATATATTACCACTGGTAAAGAATTATGGCTCTAGGTTCGATCGTAATGATAGTCTCATAGTTTAAAGTTAAGTCAGGCTTCAGTTAAAAATAATGTACTGTGCTGGCGCTACTTTTTAGAGAGAAAAAAAAAGAAAAGACATTTAAATTCTATTTGTTAATGTAGATATTCTCTTTTTTTATTTATGATATTGTGATTTAGAGTTATAAGATTAATTTGATACATACATACATATATATATATATATATATATATATATGTGTGTGTGTGTGTGTGTAAAAGCAAATAACTTTTGCTCTTACTTAGTAAATTTAATATTCGAAAATTTTTTATGAAAAGTTGATAAAAATTGTATTTTAGTATGAAGTCTTCTCATGAAACTTAAAATTTTGTCTTTACTAATTTGCAAAATAATTTTTCCCCTCAAAAAAGGCAGAAAAAAGAAAATATTTTAATGAATTTTCAAGTTTTTCCACAGGAAAATATCTTAGGAAACATCTGCTCTTTCGTCTCACTGCAATGAGCGACCATAGTTTCTAATGTTTGTGGAAAAGAGTCGACTGAATATTTTTTTGTGACTGAATATTTTTTGTGACTGAATGCATATTTATAAAATGATCTGAACATAATAATCAGTCTCAGCAAAATTATAAGCTTTTTTTCTCTTGAGAAATGAGTTTTATTAAACATATTTTCTTTTCTTTGTCGAGATATGTCTGGTGTTCTTAAAAATTTATGCCCAGTCTACTCGGTTCGTAAAAAATCTCCGCTTGCAGTAATACCTGCTCATAACAGATTTTGGGCAGTGTTTTAAGTGTGCAGATTTTTACGTAGTGGGCAGAGATTGAGGTGATCCTCTAAAATTTCGGTGTCAGTAAAAATAAGTGAATTAATATATTTTTTTCTTCTGTCAACAGTTACCAGTTAGCAGTGAGCACCAATAAACGTGATGGCTATGTGGCAATATCTCTCGATTTATCAGTACGGCCAAAATTGGCTGTAGGACAGATAATAATGGCCCTCTGCGTACTAATTGGACTCTACATACTCATTATTTTCGATGTAAGTGAAAATTTTTGTTGTAAAAAGTAGGAATTTTCTTATTATCAATCCGCAATAGTTTAGTCATATTTTTGGCTCAACTGTAAATAGTACGCTTCTAAGAGAAAATGCTATGAATAGAAGACCCATGTCTTCTTTTTGGGTGGAAGATTGCTACTTGTTAAAGTTTCGTCCATCTTTTTGAGTGCCCTATATATGTATCACGCGTAAAATTATTTCATCTTATTTCACTCAAAGCAAATAGCTTTTTTTTTTTTTTGTTTTTTTTTTCTTTTTTAGCTTCAAAGTCAATTCTATTTATGTCAATGTTCCTATTTAAATAAAACT
Source organism: Octonoba sinensis (assembly GCA_038502835.1). Taxonomy (NCBI): domain Eukaryota; kingdom Metazoa; phylum Arthropoda; class Arachnida; order Araneae; family Uloboridae; genus Octonoba; species Octonoba sinensis. The sequence continues at coordinate 60,491,711 of CM076603.1, forward strand.
TCTTTGATACGAAAATTAAAGTTTTTCGATTTATGCTTTCCAATGGAATCATTGTACGGCAAGCTTACTTGCACTGCACAAGAGAAGATTTCTTTTATCGAGTCTTAAGTTCGAATGTTAAAAAACCTACTTGGTTCTTCCGAAAACGGTTTCAGCACTACAAAGCTTTAAAAGATAAAATTTCCCAATTTTTTTTTACATATTGTAATGGGCTGAAATTGTAATACTTATATGACATTGAAACTTGTTTTGCAAAGCGATTTCATGTTCTTATAAGAGCTTTGTAACAACTCTTTTCATGTTTTGCTTTCAGTTAGTACACCGAACGCTGGCTGCAATGATTGGCGCAACTGCGGCCATTTCTTGTTTGGCAATTGTAGGTGAGGTAAGTGTCAAGTTTAAATTTCAGAAGTGTTACACTCATTTACGAGGGTACTGTCATTAACGCATTTGTGTTTTCTAAACACATAAGAATTAAAACTATAAATAATAAAGCTACGTGCAATGCTCAGTTGTGTGGAATTTTTTTGTACTAAGCTTTCAACATAACTTTCACCTTTTTAAAGGTAAGTTTTGAGAACAAATTTCAAATGCTCTACGTAAGAAAATTGACTGATAATATGATGCCTTCAAAATGGTTTCGATTTTGAGAAGACAGAAAAATCCCTCCCTTAATAGTCACGTGAATGAGTTTTGTCTGTATTTCGCTTCGATTTCATGTTAGCTGTTATCAGTTTCTATTCCAGCTCACTGTTAAAAAATTTGCAAGTAGGTTGTTCTAAAATACGATTCTAAATTGCTGGCTACAAAAGTGCTTAACATGGTGTAAGTAAGAATCAAAATGTAGTAAAGTTCTTTCATTTAAATGATGATCTGCAAAAGACCATTTAAGGGGACCAAGACGAAAAAAACCTTCAAAAATTCGATTTTTTAATTTTTACTTCATAAAAAAGAAGAGATTTTACCCTTTACAAAAATATATAATTTAAGTACTTTTTATCAACAGAAATTCGTAAGTCATACAGATTAAATCATAAACAAAACCCTTATAGCAGTTAAAAGGACATTTAAAGGGACATCAACAATGTAAACAAACCGTTTTTCGCTATCTTTGCCCTCCCTGTTACGAAAAATCTTAGTTACTAATTAGTTTTAACATCTAAGAATAAGGGCTATCTATGGGTAAAATTTGTTTATGCAACTTTTCACGAAATGTAATTTTTCTAATGTTTAGGTACATTATTCTGGAATGTATACTATGTGCTGATTTATAAAATGTGACACCATTGTTTGTATTTCAGTTATGCTTTTAAATAAACCTATAATTTTAGCTCTTTGGTATAGTACCAAAGTAAATTCTACATTTAGCGTTGCATAAAACGTATGTTATTAAATGCCGCGAATTGGAGAAGAGCCCCAAAACCTGCTCAAGAAAGCTCATAACCAAAAAAAAAACTTCAGGAGCCTCCTCATTAGCTTGGAAGGATGTTTGACTCTAATTGTAAACCAGTGAGGTTTTAAAATGTAAGAAAGAAAGAAAATGCACGGGTCAAAACTGTTTTTGTCCTTTTTCTCGAAACACGTTTTTTTTTTATGTTTAGGTACACTTTTAAGAATCTGTACTATCAGCACATGTTTAAAATTTGGCACATATGTTTATACTTCTCAAATGGATATAGTGTACCTAAAAGTGTTGGAATTTCTGCTGAATAATTTTTTAAAAGGCATTTTTTCATGCCAAAAATCACGGATATTTTTGAATGTTCAACTCTGTATTTTTAAAAAAAATTTCAAATTTTGAGAATAAATTAAAATGAGGTTCTCAGCATCAGTTGCATTGTTTTTGATGAATAGAGAAAATTTCACGGTAAGATTTGTTATCATTTTTGCAAAAAGTGTACCTAACTGCATATCAATTATTTTTTACTCGAAAAAATATTATCCTATTTCAGGCAATGTCTAAAAATATTTATCAATAAATACAAGTTTTAAATAACACAAACATGCTCCTAATAGTAGTTAAAAACAGTAAAAAAAATTCAGATTTACACAAATTTTTTGATATAAAGGATTTAAAGAGCAGTTTTTTTCGTGATTTTCTGGAGTCGAGAACGTCTTGGTCCCCAAACTTGTTATCGGTCTCAAATTTATAATGAATGGAATATGAACTTGAGTGATGATTGGACAATTGTCTAAACTTTGATAAAACAGTAAAATGTGCAACATATAATGGTTTGAAATTTACGCAAGACCAGCTAGCACAGACATCGTTTAACCAAGATGGCGGTCAACGACAAAGCTAGTATCGCACTCCAAATGTTGAAGTAACTGGTTGTATAAGGAATTTTTCAATTACGTCCCAATTTATAGTAAAAGCAACATAAATTAGAATTAAACTTTGGCGTAATTAGAAAATTAGCTCTAACTATTGGTTTAAAGTTTACTGCTTTTTTTTCTACAGTATAATGGTATACAGTAAAATGGACATTTATTTAAATTCGACTTTTATCAACCACGAATTTAGCTTAGCCACGACTCATAATAGATGTTTAAATTCTCTTATAGCGTCCATCACTGGAGGAAGTTCTAACTTGGGTCGATGTGGAAACGCTGTCGTTGCTTTTCGGAATGATGATTCTCGTTTCCATTCTTTGCGAAACAGGCTTCTTCGACTATGTTGCAGTAATGGTTAGTTTCTTATATTTTTAGGAACTGCTTATATTTTTAATGGCAAATATGTCTCATTACTGTAATTTCTGTTTGCATTATAGGCGTATCGATGTGCGCGGGGTCGCATTTGGTCGCTTATAACAGCTCTTTGTTTCGCTACAGCCGTTCTCTCAGCGTTTCTTGACAATGTTACAACAGTTCTACTGATGTCTGCTGTTGCCATCAGGTGAGTGTGAGGTTATATTATCTCTCAATTTTTTGTTAAGGCCCGCCTAATTAATCCTCAATAGGTTATTTTGTGTTCAGATTTTATTCTTAAGTATAGCTGCCAGCAAGTAGCAACTTTAATCTCTTACAGGCGTTATAATTTCTGCCACAAACACGGAAAACATTTTTTTTTTCATATTTACTGTTCTTTGCAGTGTACTAGTTGACTTCATGGTTACCATCGGAAAAAAGGACATCCGTTCCTCGGTTTTGTCCACCAGTGTGCGGGAGAAATCCTTTTAATGATTGGAAACAATGATTTTCAAAATATTTTTTCAATGGAACCATCTATCGATAGAGTTTAACTACTCGTTTTTTGCACGTTTTTTGCAAATTTTTTGGCGCTTTTCTCATATCAGCAAGATGACTTCTCTTCTTGAAAATATTAACACTATACGCTTCTCACTTTTCATTTCTGCTTTAAATACATCTCACCAAACCTTTTACTTGTGTTTCAATACTTCACCCCTAAATATATTGTTATTGCTTGCTTACCCATACTTTTTTTTTTTGTTTTTAGGTTATGTGAAGCTATGAACATTGATCCGAAACATATGTTAATATCTTTAGTCATCTTTTCAAATATAGGAGGTGCTGCTACTCCTATTGGGGATCCACCGAATGTCATTATAATCTCAAACAAAAGAATTTCTGAGGCAGTAAGTATATGCACAGGGTTTGTCCAGAAAGTAATGTGACACGCTTTATTGTGAAGCGTTTGTACGTTCTAGCACATTCTACCAGCCAGCATTGGTGGTAGTGTGTGTCAGCTACCGAACGAGTGCTCAATCAGTTGCCTCCGAGTTTTCGAATATAGAAGACGATCGATTTTGTAAATTGTAAACCTCTATTTTGTCTATTGTACAATCCAAAAAAAAAAAAAAAGAAGAGAGAAACATTCATAATTACTCAGCCATCATGCATTCTAGAAAAACAAATTTCGGTGTCAATCTACAAGTATTAACCTTCTTTCAAATTAATGCAATAAAATTTTGATCTATTAACCTTCTTTCAAATTAATGCAATAAAATTTTGATCGGGGGCGATGTACATATTAAATGAATACTAACTTCAAAAACATGATTAGAATGCCCACAGACAACAGAATTGATTCCCAATCCAGAGTGCGCAAATTGGCCTAAATACCGAAATTTGAGAACATTCTGACAATTTAAACAGGAGATATTGACATAGGGACCGTCAATGTTTTCAACATGCTAGTTTACAGGTTGAGGTACATGAACTCATGTAAACAAGCGTTTTGGTGTTTTAATAGGAAATACATTACTCGTTCCAGTACGTAAGTTATAGGTAACCCCTTACGTAATGCTGTGGTTTTGTTAACATTTTCTAACTCTTATCCAAAAGGTATAACTTTATACAAACAACAATGGTACGAAGCCCCTAAAGCGGTATTAAAATGTATTTAAAAAAGAAGATATTTAATATTTTTGGCTGAAATTTTGGGTACCCATGCAAAAGCTTCTGAAGATTATTTTTCTCATCGAAATATAATATGGTTTCCGATCAAAATTTTTCAAATATTGAATTCATAATTCATAAAAGTTATTATCGTTCTTAGCAAACTGGCAGGTAGATTTAAATGCAGCAAGTGTTTCCAGGGTAATGAGACAACCTTAGATTCTCAAAGCTCCCGTAGCTCCTTTATTGCCCGACTCTGAAATCTGACTAAAAGCAAAATATAGCTTCAAAAAGGATTCATTCCATTGAGTTGTGTCATTAACGTTGATCCAACGAAATGGCTAATTCGAAACTGGAACTAAAGTGTTTGAAAGTGAAGCAAGCCTGTCTAATTGAAAAAAGCGAAAAACGATATCAAAAATAGTTTTATTATTTTCGTCAAATGATGAGAGTTTGGGAATTTTTAAGGATCATTTTACGCAATCACGGAATAGTTCACGTTATCATTAAAAGTTATTCAACAGTCCTTGAATTTTACGTACTGCAAGTACCCTTCAGTTTAAAAATTGCATGAAATTGTATTAGAATCAATACATTATTGATTCAGCCTAGCTTGTATTCTTGTTAGAAGTGTTAGAACTAGTCTTATTAGTGATTTCCAGTCATGTCAATCTTCCAATACGTCCTTTTTAATTTCAGGGTTTGGGTTTCGGAAATTTTACCTTGCACATGCTGCCTGCAGTTTTGTTGAGTTTGATTGGTGCTTACATTATCCTGAGATTTGTTTATAGAGATGCTTCTACTTTACGCTTCGCTGATCCACCAGAAGTTGTTGGTAAGTGTATTTATTTTTAATTAGTTTGTTCTCTTTTTAATACTTAAATACCTATGACAATGTTTATGAGTTGATTTCGAATGTAATATATAAATGATCCTATTTAATTCCACAGAAGTGAAGCATGAAATCGAAGTATGGAAGAAGGCTTACAATTCCCTCTCCGGGTATTCTAGAGATGAAGATACAGTTCGAGCAATATTGAAAAGAAAGATCTGCATTCTTGAGACACTGTTAAGAAAAAAGCTCTATGACTGCAAGTAGGAACCTTTTATGCCCATTTGTTGCCTTCCTTAATATTTGTATGTCTTTTAAATGTTCATAAAAATGAATCCCATGAAAAGCTAAACAAAGCATAAATAAATAAAGAAAGAAAGGAAGGAAATTGAAAAGAACACAACAATTTATAAGCACAAGTTTAACTTTTCTCCTCAGATTTTGAATAAATAATCACATTAATTGTCTTGAACTTAGGGTTCTTTCACACCAAAAGACGACAAAGACAAGTTTGTTGTTGGTCGCCTTTGGTGTGAAAGCAGCCTTAGATAATAAACTCTTTATAAAAACTAATTAGTTCGTTTTGAGTATCGCTTTGTGACTAGATAGGTTTAAAAAGCTTGGATCAGTGTTTATCTGTACGAAATTATTTATCAATGTTGTGCACTACACACAATCACCTTCAGAATAATCTCTCTTTAGAATTTATTGGGTCATTCTCTATCAACTTGAACTTTTTAAGTCTTCATTTTTTAAACCTTTGTATTAAATATCTGATGTATTTTGTATAGAAAATATGCATTTTTTTCTAACTATAGAGCACAAATTTTCAATGAAGAAAAAATGCTGTCTTGGTATTATGAAAAATGTATGAAACGTCACTGCGGTTCCCTATCTGAAGCTTGAAATAGCAACTTTATTGTCTCACTTTTTTATCATTCTTCCAATACTTAACATTTTTCCCCTAGTCCTGTCCTTCATAACTTGAAATTTAATATCCATTATGCTTTAATTTCTTTTTGCTCTCTTTGCTGGCGAATTTCGTTTTAAATCAGTTATATGGAGCTGTCGGCAGGCCGACATAGGAAAGAATCGTCAGATGGAGTGGGTGCAACGAACTATACTTGATTAAATTTAGTTGTCTTCATGTTAATGATATTCCTTCATCCTGCAAGAAGTGTGATCTCCCCAAACCCAAATGTCGCACAAAGATAGAGTATAGCCATACTGAGAGCATGGCAGTCATCAAAATAAAGAAAGAAGTACAGCCCACATTAAATTCTGCCGCCTACTAATAGTAACAGTATGTCTTTTCATGGCGAAAAAGATGACTCCATTTCTGTTGGTGACTGTGTAGGTGTTATATTTGGAAAAATGGTGTCTTGCAAGATAGTGAGTGAAAGATGCTTCTTAGACAATCAAACACATGGAGTGTTCCAAGACTCGTTACTAACTCCTTTCACTGGAAAGCATCGCATGATAGTTTTTAAGACACTAATGCAGATAAGTTAATTAGTTACTATTCAACTCTTCAATCAAAAGGGAAATTTCAACGTGCCTTTTTCACAAATGAATTTGAAAATATTGAGAAAATTGTGTCTGAAGGTTAGTTTGTAAATGGACTTGAACTCTAAAAAGGAAATGGGACTTGACTTTGGGGTCATATTTTTTCTTTATTTTTTGCCATGAAATTGGAGATAATGTTTTCTGAAATTTTGAGTATATAATTAAAAAATCAATTGTCATTAAAAGACATCATAATGCCTACATATGCCCAACGTATGATTTGATGCAACAGCTGTCACCGAATCAGTCACTGCTGTCCTCGACTGCATTTTTCTTCTTCTGGTGGTGTTTATCACTATCATTAATGTGGTAACCATACTGATATATAAAAAAAATTAACAAATAACTGGGCAGAGCTAATTAAAGTAATGATTTTTAAAGAAATAATAAAATTTAAGAAAAAAATGTCGTAAAATACTTGATTTTTCTGGTTTTTGTTCGAGCAAACATGGTTTTCTGTTAAATTTGGGCATCAGAAAAAATATTAATGATAATTATCTGTAAAATGCGATCCTATACGTTTATTTACTCATATTATGGTTATGTTGTAGATGCCTCCTAATTTTATGGAAGAAAATTGTAAAGAGACAGCAGTGACAAAGTTGAAAGTTTTCTTCATGAAACTAGAAGAAAAAAATGAATCCCCTTTGCAAATTGTGTGATGAGGCTAATTTTCTCAAACAAGAAGGTTGAGACAGCAAAAATCGAAGTTGACATAGAATGGCCCTATTCTGTAAAAGCAGGCATAATTAGTATAAACCATGGTTTCCCAAATTTTTCCTAAGTGGAGCATCCCGTAAAACCCCCGCCCATAATATTTGTACAGCTCATTCATGAACTGTCTGGAGAAAATTTAAAATCTTTACATGCTTTTTCGTCATCACATCTCAGATCACGTGTCATGTCTCTTCCACTCCGTGTTAAAAATATCAGCCCATTCTCTGAGAATCTTGATCCGACTGTGCATAAATCATTGCAATAGTTTAAGCAATTTTAAGGAATACTGAATACATGGCGGAAGAAAGATAAAATAGTTAAAAATTGTCAGATTGTTTTCTGCTTGAACAGGAACCACTGTATATTTAAGGGCTTGTTCTATTAATCACTTAAATCTTTAACATTCCTCTAAGAATATTGATTAATGAGAGTCAAATTTCTTCTTTCAGAATGTCAGAGGATGATTACCGAGCCAGTCTTAAAGAACTAAGCAGCACGGTAAGAACAAAACCAAATATTTTTGAAAAGTAAGAGTTAAATAGCATTTTGAAAAAAACTTCTTTTGTAAATTTTTGTGTAATGAAGAGACTGCGTTTTAAATATTACATTTTTAATACATTACTCTTTACAAACGAAAGAATCGTAATAATGTTATTGATTTTTCAGAGCTAAATGTGCAACTACTTAATAAGTGCAAAATATCCGTGTTTTAACTGATTATGTCTGCTGTAAAAAGACACACACAAAAAAAAAGTAATAATAAGTTAGGAATTTTAAAGAATTAAGATTTTTTGAGATATGTGAAAAAAGAATATATATGTGTATAGTGAAACCTGTGTAAGTTGACCACTTGCGGTGCAGCACTTTAGTGGTCAACTTAGACAGGTGGTCAACTTATAGAGGGTGAGTTAGAGGGTGAAAGGCTAATTCCGTTCCTGACAAAAGTGGTCAATTTAGACAGGTGGTCATCTTACAAAGGTGGTCAACTTTACAGGTTTTACTGTACAGTGCAACCTGTGTAAGTTGAACACTTGCGGTGCAGCACTTTAGTTTTCAACTTAGACAGGTGGTCAACTTATAGAGGGTGAGTTAGAGGGTGAAGGGCTAATTCCGTTCCTGACAAAAGTGGTCAACTTAGACAGGTGGTCAACTTTGCAGGTTTTACTGTACAGTGAAACCTGTGTAAGTTGAACACTTGCGGTGCAGCACTTTAGTGGTCAACTTAGACAGGTGGTCAGCTTACAAAGGTGGTTAACTTTACAGGTTTTACTGTATATATATATATATATATATATATATATATATATATGTTAATTGTTGACTATTTTAATGCCAATACATTTTTTTGCAATCCCCTTAACCAATTCAACGCATATTCTTATGGTAACTTTACCATTCAGAACTTGTGCATAATAAAACTTCTACATAGCGTATGGTACATTTCAAAAAGATTCAATAATATTCGATATTGTGTGAAAACCCACGTCCGTGCGTCCATATGTATACGTGTGTTCATTTGCGCGTTTTGTAGTGAATAATAAACAATATTTGTCGCAATTGTTAGATTTTAATGAAAAAAAAATCGTATTTATGAAAATATTTCATAAAAGTTTCTCAATACAAAAAAATCAGATTTTTTTTCCTGTTTACAATTTCTCCTCAGTGTTACTATGTGAACGGTAAAGGAACAAACGAATAATTACTTACATTTTTGCACGTTTTTCACCTATTAGTTACATGTATGAAATTTTCAATTAAGTTCAACCTCAATTATTTTATGCTGATCTACTGCATCAGTTTTAGAACGAGGTGGAATCTCAAATTTCAATTATTTTTGCAATTATTATTTTGCACTACAAACATTATTGGGAATAGTTTTCAATTGCATAACAAGAATATATAATTGATAATTTTTTTTTTGGTAGTGAGCATATTTAAGATCACGCAGGCTGTTAAATTTTGCTGAAAATTTTTAATGTAATGACTCGTGGTAAGGGAAACCCTTGGCTAGTATTAAATCGGAGTACGTAATAAGTAAACATTCTTTAACTTTCGTTACTGTTTTCAGGTAAATTTAAACACGTATTGGAATATTCTTCAATTCTGTCGAGCTAAACCCAAATGTCGTATCTGAAGGGATGAGCTCAAACTGAATAATAACGATTCGAATTTGCGCCTCCATAATTTGATACAGAGAATACTTTTCAGATTTTTTTTAAAAAATGGCTTTCATTCACATACGATCACAGAACATTGTATTTATGTAAAATAAGTGGCATAGAACCACCTGGTGACCATAACTCAATTTCGACAAAATTGCAGATGCTACTTTTGTGCTTAGCACGGCAGAATAAGGCTTGTTATTACAAGTTAATTAATCAAGTATAAGTTTAACCTTTTGAAATATGTTGTATTGTAATTCCAGATTGTTATAAAAATAATGCCTTAGCTTTCTAATCTAGAAGTTTTAATATTTGTACAGTTTAAACTGAAGAATTCTGCTTTGCTGATCAAGTCCGGAATCGCCATCAGCATCGTGATCCTGTTCTTTTTCCTAGAGAGCATACCTCAACTTAATCTTAGCATTGGTAAATATAATGACACAATACTAGATAATATTTCTAATAATAATAACTACAATGATAATTAATTATGATAGTAAAAATAAATACTTATTCATGACGGTAATAACTTGGATTCGCGCCCATAACTAATCAGCACCAGCTCCCATCAGGGTTCATGTGTACACCAAATTTCGTTCGATTTCGTACATTACTTCTTGAGTTACAGTGGTCACAAAAAGACCACATGCAGACACACAGACAGAATTTTTTTTAAAATTGTCAAAATGGCGTCAGCACACCTAAAAACGTGCAAATCCGTGGAAATTCAAAATTCGAAAATTTTTACGAATCCACTACTTGGGATAGAGAAACTTAAATCCGTGGAAATTCAAAATTCGAAAATTTTTACGAATCCACTACTTGGGATAGAGAAATGTAAATCCGTGGAAATTCGAAATTCGAAATTTATACGAATCCACTACTTGGGATAGAGAAATGTAAATCCGTGGAAATTCGAAATTCGAAAATTTTTACGAATCCACTACTTGGGATAGAGAAACGTAAATCCGTGGAAATTCGAAAATTTTTACGAATCCACTACTTGGGATAGAGAAAAAAGTAAAAATTAATAGCAAAGATATTGATGTTAAAATGTTAATGACAATACTAATACTAATAACGGGAAAATAACAGCTACAATAACAATAACATGTTAAGGATAATAATAATTATTCTAATTTATGATGCCGATGATTTAAATGCAAGTGTTGTTAATATTAATGATAATAATGATGCAAAAAGAGGATAATAATTATTGACAACGATGTTGTTGCTAAATGCTAAAATATCTAAAATATTTAGTTAACAATTTCAACGAGTTATCGTGTTTAATCTCTCCTGTCATTAGATTTTAATTTGATTTCTTTTTCTTCCTGTCCTAAGTTTTTTTTTTTGCATTTAAAATATTTTAGTGCATTTATCTTTTCTAATATTAGTAATGTGTTTACTAAGATGAAAATTTACTTTCTCCTTTTCCAGGATGGGTTTCAATTTTAGGTGCTATTTGTTTGCTCACGCTAGCTGACTTTAAAGAATTGGAAGGTGTTCTAAGTAGAGTTGAGTGGTCAACATTACTTTTCTTCGCATCTCTTTTCATTGTTATGGAAGTAAGTTAACGAGGAAAAAGCATGTAAAAGTTATAAATTTTCTCCAGACAGTTGATGAAGGAGCTGTACAGATAATAAAGTCATACGCGCTCATTTGTTCGCAATAGTGTAATTTTACTAGCTATTCTTAAAATGGTTGTCTTTCACAGTCCCCGAAGTTTCCAGTGAACGCACTAGTTGATATTTACACTAATCATCTTAGTTAAAATTTACATTGACTGAATGTTTTGAAATTTGCATTAACCAAATTATTTGAAAGTTTCATTGACCAAATTAGTTATTTTATAACGTACGTGATCTAGTTAAATATGACTGTTTGTTGATTGAAGTTAATGTCTCCCTTTCAGGCATTGTCGCGTCTTGACCTCATGTTGTACATTGTTAATATGACTCAGGATGTAATTATTAGCGTGGCGCCTGCTCATCGCTTACTTGTTGCTATTGTGTTGGTTATCTGGATCTCTGCCCTCTCTTCTAGTCTTATTGACAACATTCCGTTTACTACTGTTATGGTAAGAAAGGTTCTTGATATTGCTACTTCTTGATATTTGACTGAAATAAAATATAACAAAGTATTCATTAAACAGCAACTGACAAATAGATTTTAAATATATCTTTTGATTCCAAGTGTCTCCTAGTAACGTAGTAAAAGAAACGTTTTAAGTATTTTAATGCGATGATGATTCATCTTATAAGGTAAAATAAAAAGCCAAAATCAATAGTACAAGATACTAGAAAACTATTAGATTTTCTAGAAAACTAACTGACAGTTGCATTAAATATTTCCTCCCATCTTATGATTTGGAAATTCTTTATTTTTTTGTTATAAAGTTATCGTGCTCCACACTCAAAGCCATTTTTAAATGAAAGACAACAAAAATCTTAGTAAAACCATTAAGATGGCAGAGACAAAGGAATACCGCTGAACACAAATTTTCACTGAAAGGGAAGCGGTTTGACTCGATTGAAGACATTCAGGCGAATACGGCGAGCGTCCTTAACACACTTGCGAAAAAAAAATTACACGAATGTTTCCAAAAGTGCAAACACCTTTGGAGTCTGTGTATTCAGTCAGAAGGGGACTATTTTGAAGGGGATGCATCACAGTAGTATGTAAATACCGCCATTGTGAAATTAAAAGCCCATTCTTAAAACTTTCCAATCACACCTCGTATATGCAGATCTGTTCTGGAGGATCCTTTAAAAAGCTATAATTGCACAAAAATTTAATTTCTCGATGACAAGAAACGTAATACACTTCTTTCACTGCGGCGGAAAGGGGAAGTGCTGGTGAGATAATTCAACATTGAAAGGTGTTGCACAAAACAAAGTTCCTTATATTTTGAATCTGCAACTAATTACACGATATGCAGTTTTATATATGAAATAATTGGGCTTAATTCATATGATTAAAAAATATGTACGATTGGGGAATAAAAATTAGCACTGCGAATAAGGCTTTTTTAATTTTAGTTTCATTTTTTTGTCTTCATCTACAGTTTTTTTAATAACATTGTTTAATTTGGAAATCCTTAGCAAATACGGTAGAGCCTCGGTTATCCGAGGTAATGTGGACCAAGGCTACCTCGGATAACACTGTGCAACACGAAAAATGTCCTTTGGATGAAAATGTCTGTTTCTTATGTATTTTTGGCTGAAAATTACGAATCTGCAATTATATTTTGCCTGCCACGTACCATTTTCCCAAAATTCCACATTTTAGCTTTTTACGTATTTTCTGAATAAATGTGAATATTTTTGTAATTTATCGACTTAATTTATTATAAATTATATCTTTCTCATTGATAGTGAGATCGTTGCCATTCTAGAGACCTTTTTAATGAAGTTGGGTTACTTTAGCGAAATTTTTGGCAACAAAAGCTTTATCTACTTCTCGAAGTTTTGAGCCTTTTACAAGACGACAAAGACATTATGTAGACTATTTTACAGAGCAAGAAAAAATGGTATGCTGCTGTGATGTGAATGTACTATTTCAAGCATTAGGACATGAGCACAATTCAGCAGAGTGGTGCTTGTTTATCAGTGCTCATCCATCTAAGTATTTTTTTTCCCTATTCATTCCTGTAGCATATTCTGCAAACACAAAAGAAATTTCAAAATTACAATATAACGAGTGGCAAAAGCATATCAAATGAGCCTATGATGATCTACAATGTGCCTTTTTTCCACAATTGCACATTAAACATGGTTTATCGAAATATTTGTAAAAGCTCTGGGTAGAGAAGAGCATTTCAGAAACAAATTCAAAAGCAAAAGAAAGGATTTTTATTGGCCCACAACTTAAGGAAGTCCTTTCATGATGAAGAGTATGAAAAGAAAGAGTCAGAAGTCGAAAAATCAGCCTGGCTGGCCTTTAAATCAGTGCGCTCACCTTTCCTTGGAAATGGAGAAAACTGAAAACTACAAAAATCTTGCTGGTGACATGATACAAAGCATTTGTATTATTAGATTGCTATATTTCATTAAAACTACTCTTTTTGTGCTCCCATATGGACTTTATTTCTCAAAACCTTGGTCCAATTAAGGATGAGCATGGGGAAAGGTTTCATCAGGACATCTCTGTTTGAAAAGCATTTCAGCCCTCGATAGAATGGAAGTATACGAATTGAATATTGCTAAATTGTTATCAGGGCAGACCAATAAATGCCCACAAGAAGAATTGGCCAAAAAAAAACTTTTTAGCGTTTGTGTTTTCAATAAGTAAGCGGGAGTTACATTCTTCTATAACCAAATTGCATAATTATGAAAAGTGGGTCTCCAACAAAAACGGTACGTGATGGACCATTTTGGTTTGGATATTTGAATCAAGCACCGTTTGTTTATATAGAATCATATAGTTTCCTCTAAAGGACAAAAAAAAAAAAAGTTCAAATTTGTTGCACAGTGAAAACTCGGATAAAACCGTCCTAATCGAGAGATAAGCGTCTATAAAAACGGGTGAAATGAATGAAAATGTAGTCAAATATGTAAAAAAAAACATTTGCTGTACATATTATGAAATGATGATTTTCTCATACCTAAATCTGTAGCCACTTTTTTAACCGTCTCTCTTTTATCGATTCTGTTGAAGGCTTGTAATTTAGTCACCAAAGACACAATAGTTCGCATGCGCTTACGACTCATCACGCAACCAATACAGTACAGTACAAACAAAAATAAACAAACCGTAAACGGACACTAGCAAAATGAAAAAGCAATTGACGTCAGTAGATGTCATTGGCCCTGCAAAAAAAAAAAAAAAAAAAGAGAGAATGGAGCTTTTTTTCAAGGACTAGTTCGGTTAACCAGGAACTCGATTAATCGGGGCTCGGATAATCGCTGCTCTACTATAATGGTACTTGTTTGGTAATTTTTTAATTTTCATTTTTCTTTTTTTGATTGCAGAACTATAACAGTATACAACAAATAAGGCATATTTCGTAGGAAAAGATGACGTCAGCATCTTGCAAAACGGAAGCATTTTAAGTAGCTAAAAAATGTTAGTAAATGTTAGTAATTGCAAGCATGTTCTAAACAGTTCCGAAAACTGTTCCCCATTGAGTATTTTTGCCATCCATTGTACATGTAGCTGAAATTTACTAAATCTTTAAAGAAGCACCCGAAACTATCATTTGCGAAACTAACAAATCGTTACGCAATTAATTACGTAAACAACCGCACCTGTTTTGCAGATTTTCTAATGCTAATTCCTCTTCTTTTTTTTAAAGGTACAAGTAGTAACTGATATAGCTAGTAACGAAGACATGAATTTGCCTCTACAACCACTAGTTTACGCCTTGGCTCTAGGGGCATGTTTAGGAGGTAAGCATGGCACAAAAAGTAACCTTCTTATCCCTTTTTTTCAGTTTAAGGTTTTCAACGGAGGGAAAAATTGCAGAAACACATAGCAAAGAAATTTTGATAAATATTAAGTTGGGCGAAAAAAATGTTTTCAGTATTATTTTATTCTAATTAATTTACAATCCTCAAATTTCAATCTTCTTAGATTTTCCCATCTACAGCAATACTTTATCCTTTTCCCAATATGCGAGTTTTCGCGTTAGAAGCTGATTGTTGGATAATTTGTCAGAAGTATTTAAAAAAAATAACACGACGAAATTTCTTACCTTTGTGCTTTTGCCGTACTGAAGCGCCAATTTTTTTGTAATTTACACAATATAAGCTGTTTTGTTTTACGTGGAAGCACATTTTTAAAAGGTAGGCTAGGTGTACTTAACAAAAGCACTTTCTTAATCAGTTTAGCTTCATTTTATTTTTTAGTGAGCTTCGTACATAAACAAAATTGCTTCTCAATTATTTCAGTTCATGTCTTTGCATTTTAATTCTTCATTTCGTTCGAAATGAACCATCGTTCTTCGAGTAATGGTTCATTTCTTGGAACTGCCGGCAGGGTGGCGTAGGGGTAAGACACTGGCCTCGTAAGACCAAGCTCGCAGGATCAAACCTGGTCCAAGTCAGTGGGTTTTCAAGGTGCAGAAAATTGTCAGCTCCCATGTCGTATGATTATGCGACATGTTAAAGATCACTTGAATAGCTATTTTGCTTGGATACTTTCGGCGCAATTAAATTCCTGGTGCAGTTTCGCATCATTTAGAGCTCAGGTGCCTCCATCTAGGGGGAAACTGAGCGTCAAAATTCCTAAGTGGTAATGGCATCTGCCGATAGTGGTGCTACTTGAAAGAATAGATGCCGGTCTCCGGGGAATGCACTAGGTCTGCAAAGGTTAGTGACCATACGCAGTCCCATTAGAAAGATTTCTTGGAACTTGGTACTTGAAAAAACATTTTCTCAATCATTTTAGATCATCTCCCTAAACACACTATTTTTTGTTTCAGGCAATGGGACATTGATTGGAGCTTCTGCCAACGTTGTTACAGCTGGACTTTCTGAGCAACATGGTTACAGATTTACATTTTGCGATTTTTTCAAGTAAGGCAATCCGTTAATTCATGCAAATCTGTTTTGTTTTTAACTTTTTAGTGCTTAAAATATTTATACATTTTGAAGCGAAAGATGAATTTTGCGTAGTTTTTACCATGACAATTGAAATACAATCGGACCACATATAGTAAAGCTATTTGGAATTTCACACTGTAATAAGTATCAGGTATCACACCCACAGTCAAGGTGATTATTTCAAACTCATGGATAATATTAACACTTAAATCAATAAGTTATAATTTACTTTTTAGTTTCGTGATAAGATATAAAGTGCTACATAACTATGCATTCTCAGAACGATAGAACTCTTGTTAATCGGAGTACGATAATAAAGTCACAGAGATTTATCATAAAAGTTCCATTAGCAGTAACAACATTTCAATTATTTTTATCAGCAAAATTTCAGTTGCCATCATTACAGCGGATGATAATGTTTAATGGATACTTACTTTTCGGGCTTATAAGCCGGGATCCAGGATATTCTGAATGGCATTTTGCCTGAAATGTGTTTGTCATCATAGCATGAATTCAGTCAAAGGAGTTTTGACATATTGTTTTATGAGGATTGATTCTAATCGGAGTTTGAAAGTGCATCATTTAAGACTGGATGATACTTATTCTCATTTGTTTTACTTCCTTGCTTGACGCTGGGCAAATTATTTTCTTATGAAAGCAAGAGTTCATGAAGTCAACTGTTGTTTCCATTAGCTCGTATATTCTTTCTTCAACGCATTACTTCTTTATATCTGTGAGAGTTGATGGAGAAAACAGTTGATAAACTACACTGCAAAAAAAACCTTTCCTCCCAAAAAATAGAAAAAGTGGTGCAGTTTAGCTGCAACCAACATTTAGTCCAACACTAAGTTACCAACACTAAGTGGAACCATTATAATGGTGTAGTTTTACCATGAATGTGAAACTAGGAACTGTTATAATGATTCAACTTTTGTACCAAATGTTGGTTGCAGCTAAAGTTCACCATTTTGTTTCATTTTTTTTGGTGAAAAATTGAACTAGAATTTTTTCCAGTGCATAAGAGTTGATTCAGAGTTAACTCCATCGACTCTTATCCGTGTAAAAGTTGTTGGAGAAAGCGCTCTCGAAAACGAATTTTCGTAACAGGGGTTCGTGGGCTGCAATAGCGGCAACTCAAAAAATCATGTCTTGCGATAAGTGGGTTTAAAGTTTCATTGCGAAGGAAAATGCACAAGAAATGTTTTAGTTTGCTGCCATCTTTTTGGCCTAATATTGAATTATGAGTTGTGCTAGTATTGCTGCTGAAAAGAATGTGTATTTTCATATTTACATCTGTTCTTAGTCTAAAACGCGTGTTCTTTTAGTTGTGCCACTATTGCAGCCCATGAGCAATTTGGTTAATTAAATTACAGATTGCTAACTATGATTGCTAAAAATTCTAGTTCAACCTTAAACTCATAAACAGGTGAAATTTATTGGCAACCAACATTTGGTACTAAGTTGAAGAACACTCTCAGAAACGTGTGTTCAAATCTCACGAAACTTTCGTCGTATTTGACGAAATGGCTGCGTGAAAAAGGCTCCGAGTAAACCTTTCGTCGAATTGGCGAACTTTGTGTAGTAACGTTTTTTAAGTCACGTGATCGCGCGAGGAAAGAATCGTTGTAAATGATGAAATTTTCTTGACGATTGAAGAATCGTCGAAAATGAGGATTCTGTTTTTGAGCGTGCATTCACGGTGAAACAACAGCATTATAACTTAGAACTAAATGTTGGATGAAACTAAATTTCACCATTTTTTTGTGTGAATGGTTGAACTGAAATTTTTAACAGTGTATTTAATTTGTGTGAAAAATATATAGCAGTAGAATTATAATTTTATGACAAAATTCCATAAGGATTTAGCTTTGGCTTCTGCCAAATTTTCACTTACTTAAAATTGTAGCAGATAAAATGTGTTTATTAATTAAATAAATAAAATATACTTCTTTGTTTTTCCAGAATTGGATTTCCTGTAATGATTTTAACAACAACCATTTCAATGGCATATTTACTCATATGTCATTTCTGGATTGGTTGGAATGATTAATTTGGGCATTGGACATCAGTGTACATATTTCATATTCATTAATGCTTCATAGTCGTACTGTCTCCGTACGATTCACCACCACGTACGATTCAAAGCTTTCATGCGGATAATAAAGACTTTAAAGAAAACATTAATGAAAGTCTTCTTGAGCTCTGTGTCTAAGTGACCGAAACTCAATTTCTCTACTCATGCTCCTTCTCCAACTTTCACTCGGTGCAGTAGACATCATTATCATTAGAGCATCCTGAGCTGAATACACACATGCATTTATCAACGCAAAAGATCATGGATATGTATTTATTGCGAAATTGTGTGGAGATTATTTTACTGCAAGTTATTCAGTTCTCTTTACATAAAATAAATAAATAAATACAATGTTCGAAACCATCGACCGATTAGTTTTAGATGTACCGGGTATTTTCCAGTTCTCTGATTAGTTTAAAAATAAACTACAAGAATTAACACACCACAAATGTTCATTGTGTGAATAGTTTTACCATAAACCTAATCTCATTGTATATTTTGTAGTAAGCATGTTGATAGTTATTTTTACTAATAAAAATGTCTTGCAAATGCAATGAAACAAAGAGAGTTGTCATTTATTTTTAAATCTTCTAAAAGTGTCTTACTTAAATGGTGTAGACCACCTGTAACATGACTGATTAGGTTTCTCATATTCATGTAACGTAGTATATATGATATACTACCGAGTGGTGTATAATGTATAAACTGGTAGTATATAAGTATCATTCCGACTGAAGTACTGCATCTTAGTCAAGAAGGGTTAACTTCTGACAAAACAAGTGCAGGAGCCTTACAGTTCTACACCATCAAAGAGCTCTGACTGGCAGAGTGCCAAAAGGAATGCATTCATCTTTAAGGGAGGAACTACTGGTATAAGGAATGTGCCATTTCAGTCCTCGTTTTAGTTCGTTTAGCACACTTGATTTCTTCCAAACTGATGCTATACGCCAGTTTATACATTTAGTTGCTTCCAACAAACAGAGAAGAAAACCTTCTGATTCGTATCCTAACGAACGCACCTGAAAAAGGAAATTCCCTAAAACTCGAATGGATTCTTCCTTTTCTGCCATGCGTAGAAGCGTCCGAATGTCAGAACTTCGTGGGCGAGCTGTACAGTATTCAGAACTTATATTTCATGCATAAATGGTCTGCATTTTGTCTAATGTGTAAGCGCAGGCATTGCTTTGGATTTCTTGACTCATATGATTTTTGGCTTTTCCGCTGAATGCTCAAAATTAATCTTAGATTATTATTCGAAGCATGAATGGTGATAAATTTTGTTCGTTTAATGAATCTAGCAATTCATATCGTTGATTATTTAATTTTTTAAGGAAAAAATAGCGGGTGCTATTGGTAACATTTAATCTCATTAGCCCATTGATGTTCAACTTTTAGTTCACTTAAATCTACCATAAAAATTGTTTGTCTGTAAACGACCATTTCAGGTCACATTAATATTCTAGTTTATTTGCTATTCTCAAGGATATGCCTCAAACTCTCGTCTAATATGACAGATAGAACAAGACAGTACAACATAAGTACAATAAAGAAGGAAATACACCTAGGGGAAAGTGGGAATCGAACCCACGCCTCTTCACTGGGCTCAGGCTAGAACCGGAAACAGTCGTTTAGACCGCTCATCCACTGAGGTCCCCTATAAAAACTGTTTAAAACAGTGATAAATAAAGGGTTAAAACTTGCTAAAAAAATAAATTTAAAACTTTCTTAAATATTTGTAAAAAGCCTAAACGATCCAAAAATTTAGGGGCGTGCGAAAAAATGGTATTAAAGTACCTAACATTTGGAAATACTCCTCAGTAAGTGAATAAGCGCAAAGGCAAAAGAAACATTATGCAGGTATGGCAAAACATGGCATTCTTGGCTTACCTTTTCTTCCTGGGCATTGCGAAATGGCATAAAATTAAAGCATCAAAAATTTTTCCAACTCCAAATTGCACAATGTTACTAATGTGCTTCCGCTAATTTTCATTTCAAATTTAAAGGAAAATCCATTAGAAAAAGTTTACCACCCCAAAAAATTATTTCATGACACAATTATCGAAATTATGTCCATTTTAAGAACCGTCCCATTTTTGGGACACTAGGCACAAATGGGTCAAAAAGATGATACGTCCAAACTTATATAAAAAATTTATTTCATCAAAAAGAAATAATTTATACAATCCATTATAATTTATATTTACTATAAAAATATTTTTTTTTCAGAATGCTAAAAATATTTGTCGTTGCAGTTCTCTTGGAGCAAAAGTTGGTTTCATTCCGAGCGTTCCAACTCCTCTTTGATAGATAAACGGTACTTCATTTGGGGTGTTAGAGGTGGAATATAACAGGCAGGAATTAAAAATTGCGAGAGATTACACAAGTCCACGAAAACTTTGTATCGGTCACTGAGAATAAAAGAAAAAAAGATAATTAATTTACAAACATAAAAAATTCAGATTTCTAAACGCTTCAGAAAAGAAAAAAAAAGATGCAATTTATAATGGTTCTTTTAAGCAAATCGATGCAGCTTTGTGCTGCTGGAAGTTTTTTTTTTAACGGAATGAGATGGTGGCTTGAACCCACATTTGCTGATGGATCTACTCTGTTTTTTTTAAAGTTATTGAGCTTCTAATTCTATTTGAGAACCTGCAAAATAATTTGTTTAGTGTTCCAGCATTTAGCACTCAATTCCGTCAAAACACTCTCAGCTTGCATAGAGTTTTAGGGAAAACGGATGAGAAATTATTGGTCTGTAAAAACCGCCAATATGCAAGAAATATTTAACTTCCTTGCATATTGGCAACACATTTAAATTGTTCTAAAACAACTTGGCATTACTGCAGACCCTTTCTTGAAAGGCGACGTTATGTTAGCCAGGATCTCCTCTAGTGGTACCATCATAATTTTCAACTTCATGACAGGACATCCGTGCATAATATCAATTTTAAATTAATTTAGATTCAGAACATAGCAAAATAAAACAAAATTTACAAAATAATGCAAAAAATTACAATATATTGCAAAGACACCAGTAATTGACATGCTACCAATAATTGACTCTTGTAAGTAAAATTTGATGAAATAATAGTTTAAAGTGACCTAGGATCTCAAATTTGGTTTTACTCCATAATTGAGATGGCACCAAGTTTGACATCCTATGTCAAGTTTGCGTTTATTTTATTAAATTTAAGTTACAACTGTCAATAATTGGTAGCATGTCAATAATAGGTGCCAATACCATACTTTAATTTTAAATATAAATGGGAATTTCGAACTTTGCAGGTTGTTTGATTTCTGAAACCAACCTTTGGTTACGCTTTGCAAAAATACCGATTTTGCAAGGAATTAAAATTTCAGAATATTCATATCCCGACACAGAATAAAAGACCCAATGTGAATCACAAAAAGATGAAGAGCAGTTTTCATTCAGTTGTTCTTAATAGAATTTTTATTATCCGACAATAATTTACTATTTTTTGTTAAATAATTTATTCTGAAAATATAGCAATTTGCGTTAATCAATTTAGTTAAGATTTGATATGCTATTAACAAAGATTATTACCTAAGTGTGGATCTGAGATACCAATATCCAGAAGACCCTCCTGTGCCCAAGTTATGAGAGCCAATCATTCGCTGCACCATTAACACGTGATTGTCTGCATAAGAAACAATAGCAATTAACAATAAAATAAAGTGAAAGTGCAAAAGTTATCGGTGTTATAGATTTCCATTTGAAAGATTTTCTTTAGATTTAAAGGAGAGTTGTTAGTGAATAGAATAAATGTCATATTATGAGCGAAAATTTAAGAAGGTAAATATGATAACTAGAAATATCATAGGGGAAAACCAAACGCTATTAAAAGTTGTTTCCCCCATGCTGATACCTGGAACTTACCTTTTTACCACTTGCCTTAATTGCATTTGGCAAATATTTGCTTTAAATGTAACGAACTACGCTGAGTACTAAAAAAATAGCTAAACAAAATGTTGAATTTCTGAGTAGGCGTAATTCCGGATATAGGACGGCAAAATTTATAAGCGAAACGTTTTCTTTTATTTTGTTTATTTTTATTTATTTATTTGGTATTAAAAATTAAATATCAATATTTTCTATTTTTTATAATATATTTTCTTTTTCATGAAAGAATATTTATTTCCATCCTTGTCTTGAATATCAGATATATTTTTAAATGTTCCTAAGTCAATCAGTTAATAACCTGCACTAAGCTTGCGTTGGTCCATCAACACAGTACATAAATACTAATTAAGTGGTTTTCGAATGGGCATCGCATATTGGTTCTTAAAAATTGCACACCTAGTGCGTTCCAAGGTATTGGTACCAACTCTTTCAGCGGCACCACAATGAGTATGGTACCATTGCCCTAATTATTTGGCGCTCAGTTTCCCCCTACACCTGACTCTAATTGGTGCAACCTGCACTGGAAATTTAATTTTACCGAGAGTGTCCACACCAAACGGATACTCAAGGGATCTTTAACATGCCGCATAATCAAATTACGGCATGGGAGCTGTCGATTTTCTGCATCTTGAAAATCCACCGACTTGGACCAGGTTTGATCCTGCGAACTTGGACGTACGAGACCTGCTCCTTACCACTACGCCACCCTGTGGGCATAAATAAATATAATTAAATGAAACGCAAAAAGTCAGGATTTCTGCATAAGCTTTTTCTTTTTTTTTTTTTTTTAATTTGGGAATGCTCCATTTAGAGACTTTTGAGTTTTCAGTCAAGGTAGGCTAATTTTTCTTTCGAAGAGAAAACGGGGAGGTAGGGAAGTATATTTTAGGTCTGCCTGGGAACAACATTAAGTTAAATTTGGCTCCGCTCGCTCGAAATTAAGCAAGATAATCCGCATGTGTAACATACCTTTTATCGTTAATTAATTTTATATTACTATGCTGAGTGGATAGTTCCTTATTAATGTTAAAATGTACTCACGATTAGTTTGTTGGATTATTTAAAGCATACATTGTAAAAAATGTTATCCGAAAACACATGAGAATTTCCTGGAAATCATTAATCCGGAGTCTGACGTAAAACTGGAGACTTAAAAAACAGGAAGCCACACAGCCTTTAAAAAAGGAAATAACAGAGAATAAAAAACAGATAACTTTCTGCTTTTTGATTGCAACTGATAATGAGACCCAGTAGTGGAGCCATTTGTGAGTACGCGGAATTATTGTTTCTGGTATGCAATATTAAAAGGGAGTTTAGTTAAGCGCACGCTGCTCCGATTTCTGTGCCTTGGGCAGCTCGGCATTGAAGACTCCGAAGTCGGGAAGGCTGGCCGCCGAAGGCTAGCAGGCTGCTCACTAGAGCTAATGTTGTTAATATTTAATGCATTTTTGGCAATTTTTAAACTAGTAGTCACTGAATCTTAAGCGTTTAGTTATGTATTTGTTTGCAATCTTTAATCTGGTAGTCACAGATCTCCAGTTTTACCGAATTTAACAAATCTTTTGCTGTAGTTTAAAGAGTGTGGAAAAACAGGAATTTTATCGAGAAACCGTTACCACGAAACTTGATTAGTTGATTAAAACAAGATCTTCGTAAATTTAAAGAAACGCTCAGCTTCTCTTCTGCACTTTTACAGAAATTTTTTAGAGCACAAACTTTAACTATTTTACGTTACATTAAAGACAAGGTGTCAAAGGGCGGAACCATTTTTATAGAGATGATTTAATAATTAAAGCATATAAAGCGAAAACAGAAAAAATAATATTAAACTGAACACGTTTCTGTTCCTTACAACGCCATTTTGTGATGCAGGCATCGATGTCTGTTAGCTGTGTAAGAATGTGGAAGGGCTGATTGAATCGGGGCTCTTCTCGATAAAGTGAGACCATCAGCGCCCCCTGTAGAGCGCGATGAGAAAATCGTCGTTCTCCTGAAAAAAAAAATAAACAAAAAGGCATAAATGTTTAACAGTAAAAAGAGGAAAATCACTTTTAAGTACAGAAAACAAAGTAAATAGTTAAAATAAAAGAATATATTTCAAAACTTTGGAAGGATCCCCCTTTCATACACACACACATTCACACATTCTTCAACCCAGCTAAAATAGCAAAAACTAGAACCATTAGCAAAACATTTTATACTTTGTTTTCCTTGCATTGTCAAATTGTTTTTATTTATTTATTTATTCATTATTTTTTTAAAAAATATAATAAAATAAATTCGGAAAGGCCGAATTTTAAAAGCTATACTACTTGTTTTGGCGCAATGAGTGACGATTCAATATTCAGCGGAAGTGATTTGGACTACTCACTGTATGAAATATGTGTATTTTATTTAAAAAAAATATGACTATAGCAATAGTGAAGATTGATGTTCACTTAAGTTTTTACGTGTGTGTAAAAAAATATTTCCTACGAATCTCTGCTATTCGTATCTGTTTGATGAATACGCAAGTGCTATATAGAACACTTTTAGCTACTAACATTTCACCTATTTAAGTTCCTTAAATTGTTTATAACAGACAATACAAAAATTAAAATATTTAATTTGAAAAAAGTTGCCCTTGCAACATTTAGACAATGGTTTCTTCAACTAATACAAAATAGCTGAAAAAGATCAAGTGTTGCCTGTTTTTGTGTAGACATTGTAGATAGATTTTAATGCTCTACTAGTTGATTTTGATATATTTCTTTGCAAAGGAAAGAAGTCTTCCCAGTCTCCTCTATATTGCATTTGATCGGCACAAATGACAGTATTTATGCGAATCTAATGCTCATCGTTTTTAGCCAAATGTAGTATTTAAAATTGGGGTGCGCATTAGATTCGAGTGCAAAACTGGGCAACAGTTCGCCGATGACGTCAACCAAATTTATTCGCCGACAAACAATTTTTTTATTATTTAAAGTTTTAAAATGGGGAATGGGGATGAGCATTAGATTCGATGGCGCATTAGATTCGCATAAATACGGTACACAAGCAAGTGTCACACAGCAAATGCACACGATTTAAAAATTAAAAAAAACTAAAAAAAAGGAGCAGATTTATGTTGTGGAGTTAACTGTTGTCTTACCTCTGGCCACAAACGCATTATGCCTTTCAATATCAAATAATCCTTCAAAGGTTTCCTGTAAAAACAGGCGAGAAATACATTAAATGGAGAAATCGGAAACTAATCATGAATCTAATGTATTAAATATACATTTGCACGTTTTATTTATGAATATAACAAATTGTTTATAATACATTACAAGGATATAAACAATTTATAATTTTCTTTCCCATGTCTTATAGTATATGTTATATCGAATACACAGTTTTACTTGAATCATTTTAATTAAAACAAATCTGTGTAATTTTGCACGTTTTTGTTAAATTATTTTTAATTATAGAATGGAGAAGAACGATTTTTATTTATTTACCTTTTTCTGAGAGTGTTCGGTCTTCAGTTCCTCTTTGATCCTTTCATTCGATTCCAGCTGAAAGGGATTAAAATTTGTATCTATATTTGTAATCGAAGAAAATTACAGCAGATTATTAGTCACTTTAATAGAGAATGGGTGATTTGACATGATCGAGCAAGTCTAATATAGTAAACGCTATTGTTTATATAACTTATAAAAATATATCAATAATAGCATTTCCTGAATTGCAGGGTTTTTTTTTATATCCTTATTTATTGATTTATTTTAAATTTTCGAAATGGCACAGAATGGAAAAATTGTATGTTGGTGACAAAAGGTGCAAAAATTAATAAATAAATAAAATAAAATGAAGAAATAAGTTAAGTAATCAAATAAAACATGATAAATGAATAAATTAATTTAGTTAAATAGGATAAATAAATAAACAAATAAATAAATAAAATAGAATTAAATACGATAAATATCTTCCGATTACGGCTGTGTTCCAAAATTTCAAGTATTCTAATGCGTTACAATCGTAATTTTTGTGTTGGTACTTTTACGAAACAAACAAGACACTTTTTTTTGGTGTATGTGTGTGTTTTTGTCACAAACAATAAGGTTGCATAAATATGTAGGACCACCAGATGATTGCCAAGGGCGGCTAATTTTTAATTCTGTGGAATGCTATACATCTCATTAAAATAGACTGGAATATATGTTTTTTTTTTTTTTTTTGAAAATAGTATTGAGTAGTTGTGTGTTGATAAGTTTCAAAATGATGCTTACTTCAATTTGCATTTTCAAAGTTTCGATTTGTGCTTGTACAGAATCCTCAAATTTCTTCCAAAAGTTGAATCCATCCGTTTCAAGACCCGGAGTACGTTCTAACCATTTCTGCAATGTAAAAAATAAGGAAGTATTTTTTATTTTTACTGCACATTACATTAAAAGAAATACACACTCAGACATATCAAAGTTCCTCTCAATTTTTTCTTCCATAAAAGAGCAAATAATTTATCAACGCAAGAAGCATTGCTCAAATAATAATTTTACTTAAAAGCTTTTCTTTTTTTGACAAAAGAAATAGTCATAGTGAAACTTGACGATTTTTATAAGATTTCTGTCTAATCTGGACTCATTTCTATGCATAGAAAACTATTCTATGTAATACGATGTACTATTAAATCTTACACACACATTCACACACTATTTATCCCTTAGGGAGCTTTCCCACCAACGGCGACAAAGGCCCAAAACTTGTCTTTTCCACATCTGCGCAAGCGCAGAGTATATTTTTGCTTCCAAAACTGCTCTGCTCTTGCGCAAATGAGAAACGACATGTTTTTTTTTGTCTTTGTCGCATTTAGTGTGAAAGCACCCTTTTAACATATGGCAACTATCATTATAGTCTCTGTAATTTGAATAGGCCCGTCAAGATCACCCAACTCTAACTTTTCCTCTTCTGGTCGTCATGGTTTCCGTGCTAGAAACTTTTTCCCCAAGTAGGGTTGGGTAACATGATAAGCAAGTTTGTTGTTTCAGTTATAAGAATAATAGACGGATTCAAATCAGATTTATTTCTCAATGGCAAAAACAGATTGCGTAAGATAAAGTATTCGAATATTTTGAACTAATCTAAATCTTATTCTAATCTTTTGATGTATTTCAGAGAGCTATTGTCTACCTAATTTGTTGTAATTTATATTTTGAAATTGTTAAAATTTTATCTAAACATTCAAGAATTAATTTATAACAAATTTAATTGCATTTACTTAGTAATTTACTTAGTAATCAAAAATAAATAAATGGAAAATGAATTACTTATTGTTCCTTTTTTTCAATCATTCTAATAATATGAATCGGAGGTGTAGTAATGTAGTTGCCTTAACTACAGTGCAAAAAAAAAAAAAAACTGTGGCGCTGTTATCTTTTTCAGAGCTCCCACGGTGACGAAGCAGGAAACGCGACCTTGACGCGCCTATTCTAATTACACAGACTATAACAAACACTAATGACATAATATTTGCTCCTCCAAAATTTCTTTTCTATTTTAATAATGCTTTACCTTTTTTTTAATTTCATATTTTTTATTCAATGTTAAGAACATCTGCTAGTGATGTAATATTAGAAATCAATGCCAAGTGTAACTTATATCTCTTAATAATAATGCCCCCTGATGTTTTCTGTTTGATCAATGTTTAATTTTCGGTTTTAAGTGCACACTTAAACATTATAATGTATCTTATTAAATTACTCTAATTTTTTAACGCCTAGAAATCATGGTGACCTGTCGGACAGTTAGCGCTTTTAGTAAAACAAATGGAAAAGACTACCTGTACTAAACAACAAAGTGATGGCTCCCTTTCTGACTGTAGAATCAGTTCAATAGATTTCTGATCAGGAAAAACGTTAATATATTTTTCTTTGCTGAAGTTTACACGATGTTCCTAAATAACGAAACGATAATTAGCCCACAATTATTTCAGTTGAAAAAAGCATTGGAAGTCAAAACTCAACTTCCTTAAGTTAGTATCTTTGCAACAGAATTCAAAGTCATCACTGTATAAACAAACTCGATATCAGTTAAATGCTCGTTCCTTAAGAAAAATTTAATTATTTTTATAAAGATGATATTTATATAGCAAATAAAATGAGGAAAGGGGGGGGGGGACTTGGGGCAAAAGAAAAAAAAAAATCACATTCATGTTTTCAAATATTCAAATGTATTGACTGAAATTCAAATGTTTGTTTTGATTAATTTTCGTGGGACGCATCGTTGTTTAATAAGCACTTCCATGCTTTTAGAAAAACGATTATTCGCAATTTCAAAACAACTTCTTATCATTTAGGCTCGTTTTCAAGTATTTTAAGAGAATAGTAGCCAACCTAACTGATAAAGGATAATAATAATAAGCTTGATAAAGTATAAAAATATTTTTTGCACGTTTTAGATTCTAACATTCTTATTACGCAATCGATTTGTCACAATATTATTAGCAACATTTTTGATGTTGCTACACTGTAACGTTGAGGCGTAGTGTTTGCAGAGAAAACATAATCATAAAAAATATAGTTTTTTTATTAATCTTAATTGTTGTATTTTTTTACTTCAAAACATTTCATTCTCTCAGCCACTTAGAAAGCGGATACTTGAATATTTCTTTCTTTACGAATTAGGTCTTCAGCTTCTTTAAATCAACGAAAAATTTTCTTGTAGCTATTCAGGATAAGTAACACAGCTTACAATGTAGATTATGAAAAGTAAATTTTTAATTTTCAGACACATGAATCGGACATACAAGGAACTTGTTTTTCAATGTAGGAAATTTAAGCTTAATAATGAAAACACATCTCTTTTGTGCACTATACCGAGAAAACAATTATTAGCGTTTTCAGAATATCTTCGTAAAATTACCAAAAAATACATTAAGATAGATACTTACGTTTTTCACTCCAAGCTTGTTTTCGATTATTCGAAACTGCACGCTTTGGAAACCAGATGCTGAGGATAAATAACGCCTTAAAGAAAACACGTTTATTAAAATTTTAAAATGACGGACAATCTCCTTCATTTAATCAGAATATATGTTATTAAAAATATCCTCTCAAGATGTTTTTAGGCACAGAGAAGCACAATGTATCAGTAGCATGAACTTGTTTTAAACAACAGTTTTTGTCGTCAATGAAAAAGAACTCTAATTGCTCGTTATACCAAAGCTGTACCGTAGACGAAAAAATAAACTTTGACTCACTTACCATACTGAAAGATCTTCGTGTGGTAATGCAAGTTCTTGGCATAAATTGGCAAAATTCTGGAGGGGTTTAATTAATCAAATTCGCAATAGAAATTAAAACCTCATATAGAAATTCGCAATTTGAAAGCAGGTTAAGTAGAATTCAGCCTTATAAAATCACATTAGCTTAAAAGTGAGAAATTTCGATCACATTTCGATCACTCTGTTGGAGAACTATGGCATTGTTGCAAGAAATAAAAAAACCGCTGTTGCAAAGTTATTTTTCTTTCGTTGTTTGTAACATTACGTCAAACTTGTATTGTTGGAATACGGCGCATTTAAGGGTTAACAGTTGGTTCTCCTTTTATACACTGGAAATTTTTTTTTCACTCATAGCAATGTTTTATTCACAAGATGTATTCCATAGAATCGGCAATCTAGGGTGCTTTTACTTCGAAGGCGACAAAGACAATATTCTTGTCTTTTCTCATATTCGCAAGCGCAGAGCATACTTTTGAAGGCAAAAATATGCTCTGTGCTTGTGTAGATGAGAAAAGACAGGAATATTGTTTTTGTTGCTTTCGATATGAAAGAACACCAACCTGGTGATTCTACAAATTTAAGCTACTTTATCTATTGTGACAAAAGCACACAAATCCAAAAAAAAAACAACAAAAAAAAAAAAAACGTGTTTTGTTTGTTTGTTTAAGTTCTCACGAAAAAAGTACGATTGCAAAGCGTTCGAATAGTGTTTATTCATACATTTTAAGGAAAATTAATAATATTTTAAATTTTATGTCTTATTCATGAAAAGTAGGACAAGAAACAACGAATTTTTTTGCTTGAAGAAACTAACTATAGCTGGAAAAAGTCTGAAAGAGGGGGTGGGGAGACTTCCATCCGAGATCAAATAGTGAAATGGCATACGTGCTAATTCATTGGAAATAAAATAAAAAGATAAATAGCAAATACTGGGCCCGCTTCCTGCTCGCTATCGTTCAGCAAATCCTGGAACTACAAGCAGTTTCATTCGGATCGCTTCGCGACTCAAGCTCGATGTGTTCGTTCGCCAGTAGTCTGGCAGGGGCTCCTTCAACCCACTTGGAAATCTAAAGTAAGTCAAATCATTTCCTGAGGTCAAAAATCGAAGCGCAATAATTTAAGTTATTTTCATGACTTTTGGTGACGGCAAGATTAGTGTTAGTACTCAACCTTCAATTGCATATTTTAAGATTTTTATAAAGAAACTTTTATATTTGGCGTCAAATAAAAGTTAAGAAAAAGTTTGCATATTTTTCGATAAAAATATGTGATTGTAGTCAAAATAATTAATTAATATGTATTGCTAGAACAAAAATACGAAGTAAACATTTACGATGAAAGGATCGTCTTAAGCCCATCCCATTCTTGAGTTGCTTATGTCTTTATAAATGAAAACTGGATCTTTCAAACAAAGAAATGGAATGTTTTTCTAGGCGTAAAACTTAATGTAAGACTGCATAAGGAAAAAAAAAAATTAAAATACGACACCAAAAAAAAAAAAAAATCAAGTCCGAAGAAATGCCTAACCAAAGTGTTGCCAATTCTTGTATCTAAATTATGGCTGATATCGGGAGTTACGTAAGAGAAAGTAATATATGAGAAATATTTGAGATTATCTTAAATTAGTTAAAAATAAATTTATTTAACATTACTTGCATTTTTATCACTAATAACTAGACTTTAGGTTATTGACTACAGAAGGGGCATAAGACTTAGTTTCAAAACTTTTAAAATTATTTTTTAATAATAGAATAAAACATAATTTAGGTGAAATTATTATCCTACTTATTGCAAGAGTAGAAAACCTTAGGAAAACTTCTGGCGGAGCACTTGTGACCTTTTTAAAACCATCGATTTCACAATCAAATAAATTCATGCCAAATAGCTTAAACTACGTTTTGTCGGTTTTTAGCCTACTTTCCCGTAAAAGTAAAAATAATAAGAATAAAGCATGAAAGAAGGCTTAATGTATCGTGAAAATATCGTTAAAAATAAAGAAAAGTCAAGAAAAAGTGAAGTAATTAAATAAATATTTGAAAAATAAAAAATTTGAAAGTAGGGTTTTGAGATGGGGAAAATGTGTGTCTGTCGGTCTGTCTGTCCGTCGGTCTGTCGGTCTGTCCCCTCCTAATAACTTTTGAACGAACAGTCCGATTCGAAAAAATTCTTTTTGCATTCGAAAGACCTCGGCAAGGACATCTCATTTTCATATTTTACTTTTTGATTTGAACAATTTTTCGTTCAATTTTGAACAGTTAAAAAAAAATTAACATTAGCGCCTATGGGCGAAAATGAAGCAAATGATGCAAACTCTAGGTACAAGATCCAAGTTCCAATGAACAAGCTTGATGGAGGAAGCTCTTGGCGTGAATTATTAATTTGAACAGTTTTTGTTCATTTTTGAACAGTTCAAAAAATTAACACAGAGCTTACGGGGAAATTTCAACCCTATATAAATCCTGATCTAACGGACCGATTTGCTTGGAACAAACTTTATCGGAAAGCTCTTATAACATAGAACATGTACAAATAGAAAGTTCATCCAGAATTTACGAGCCTATTTTGCTATGAAATTTTTTGATCGGGATTTTCAAGGATATTTCTCAATGACTCAATGAGTGAAATAATGAATGAATGAATAAATGAAAGAGTGAAAGAATAAATCAATGAATAAATGAATGAGGAAAAGAATGAATGAATGAATAAATTAGTGAATAAATGAAAATATAAATAAATGATTCAATAAATACATGGATGCGTAAATGAATGAATAAACACTTGAATGAGGCAACGAATGACTGAATAAATGAATGGCTGAATAAATGAAAGAATGAATGACTGAGTGAACGAATATGTATTATCCGTTGAAAAAGGTATATTTGAAATAATTAAGAACTAAAGATAAATAAGAAAGAGAAAGAAAGAGATAGCTAGATTATAAATTTGAATTTGGTGTATACGGGAGAGTAGGCTCGTATAGTTCTAGACGGAACTTCTTGTTTATGTTGTCAAGAGATACATATAGCGCTTTCAAGCATTTAGAATTGAAAAAAAAAAGTGGTAAATCAGCTACGAAAAACAAATGTGTAAATACATGATTGTGAATTAAAAGATTTTAATACTTTATGAGCTATGATACTTATAGGTCATGATATTTTTAAAAATACTTTTGATAGAATGCTATCGAAATTATTTGAAAATATCTGCATAAAAATTTAATGCAAATAGATTTTGTGAAACATACATTTGCACATGAAAAATAAATGAAAAAATGTTAAACCTGAACTCCATGAAGTCGAGAGGGGCCATCGTCTCCAAAATTACAATCTGATCTACTAAAAGCTGTAAAAAAGAGATGAGTATCTTTCTAAAACTTAAAATAAATAGTCAACCATTAACTTATTGAACTTTACTTTTACAACTAGTCTATAAGTATAAAGCATAGGTAATAGTATGAGAGTATGACTTTCGAAAATTCTTAGCACACGTTTAAAAATAAACTAACAGTCTCTAATTATTGCACGATTCAGCTAGTCCATAATTATTAGCAGTTTCCAAATCAAATATTTCATATCAGTTCAAATATTAATTGCAATTTTGTTAAACTACCCATAATGCTAAATTTCATTATTTCACTTTTGTATAAGTTAGAAATTCGAGTGCCAAAACAATGATGTTTAGCTTAAAAGCAAGTTTCATAATCATATGAATTTCTACCACAAACTGATTACTTGGCCCACCAAATCCAGACAAACAAAGAAAAAGCAACTTTTCAATGGAGGAAGTTTTTGTTGAATATTTAAAAGCCTAAAATGCATAATTCAAAGAAAATTCAACTAAGAATTTTATCAAGTTCACATCTGAAATATTATTAAAAGTAAGTTCAAAATATACCAGAAGTCTCACGTCCGTAATGAAACCCACAATGCCCAAGACACTTTCATATCTCTCCCCTCTTCAGCGTAAAATAACTAGTCAGTTAAAATTTTTTATTAAAGATACCATATCATCAAAATACATTATTATGTTGCAGTCTGCAATAAAGTAAATGAACATAGCGCTGGACATTAAAAGAAGAATAGAATATATTTTTATGGCTGTCTGCAACTAAGCACTGTAAAAAACTCTAGGTCATCCTTTCACCAAAAAAAAAAAAAAAACAAGAGGAAAAAATGGTGAAGTTTAGCTGCAACCAACATTTGGTAATAAGTTGAACACTTACGATGGTCTAGTTTCACCATGAATGTGAAACTAGGGACCATTAAAATGGTGCAACTTTAGTACCAAATGTTGGTTGCAGCTAAATTTCACCCTTTTTTTGGTGAAAGGTTGAACTAGAATTTTTTTTTACAGTGAGTAAATGAATGTAGCGCTGAATATAGGTAGAGGAATGTATCTTACCTTTAGAATGACAACGATTCTATTTAGTCTAGATGTTATCCTTAACATCCGATTTTCGTCAATTGCCTAGTTTAGACACAAAATTATATCGTTGAAGAAAATCACACAAAGATGGCACAAGTT
Source organism: Octonoba sinensis (assembly GCA_038502835.1). Lineage (NCBI taxonomy): Eukaryota > Metazoa > Arthropoda > Arachnida > Araneae > Uloboridae > Octonoba > Octonoba sinensis. The sequence goes on from CM076603.1 coordinate 60,525,652, forward strand.
TGCAATAAATAAGGTTACTGCTATGCAATTTTCAAAACAGAATAATCAGTTAAGTTTTATAACTGCACAAGTAAGTACGATTTAAAAATAATATAATTAACTAAGTTCAATTTTAGAATAGTTTGAAGGTAACAATTTTCTTACGTAAGCTCAGAAAACAATTCTGAAGTAATCGCATTCTCATAAAAGAATGCTTATCTACATTCTTCAGGATTTTAAAAGAAAAGAATAAACCCTTCTTTCTTAAATTAATTATTCTATTTTTCTTAGGGGCTTCAGTGGCTGAGCGGTCTAATCGACTGGTTCCGCTACCTGCCTGCGCGCAGTGAAGAGGCGTCGGTTCGATTCCGACTTTCCCCTGGGTACATTTCCTTCTTTGTATAGTAAATCTGTTGTACTGTCTTGTTCTATCTGCCATATTAGACAAGAGTTTGAGGCACATCCTTAAGAATAGCAAATAAACTCGAATATTAATGTGACCTGAAATGATCGTTAACAAACAATATTTTTCTAACATGTTAAGTTAGAAGGTAATTTTTAGGTTTTATACTCGGAGCTTTATTGTAACATTTCTCTCCTATTGCTATAAGCTGGTTTTTTTTTTTGGTATGGCTTCGTATCTGGTTAACTGAATGCCAAATATTGTTGCATTTAGCTGAAAAAAGCGTGAACTAAAAGTCGTACAAATGATATTGCTTTAAGTTATTTCTCCTTTTCTTGTTAATTCAAAGATATCCCAGATTCTTTATTTACAGTGAAGATCAAAATGCTTGGGGAAAACCAACTACTTTAACAACATGCTGAAACTAATTCAAACATATGCTTTCAAAATGGCACAACAGGGTGGCTTAGTGGTAAGGCAGCAGGCCTCGTACGCCCAAGATCGCGGGTTCAAACCTGGCCCGAGTCGGTGGATTTTCAAGATGCAGAAAATCGTCTGCGCCCATGTCGTATGATTATGTGGCATGTAAAAGATCCCTTGAGTAGACATTTGGCTTGGATGCTCTCGGCTAAATTAAATTCCTAGTGCATATTGCATCAATGAGAGCTCAGGTACCGCCATCTAGTGATAACTGAACGTCAAAATTCTCATGCGGCGAAGGTACCACACTCATTGTGGTGCCGCTGAAAGAGCTGGTACCATTACTGGGGAACGTACTAGGTCTGCAATGGTTGTAGGACCCAACATCGCAGCCCCATTGGAAAGAAAAAAAGGTTTTATCTCCGGAAAAAAATAAAATAAAGAAAATAATATGCATTCAAGTTAGCTGCAAAATGTTTGTCTCTAAAGTATAGAAATTTCAATGTTAGAAAATCAGTAAACAGAACCGTTACAACTTACCTCGCTGCTGAATAGTTTTCGAACAGAGTCAAGTTCAAAAATAATTTGCTTGAACCATAATTCATATGCTAAAATATAAATCAACAAATGAGTAAAATAAAATACCTGAAACTGTATTATAAAAATAGATTTCGAGTCATTAAGATAGGACTCAATACACTGCATACCACTGAAATGCTATTCAAGAAGATGTTCAGAGTTTTTACAGGAACTTATAACCCTTTAACTACGGGTAACGTCAATAAGTGATTTGGCGAAACTTTCCTGTGGTACGGGGTGAATAAGCGATTTATTGACGTTAATTGGCGTAATTTACTTTTTAGCCTACTTTCCCGTAAAAGTAAAAAAAAAAAAAATAATAAAGCATGAAAGAAGGCTTAATCTATCGTGAAAATATCGTTAGAAATCAAGAAAAGTCAAAAATAAATTCTGTAATTAAATAAAAATTGAAAAATAAAAAATTTGAAAGTAGGGTTTTCAGATGGGGAAAAAGTGTGTCTGTCGGTCTGTCCCCCCCCCCCCTAATAACTTTTGAACAAATTGTCCGATTCGAAAAATTCTTTTTGCATTCGAAAGATCTTGGTGAGGACATCTAATTTCCATATTTTATTTTTTGATTTGAACAATTTTTTGTTCGATTTTGAGCAGTTCAAAAAATTTTAACATTAGCACCTATGGGCGAAAATGAAGCAAATTATGTAAACTCTGGGTACAAGATCCAAGTTCCAATGAACAAGCTCACTGGAGGAAGTTCTTGTCGTGAAATATTGATTTGAACAATTTTTGTTAATTTTTGAATAGTTCAAAAAAAAAAAATTAACATAGTGCCTACGGGGAAATTTCAATCCTATATAAATCCTGATCTAATGGGCCGATTTGTTTGGAACAAACTTTATCGGAAAGCTCTTATGACGTAGAACATGTACAGATAAAAAGTTCATCCAGAACTAACGAACCTATTTTCTTATGAATTTTTTTGATCGGGATTTTCAAGAATATTTTTGAATTAATGAAGGATTAAATGAATAAGCAAAATAATGAATTAATAAATGAGTGAATAAATACATGAATGACTGAATAAATGAATGATTGAACGAATCTGTATTAACCGTTGAAAAAGGCATATTTGAAGCAATTAAGAACTAAAGCTAAACGAGAAAAAGAGAGAGATAGCTAGATTATAAATTTGAAGCTGGTGTATACGAGAAAGTAGGCCCGTATAATTCTAGACGGAACTTCTTTTTTTTATTGGTTATCCAATAACAAAACTTGCTAGGGCGAAAGTTCATATAAGAAACTCATGACATATACATAGAAATAGATGTATCGCCATTTATGCCATTTTTGGATATTTTTTTTTTGGCGTTCAGACAAACGGATTTGTGAATATATTCTGGTAGTTAAAGGGTAAAAAGAAATAAAAAGCTTTTATTAATTTTCAGTGAAAGTTGAAAGCTAGAAAATTGGCTTTTGTTCTACTGGTGAGTAATGTCAATCGATGATTTTAGATAGAGCGTAAATCCCACAAATCAAACTTTTATTATCAAATAAAAAATGTTTATTTCATTCATGGATGATCTAAACGCTACAAGTAAATTTTACCTTTAATAGTGTTTCAGCTCGTTAATGAACTTAAGTACGATTTTTAAAATTAAGTCCCACGATATTTTTATAATCAATAACCTGAAAGTCTAATTAAGGATAATAAAAATGCAACTAAAATAAAATAGATTCATTTTTACTTCCTTTGTTTAAGATTCCATTGTTGAGATCTTTTTTTCTTGTTAACATTGACAGTATGTTCTTCTGTTTCAGAATTTCACAAGTAATTAGCACAAAATGGATTTAAAACTTTCATTCCAGGAAGTTTTCGGACTATTTCCGAAAATAGAATTAATAGATTAATAGTCTTGATTTTGAAAATTAGACAACACTTGGTTGTCCTTTCTACCAAAAACTAGTAATCATTATAGCATATGATAAAATTAACGCATGGAAATTTATTACTTCCTTTAAAAATCAAGATTGGCTTTTGACATAAAATGTAAAATTAGCTTTATGAATAAGCATCTTATAAACACACATACATTTTTTTATCTGCAATTACGTCTATGAGGAAATTAGAAGAGCTAAATCTAAATGATCGAAGAGGGATTCATTTATTTACCTCACGTAAAAGGCTAATTAGATTTTGATAAAAATATTGTGGTTAAAATATTCATCAGCCTAAGGGTAACAAACTAATGTCGCTAAATCTTAAAACGTATTCAATAGGCTAAAAGACATAATTCAAAGCGAATTCAACTAAGAATGATAACAACCTTATTTCTGATTATTCAAATCACGGCTTTCGAAATTGAAATAAGTAAATGATTTGATCATGTTTGAATACTAATCAGTTTTTTCAACTCAAAGTGAAGAATAACATTCTTGTACAATCAAGGAATAGTACATCTACGCTGCATGGTGGAGCTCGATTAATATTCGTCCATATAATTTAGGGCAAAAAATTCATTCAAGAGCAATGCGATAAAAACGCTCTCTCTCTCACACACGCACACACACATATATGTAGATTGTACACATAACATCGTTTTTTACGTCTGTTGTCAGTAACTTATTTCAAAAAGAAACAGGAAAACACATTACGGAGCATAGCATGATTCGTTTTAGAATAAAGTTCCCTAATAAAATACACAAAAAGGGAGTCGTAAGCACATGTACGAATGTGAATGCACTGACGAGTTGATATGTGGTACAAAATTATTATTGAAAGTTGCTTTTTTTTTTCCTGATTTGAAATATTTGAGGAATTCATTAACTTCATCATTTCGTAACTTTTCTAAAGCATTAGAATATTTATGTAATTTCGAACTCTCTACAGCACAATTGTAACAAAGAAATAGACACCGGAAGTGGGCAACGTTGAAGCACGACGATGCGCACACGATCATTGAGAAGAACTTGAAAAATCAATCCCTGTACAGAGAGCTACTGAAGCGAGTGGCAATTTCTCGGATAGTGCTTTTCTTCGATGGCCGATTTATCGAAACTGGAAGGTCCTTGTCCAGTGGTCTGATTATTTGCCAAGCGCAGAGAGAATCGCGGTATTTTTGTCTATATCTTAAAGGAGTATGGTCAATGTATTAAGATAAATTGAATATTTTAGGTTTTTTCATTTAGAAACTGAATTCACAAACACTAGTTATGAGTTCACGAAAGCATTCCATTCTCTATTATGCAGTCATGCATTGTTAATTTTCATATAATTTACCATTACTTGCCTTGATGAGTTATGATAAAGAGGTGTTCATCATGTACAAGTTCCTTTCCAAACATCTCAGAAGTAGGCTTTACGCAATCTAGTAACTGATCCAACTGTGAAAAGAAATGCACACTCAATAACAGAATGAAGGAAAAAAAAATCAAATTTTTTATGATTCTTGTCTTGATCACACAATGTATTTCATATTTTACAGTAAAGCGCAAATCAAATGTGTCATATGTTAAGCACGAGACGTAAACTATAGTCAGTAGTTCATACAATAATATAATATCCATGATTCATACATGATCCAGTAATACATACTTGAAGATAATCCCTATACGACATGCAGGGCGTATCCTCATTTCCCTGGCTGTCAACTGTCGGTCCATTCTGCCGATCAGTTGCCCTGTAAAATGTAAACAATTGATTTAATGCTAAATGTTCTTTAATACGGTAAATTTGCTTCAAATATTTAAACTTACTGTTAACACTTATTGCTGCAAATATTTAATATTATAAAACGTAATGTTAAAGTAAATATATTTATTTCATTAGTTTATATTTCAATATATTTAGAAGGCTTTGCATCTTACACACTTAGAATCTGTATAGACAGATAAAAATGCTTGTGATACTAAAAACTGAAAAAAAAAAAAAAAAAAATCTTCAAAATGTAGAGCAGCTGTTCACAAACTGTGTTACGCGCACGACTAGTGGTACGTGAAGCCTCTCCAGGTGGTACGCTTGAAGGCAAAAAAAAAAAGGTGGTCAAGACACAAAAACTCAGGATTGAAGATGGAATTGCCCGATTACAATTGGGAAAATGTTGGCTCAAAGTTAGAAATGAATTCCCGTTATTGTCAAGAAACGCATTGCTGCTTTTAATTCAGTTTACAAGCACTCATCTTTGTGAAACTTCTTTTTCCAAATACGATATTTATTAAAAATAAATATAGAAGCAAATTATATGTCGACCCAAATTTCAGGTTGAAACTAACTTTTACTGAACGAAATATCACCTCGCTTGTATCTGCCATGCAGCAGCAACTTTCTCATTATTTTGTTTTTTCATTTTTTACATGATAGGCATTTTGTACTTAAAGATGTATTTCTAATGCTGTTTTAGAAGTGCGTATTAAAAATATATTTTACATGGTTCATATATTTTATTTTATACATACAGTCTATTTTAATGAAACGCTTTTCTCTTCATTAACTGTAAAAAATGGTATGGTTGAAACAATCTAGTCGTCGTAGTATTTTTCTATAATCTATTAGTATTCTACTCGTTACCTTAGCAGTAGTACGCAAACGGTTTGCAAGAAAAATGGTGGTACGCGGGAAAAAAATGGGAACCGCTGATCTAGGGGGCCGTTCATAAATGACGTCACGCTTTTTTCCCATATATTTGACCCCCCCCCCTTTGTCACATGATGTCACACTTCAGCGGACCCCCTCCCCCCTTTGTCACGCGTCACGCAATGTTGTATAATGCATGATGTCACACTTCTTGCTACCCCCTCCCCTCCCCTTGTCACACTTTGTCATAATTTCACGAACCTCCCTCCGCCCCCTCGAAGCGTGACATCATTTATGAATGATCTCTAGAGTGTATTATGTTAACATGGTGCTTTTTTATGTAATGTATGATTTGCATTCATTGAATAATCTCCGTCCTTCTCAGTATTGAAGATCTGTATTCAAACCAAGCATTTTCATTAAACATCAATGAAAATTATGAAAAGAATTATTCTTATTCTCCAAGACATTACTAACAATCAGAGCTTCCTTTCTTCAAGTCAAAAGCTCTTTCCTATGGGGGAGGGCCTGGGAATTGACGAAACGGAACGGAATTAATAACCTAACGGAACATTATAAAACGTAATGTTGCAGTAAATATATTATTCAATTAGATCATATTTTCGTTTGTTTAAAAAGCTTTGCATCTTATCCACTTTGAATCTGTATAGACAGATGGAAATGCTTGTGATTCCGAAAATGAAACATTTTCCAAAAGCTGGAACACATTATGTTACGCAACATGGTGTTTTTTAATGTAATGTATGTTTTGCTTTTCATTAAATAATCTCAGTCCTTCTCTACCATTGAAAATCTGTATTCAAGCCAAAAGTTCTCATAAGTACATCAGTGAAAAATTTGAAAAGAATCATTCTCATTATCCATGACATTACTAACAATCATAACCTTTCTTCAAGTCAAAAGCTCTTTCCTATAGGGGAGGGTCTAGAAAAGTGCCCCAGCTAAGGTTTTGCTGATTTTCAGTGATCTTGTATCCCAAAGACAACAAAACATCATACATGATGTTTTAATGTCAAGTTAAGATGACTAAACAGAAATACATCAAAATTAATATTCAACTATCCTAGTATATAATCAAATTCTTCAGTCAGCCTATCGGAAAAAATTAATTTACGTAACAGAAAAAAATCATTTTCCCAAATTTACCCAAATCGTCTAATTTACCCCAATTGTATCGGACTATGTCGGTGAAGATGGTCATTTAACTTTAAAATAAAAAAAAGAGAGTGATAAAAAAAATTTAATTAGGAAATAATGTTTTTTTTTACGAAAAAAGTTTCAGAAATTTATAGCACTTGCAAAAAAAAAAAAAAAAAGAGCTTTGAATCCTCATTGGCCGCTTTACATTTTTCCGATTTTTTTTTCGCTTTTCCTTCCTTATTTTTTTATGTTTATATGGATTTATCAACGCATCTGTGGATCCTTTGCCATTTAAAAAGATTAAAATAAAGAAGCTTATGCTCGGCGGGCAACAGCCACTACCGGCTTGTCTACTTTGCACAAATTTTAGCCATTACAGAACAGGTATGTGACTTCAAAGCTAGATATTGCTTTTAAGGTATCACTCCGTCAAAAAAAAAAAATTTCCTTGATAAAAGGCAAGTGCCTCAGTCGGTTTCACAGTAGAAAATACACAAATTGGGCACTTACCTTACATCAGTATAATCAAAAACTACACAAATTATATATTTACAGTAAATAAAACCTCCCATCATAGGTACTATTCATTGATGGTTTTAAAGTGCTTCTGATTATTTCTTCAAGCATGTCTTACAAAAGAATGTAGCTTCCTGTTTTTTGAAAACACGTTCAAATTCTTTCCCGAGTCCTATCGCCATTTTTGAGAGACAGATACTACCAAATGGTTCTGTCACTTCTAATTTCTAGCCTTTATCTCACCTTTTTCAAGAAGGTCTATAAGTACAGGAGTACTTGTAGTCTCTCTAATAGAGGAGAGCTGTCAAAACTGGCCTGCCAAGGGAACACTATCAGCGGGATATTGCTCGAAGTCACAGGACTAGATATTATCCTGTTCTTTGGCATATTCTTTCAGCACGAGTCTGATTTGCCACTGTACAAGAATGCAAGGGACCAGATAATCTTTTCAATTACGACAGCCTGATGGGCAGAGTGAGCTGTGGCCTAATGTGGCAATCTTATACCCAAATGCACATGTCCCTACGATTGAGGAATTGCCTAATGCAGTCTGACTCGGCACCTTTCTCTATTTTTCTTCTTCGATTTTAATATTTCAAAATATGGCTATGAACAATGTTGTAAAACCGTATCATACAGTAATAATAGTAATTCTCAATTGCCATTATTTACAAATTGAAGTCTTATGTAACCGTTTAATAATTTTTACGCTCAATTATTTGTAAATAAACATAATTAATACGTAGTAATAGCATATAGTGATAATTCACGTATTATTAATATATTCATATGTTCACACATTATTAAAAAGTGCTTTACTCAGAAAAAAAAGAGAGAGAGAGAGTAATATGAACTTATTAACTAAATAACAAACTTTTTTCAATTGCTCTAAAAATTCTTGAATTTAAAGGTATAGGGAGGTAAGGGTATGGGCATTTGCATTTTCAAAATTGTAAATTTGGAATTTAAAGTAATACATTTTAATATGAACCGCTATAGTTCATTTGTTTATTCATTTAAATTGTTAGTTTACGTAATTTTTTTCTAGGGAAAAGTCTTTAGTTGTGGAATAAATAAATAAATAAAATAATAATATTAGAAAATAACGACGAATAAATAAACGTTTAAAATGATGCATTCTCTTATAGTAATATTAAACTCTATAAAAGAAATCTAATGTGCACATTCGTTCTAGGGTTAGCAGGGTGTAATATTTCACCATTATTGAATATGAATTAATTTCCGCCCCCGCCCCCCAGCTTCTCCACTAATTTTTATTTCATTTTTCTAAGCATACTTTCTGGGTAAAATCTAAAATATAAAATGGTGAAAATAATAATAGAAATATTAACAAGAACAATAATAAAAAATTAATAAAAATAAAAATGAAAGGATATGAATTTCATCTTAATTTCCTGAAAAATATTAACAAAACGAAATGCAAAAGTAAAATAATTAGCTTAAAAATAAAACATTTAAAGTGGGCTTATAAAATGAGAAAATGTGTGTCTGTCGGTCTGTTTGTTTGTCTTGTGTCATCAGAAACAAAAGTTCAAAACTAGAAATTAATTTCTTCATTCTTTACCACTGTTTATAATTTGTCTTTATCTTTGTCCACCAATTAGCAGGTATTCATCACGTTATTGCTTAATTTAAAATATCTAAGAAGAGAGGGAAAGGAAAACCGACTTTTGTAAACCAATTTATTTATTTTTTAATTCCTTCACTGTAGTTTATGAAGTTCATTTATTGACCGAATTCCTAAAGAAGGACGGTTTTCAATTCATACTCTATGTACGTTTTTTTGTTTATTTGTCCATTGATAACTTCTCACTGAATGAACCGATTTTGACGATTCTTTTTTTAATCGGTCGACGGTGGTCTCTTAGGCCCCGTACCTTTGTTTGAACATATTCGATAATCAGAAAAAAGTTATGGGTGGAAACTTAGTAATATTTTGTTTTTCATCCATAACTTTGACTAAATGATCCGATTTTAATTACTTCTTTTATCGTTCTTTAGCAGCAACGTTATGGGTGAAAAATAACTATTTTTCTTTTAATTAGAAAGGCTTGACTTGATACTTATTTCCTTAGTAAGTTATTAATAAATATAAAAGTCATTGTTAAAAATAATTTGTTGCGATTAAGTAGTAATATTAAAAGCAATTATAATAAGAGTTTGAATAAAGGCTTGTCTGAAAGAAAAGTTAAAGTATTTCAGTTCTTTTTTAAGAATGAATTATGTTCTGGACTTTTTAAAATCAACTTCAAAACGGAATTTATCATATAAATGGTTACTTTTTGGTGCTAGGCACTCAGAGTGTGCCATTTTTTTAAACAGTGTATTCATATAAAAATGTATTTACACTAAAAAGAATATTAAAAAATAATTTTGGAAAAAAAATATAGACATGATTTTGAATTAAAAAGGGCGCTAAAAAGGAAAAAATAAATTCCTTCTATAAACAATATCGATTTTCGTAATAACATGTATTTTCGGGCAAAATTTTTTTAGTGTATCAATCGATGTACTCTGTAGAATAAAAACTAAAATGAAATAAATGTATTTTTGGTTTACTACAGTTTTTGTTAAATTTTTCTACAGGTAAATAGTCAAAAACAAAACAGTTAAGTACCATTTTCTGCTCTGTTTGTCAACCGATTTTGTGACTTTTCTTTATTTAGTAGATATTAATTGTATTGTCAATAAAACAAATTCGGTAATAGTATTTTCTCTCTCATACTTTCCCCGTAGATTCGAAGCCTTTTTTCAGCCTTTCTTCGGCTCACTTTCATACTAAAATACTTTCATTTACAATTTACAATATTTGTACCTATACTCAATACATTTTTTACTATTTATAATTCAAAGAGGAAGAAATGTCAAGAACGAAACAAACGAGAAAATGTAATCTTTAAATGAATGTCGAAGAAAAATAATATCGATCTGAACTTTTCCTTTTCTCCATTTCTAATATATATATATATATAGCTATGAAAACTCAGTCAGATTTTTTTTATCCAGTACAATTCCAAAGAAAATAAAATACAATTAGAAGCATACAATGTCGAATATGATATAAAGTGAGATAATAAGTGCAGTGAAGCGTTATTTTGCTCCGAATCAACGTTTCGTAAGATGGTTGATTTTAGCGTTTTGAATTCTTGATTAAATTTGAAGTGAGTGATTGCATTTTTAATTTATTCAATTAAAAATGTGTGGCATGAAAATTTTTATTTTTATTTTTTTACAGAAGAAAGAGTGCAGAAGGATAAAATTTATGTGTAATTTGTGTTACAAATGCCCTAAACTAAACAACTGATTCAGTGATCACTCAGTCGCACTGAGGCAGATTATCACTAATTGATATAGTTGAGCAAACTGCTGTCAAACATAAAAATCTAAAATGCCTAAAAGTTGTTTAAACGCTTGAGGAGCTTGTAAAATTTGATGAAAAATGGTCGAATTTCGATAGCTGGGCAAACTCGAGTTTGTCTAAATAATCTAGTGATTCCCAAACACATTAACAAAAATTGACAGCTAGAAAGAAAGAAAACCATTTTTTGTTCTACATTATATACTTATGTTTTTAGATTTTTTTTAAAAGAAAGAAAATAAATAAATAAATAAATAAAAATAAATAAGAGAATATAAATATTAAAATAAAACTAATAAAGATATATAAATAGATAATAATAATAATAATGAAGAACTTCATTTTACAAAACTCTTGAAAGAAACAAAATAAAACTCATTTCAATGAATTCTTAAGTTTTTTCATCTATGTTTTCTAATTTATTATCTTAAATGAAAAATTGCAAATTACAACAGATGGGATCTTATGTCTAGAAGGAATCAAAATCGGTTAAGATAAGATTTCTGGAATATTTTTCTTACCTTTCGTCAGCGTAAAAAGGACAGGCCATCGCGTAGACTTGAATTCACAAGTGTCTACCGTCTACCCGAGGCCTACTAGCTCCTCAGACGGTTTGTTGATGGCGGTCGAGTGACGTCATAAAACGTGGATGAGAATGTCGAAAGGGAAAAATCGAGGTCATCGTTGCGAAGTTTTGATTTTTATCACGATACGTATCAAGTTCAGAAAATATTTTATTTTTTAAATAAGCGTGAAAGTTCAGAAATTTATGTTTACCAAAAGAGAAAGATCAAAACATGTTCCAAATGCGTAGTTGAAGCACTTCATGAGGAATTTTAAGGAATACTATTTAGAATTACTTCTGATTTTTTTAACTTGTCGAATTATGTGAAGGTTTTAGGATGATTTATTTTATTACTGAAAGAAGGTAATAAATAAACTTTATTTGTGAACAAAAATTTTTTTATTTGGTAAGCTTACTTTTATTACTTTTCCAATTATGCAGTCAATAAAAATTACGTAACGTTGGTGTTTTCCCATTTTTTAATCCTACACTGCGCTTTTTTCTTTTTTTTTTTTCTTTTTTTTTTTTTTTTTTTGCGGTTGTTGTCGATTTTGTGCAAAAAGATGGACCTTGAGCTCAGTTTACAAGATCCAGGGGAGACTATATTAACTAATATGATCTTACATACAAAATAAAACGAAAAAATGCGCCACTTGTTAAAAATCATACAAAACAAGAGCTAAGTGGACGGAAATGGAGGTGTTAATTAAAAACAAAATGGCTCAGTGTAGGGTGAAGACTTTTCGAATCATAATTAATTTAGCAAGAAAAAATGCCCTTGACTTGATTTTGTTTCATTTCTTCGAATACTTTTTGCCTTCATTCTATTAAGAAGCTGGAGGGGACACTCCATAAATGATGTCTCGCTTTTTTCCCACATAGTTGACCCCCTCCCCCTTTGTCACATGCCACGCTATGTTGCATAAGCATGATGTCACATTTCTTGTTACCCCTGCCCTTCTCCTCCCCTCCCCACCCCTTGTCAGGATTTTACGAACCTCCCTTCGAATTGTATTTTTTTAACGTCGACAATAGTTAGTTACACTGGCATTCATGTTTCCAGTACTTTTTTGCTGTAAAAATTATCTTTACTTACTGTAGAAAAAAGAAGTTTACAGTAAATGTTGCAATAAAATTTACGAAAACTCTTTTTTCTACCGCAAATAAAAATAATTTTTATGGTGAAAAATACTAGCAACATGGATGCCAAATGGTTTTACCTTAAAATTTTCTTGAATTTTTTACTGCACTGTTAGATTATTGAACCGTATAAAAATTAAAAATTTTAACTCTTTGATAATTTGAATGCGTTACCTTGTCATTTAAATATAAGTATTTGTTCCAAGAGGCTGTGTTTACAGATCCTCTGAAACCTCAAAAATCTTGAAATTCCAATCAAATTCTTTGACAGGTTTATGTTAGAGGCACCCTTATCAGCCATTCTTTTGACCCATAGAATGTTTCTCCCCATATTACTTATAAAAAGCAAGTATGAAACAAATGTTAAATGAAGTGTGCTTGCAAGCCACACATCAATGGGGCACTCTAAAAAATATTGCAAAACCCTTTTTGAGTTTTTGGAACAGCTCCGAAAAATCGACAGAGATTCAGAATTGTTTCAAACTACGGAAAGTATTTCTACTATACACTGCTACAGTTTATTACGCAATAATTAATAATTTTTAAGCACTTCATTTGATACGATATTTTCATTCTATATAGTTCAAAAAGAAAAAGAAAAATATCATTATTCAAGGTCATTTGTAACAAATACGTACTTAGACCTGTGACATATGGTTATTTCTAGATTCAGTTTTCTGTTGTTTAAAAAAATCTCTGTAAATATTTTTCTTCTAAAAGTTTTTTTGTTGTTATCTTTTGGGAAGGAAAACGATTTCAGGATTTTCTATTGCGTAGATCAGACCTGCACAACTTTAGCCGCACTGCCAGCCATATTATGTCAACTAAATTTCTCGCGGGCTCAAATAATAATAATAATAATAATAATAATAATAAATAAAGCAAAATAAAATTGAAGAAAGATGAAGAAAGCAATAAATAATTTTTATGCAATAAAGAATGACTAATATCTTCTTACTTCATAAAAAACTGCATTTATTATTATTTTTTCTTTTTTAAAATGTTTTTCCATTAGTTTGTGTCATGTACTAGCAGTACCCACACGGCCATGATTGTGTGAAAAAGTGAAAGGACCAGTCGGTTTGTCATTAGTATATATACACTGGGAATCTTTTTAGATGTATATTATTTTATTTTTATAAAATATATAGCATTCCACAGAATTGAAAATTAGCCGCCCACAGAAATCAACTGGCGATCCTACAGATTCAAGTAACTTTTTTTTTTTTTTTACAGAATGTACACATTAATATTTATTTATTATTTTTGGTGACAAAACACACACATCTGAAAAAAACAAGAAACAAGAAAAAAAAGGAAAAAGAAACAATTTTCCTGCTGCACAGGGGTGATCAGTCGCTTTATTCTGATTTCCTTATTTTGACAGGGATTTTTACAGGACTATTCTTCATACTGTATAGGGTTTTTTAAAGAAATGTTATCTCATAGCGATATTTGTTATTCCAAATTATTATTACTACTTATATTTATATATATATTTTTTTCCTCAAGTGAATTAGCACACATATCATTTGGCTATTTGAGCTCGGATGAAAGTTTTTTTCCTCTTTCAAAGTTTCGCATGCTGCTGTTAGTTTCTGCAAGCAACAAAATTTTGTCTTTTTGTCAATGACTAATAGATAAAAATACAAAAAAAATCAATGAATTATACCTAAAATGCATGAGTTTAAGCTATTCTAATGCCTTTGTGTGGGTACTTGAGCTAAACAAACAATACGCTTCTTTTCAAAGTTTCCTTTTTCTTTTTTTCTAATAAGTAATAATTTCAACAATGCCAAAAACAGTAAGTTATAATGGAAACAATACATAAAACAATAAGGGGCCGTTCATAAATGATGTCACTCTTTTTTGCCATATATTTGGCCCCTCACCCCATTTGTCACAATGTGTCACACTTCAGCGTATACCCCTCCCCCCCCTTTGTCACATGTCACGCTATGTTTCATAATGTCACACTTCTTGTTACCCTGTCCCCTCCCCTTGTCACAATTTCACGAACCCCCCCTCCCCCTCGAAGTGTGACATCATTTATGAATGATCCCTAAGTTATAATGTAAACAGTGCATAAAACAGTAGGAAATACTTGAAAAAAATATGTATTTAACCTTGAAGTTAAAGGTGAGAAACCTTGGTTAAATAAAATCATATTTTATCTCTTCTCCCACTAAATCAACCTACGTTTATCATTTATACGATCATTTGACCCTTTGACTGAATCATTAAAAATTGCAGCGTTGAAATAGCTATATCATTCTTGTTTCCACGTCTTATCTGATAAGAAGCAAAAAGAAAAGAATAACGAGTGAATAGATAATATGTTTTTTTTTTCTCTTTCGTATGAAACATTGAACTACATCGAGATACTTGTTTCTGTGGGAGCACGTGTAGAAGATTGTGACTACATCATGGAAGGGGCAGAAGCGGCCTTTAGTGGAAGTTTCATAACATTTTTAATAGGATTAGTCACGTTTTTGCTGCTCTACTGGTAAGCATTTTGTTATATAAATGATGATACGTGAAAGCAAAGAGAACACCGCATCACTGCGAAGTTTGAGCTTAGAGAAAGTTTCATAACATTTTTAATAGGATTAGTCACGTTTTTGCTGCTATACTGGTAAGCATTTTGTTATATAAATGATGAAACGTGAAAGCAAAGAGAACACCGGATAACTGCGAAGTTTGAGCTTAGTGAAAGTTTCATAACATTTTTCATAGGATTAGTCACGTTTTTGCTGCTATACTGGTAAGCATTTTGTTATAACAATGATGAAACATGAAAGCAAAGAGAACACCGGATAACTGCGAAGTTTGAGCTTAGAGAAAGTTTCATAACATTTTTAATAGGATTAGTCACGTCTTTGTTGCTATACTGGTAAGCATTTTGTTATATAAATGATGAAACATGAAAGCAAAGAGAACACGGGATAACTGCGAAGTTTGAGCTTAGAGAATACCAAGAAAATATTTTTCCTTCTACATTCCCTGATTGCTTTGATTAAAAATTAAACCTGATTTTATTTTTAAAGCAAATATTAATCACATCCCCCCCTTAATGATATTTTAAAATTTACATGCATAATCTTGGTTAATAATGTATATTAATGCAAAACTATTTTAAATATATATTTTATGCAAATAAAAGCGCATCTGAGCTCAATGTCTTTTCCATCAAGTAAATTTTCATTTCGACTCAGATCATTTGTGGGACATGTGTGTTTTAATGGTTTAATTGAATTATATTGATTAAAATGATTAGAATAATCATAACAAGAAGTTCCGTCTAGAACTATACGAGCCTACTTCCCCGTATACACCGAATTCAAATTTATAATCTAGCTATCTCTCTCTCTCTGTCTTTCGATTTAGTTTTAGTTCTTAATTGGTTCAAATATACCTTTTTCAACGGTTAATAGACATTCAATCATTCATTTATTAAGTCATTCAATAAATGAGTGACTAAATAGTCACTCATTTATTCATTCATTATTTTGCTTATTCATTTAATCATTCATTGATTCAAAAATATTCTTGAAAATCTCGATCAAAAAATTTCATAGGAAAATAGGTTCCTTAGTTCTGGATGTACTTTCTATTTGTACATGTTCTACGTCATAAGAGCTTTCCGATAAAGTTTGTTCCAAGCAAATCGGTCCGTTAGATCAGGAATTATATAGGATTGAAATTTCCCCGTAGGCGGTATGTTAATTTTTTTTGAACTGTTCAAAAATGAAAAAAAAATTGTTCAAATCAATATTTCACGCCAAGAACTTCTGCCAGTGAGCTTGTTCATGGGAACTTGGATCTTGTACCCAAATTTTACATAATTTGCTTCATTTTCGCCCATAGGCGCTAATGTTAAAATTTTTTGAACTGTTCAAAATTGAACAAAAAATTGTTCAAATCAAAAAGTAAAATATGGAAATTAGATGTCCTCGCCGAGATATTTCGAATGCAAAAAGAATTTTTCGAATCGGACAATTCGTTCAAAAGTTATTAGGGGGGGACAGACAGACAGACAGACAGGCAGACCGACAGACAGACCGACAAACAGACCGACAGACAGACAGACCGACAGACAGACAGACCGACAGACAGACCGACAGACCGACAGACACACTTTTTCCCCATCTCAAAACCCTACTTTCAAATTTTTTATTTTTCAATCTTTATTTAATTACTTAACTTATTTTTGACTTTTCTTGATTTTTAACGATATTTTCACGATACATTAAGCCTTCTTTCGTGCTTTATTATTATTTTTTTTTACTTTTACGGGAAAGTAGGCTAAAAATGATTGGATAGAGAATGGTATTTTCAAACGGATTAATGAAATTTATTATTTTTATTGGCCTGAGAAATATCAAAATAAAACACAGCGGTAACTGAACGGAATCTGCAAAAGAAAAAAAAAGAAGTTAGCATGACCTCGGGTGAGGAAAGAAGAGCATTTTAAACACTTAAACCCACTATTTCGTTGAGAACCAATAGAGATGAAAGACAACTTTACAAGATCCAAATTCTTACAAATGCTTTAACATGGAAGTTCTACGGGAAAGTCGCCAAATTTTGCATAAATCGTCAAACTGACACCGGATTTGGATCCTCTATTTTGGGGCCAAAGATATCTCCAAATTTAGTGGTATATCTGTCAGCTGTCGCCAAATGCGGGACCAATATACTTAATTATCTAGTTGGTTTCAGTGTTGCCTTTGGAAAAATGCCTTGTTACAAAAAACGACTGGAAATGTGTATGAAACTGATTCGTTATCGCATGAAAGGCCTCTTTTGGAACATCCAATTGCAACATAAACGGGAGGTGCACAACTAGACTTTGTATGGGTCCTTCTCCGACTAACCGTTTTTAATTTATGCGCGATACATACGCACATAAAGACGGTACGACAAAAGTCGTCTAAACGGACTCGGGGATGGTCAAATTGGATACTTCAGTGGTCCATACGTACGTGCGTTTGTGCGGACATCGTGGGGGAAAGACAGTCAAAATTGATTAATTTATGAATAAAATGCCGATTTAGGCTGAAATTTGAGTGGGAAATATTGGGCGATTGCAATACTTCCTGTACTTCACACATTTAAAAGTATTTGAAGCAATACAACTCTTTTCAACAAGCAAGAGACGTTTTAATTTGAAATCTAATGGGCAGAGAAACTCCTGATAGCATTTGAGAAACGATACGTTTACTTGAGTGAAACTACTGACAGCTTTTTAATAAGGGCAATTGATTTTATTTTAAAGGTACACAACGCGGAATCATGATTACTGGAGGAAGAGAAAAATTCCTTATGTCAAGCCCCTTCCAATACTTGGAACATTATTGGATACGTTTTACAAGGTAAGTAATCAAAATACATTATGATTTCCGCGAAAGTAAAAATGTCCTTTCTTCGGAAGAAAAACAAAAAGGGTCTATTTCATTAATTTTTTATTTAAATTTCTGAGTGATTAAAGTTTTTTCTAGTTCTGATAGATTTTTTTTAGAACACAGAACTTATTCACTTAGGTCCTTTCATGTCAAATCAACCAAAAAGAAAGAAAAAATATCTTCAACCTGACCATCTCAGAATTTCATGAAATTCTTAGGTATCACACTATTTAACACCCTAAATTTCGGTATAATTTAAGGGAAAAAAATACTTTTTCCTTTTTGAAAGTTATTAATATTTTTATTTTTGGTACAAAAAAAGCACCTTTTTTATTTGCCGGCTGTGCTTTAAAATGCTATAACTTCAGTTCTACGGGGTCTCGAGAGCTTGTGTAAAAGCTCATTTTAAAGAGAATTACATGATGTTTATTTTGATGTATAATTGTTTAAAATTCAATAAATTTTAAAATCCAAAAAAATTTAAAATAGTGTGTTTTTAAAATTTTGTAAAAAATTCGATTTTTAATGTGTTTCTGTAAATACACATAAAAAGTTTCAAAATTTAATAACTCCTGAACCATAAAAATTATACAGAAATTTAGGATGCTAAAAAGCGACTTCTGAGAGTTCCATAAAAGTATGAGATTATCTGGTTCAGTTCCTCATTGGTTTGAAAGGGAATGACCCACTTATTAAATAATATATCTCCAGTATTTCTTTTCTAAAGCTGAAAAGAAAAGAAAGAGGATGCTTGAAATCCTGAATTCTTTTACAAAATTTTTTGCTTTGAATAAATTCTAGAAAAATAATACCGAGTCTCGTATGAAATTTCAATACCTTAAGGCCATTCGCATTTCCATTCTTTAAACCGGAAGTGACATTAGATGACATAGTCATTGAGACTTTCCCGAAGGCTTAGTGGGAGAAGCAACGTCTATGAAATAAAACAGCTTACACAAATAACAGGTATAACTTTCTAAAAATTCAAAGCTGTTCCAAAACTTTAACAGGAGCAATTTCTCCAAACACTTTAACGGACGAATGAATAGTTTGAATTCAATTTGTACAGTCCATACTACTGTAAATTATTGATAAAAGATAAAATTTTGGAAAGAAGAGGAGAAAAAGGAACCTTTATTTTCCTTCGTTCATTCGAATTTTACACACTATTTCGAAAAATGTTAAGCAATTTGTACGTAAGAATCAACAAAGATTTTTTTGTTATATATTTTTAGTTATTAATATTTAACAGGGCCGGCGAAAGGCTGAGGTAGTGAGGCGCTTGCCTCACTGCGCAACGCTCTTAAGGGCGGAAGCTATTAACAGCTAATTAATATATTACGTACTATTACACTTCTACCTAATAAATACGAAAAAAAATCTGTCCTATAGATATTTAATATTATTTAAATACATACGTACATATTTACTGACAATATTTTTATTCCCTACACTCTATAAAATACTTATAATATGGGTGCAGAATATTTTTGTCTCATGGCGCCACTTATACTTGCGCCTGGCCTGGTATTTTACCCTTTAAAGGGCCATTTGTTTTGTAGTATCGGTATGTTAAAATATTTTTCAGATTTTGTTTCTTTTTTTTTTTTCAAAAAATAAATTCATACAGGACAGTAAATAAGATTAGCATGATTTTTCCACATCCCCTTTGAGGGGGGGATAGTTATAATATTTGAATATTGATGCATATGTTGTGGTAAATAAATTTCCCAGAGTCTTCGGGCAAGATTCTGTCAATCAGAAAAGGTAAAATAGCTTACTATAAACATCTATAATTTGATGAATTTAGTAAGAAGCATACTTCCCACCGCCTTAGAAAGGGTTAACTTAAGAGAGAAACTTTTAGTCATTAACTTTTCTTTCTTTTACTTACTTTTTCTTTCTTTTTTCTTTAATTTTTCTCCTCCTTTCTCTCTCTCTTTTTTTCCTTCACATCAAATAAAATATTTTAAATTGTACTGTAATGCAGGTTTCATTAAAAATAAATGAATGTTTTCTTATAGCCTCTCCACGTCATCGAGATTGAAAGGTACAAAAAGTATGGCCAAATTTATGGGTAAGTTG
Source organism: Octonoba sinensis (assembly GCA_038502835.1). NCBI lineage: Eukaryota > Metazoa > Arthropoda > Arachnida > Araneae > Uloboridae > Octonoba > Octonoba sinensis. The sequence continues at coordinate 60,545,812 of CM076603.1, forward strand.
TCTTTTTTGTAGATTTAGTTGCAATTTTAAAGCTCAGTAATGATCTCACTCCTTTCCTAAAGCTATAATATATTGTTATGGATTTATCGATACTTTTCGATACCAACATCGATACTTTTCTTGTTTCATTGCACGTTACAGCATAATCAACCAATCATGGTCCCACAAACGAAAGTAATTTTTCGCGATAGAAGAAATGACAGTCAAGGAATACGAATTGGCAACACGAGGGCGGGTAAAACTATATTCAACTGATAAAATGAGAAGAAAGTTTGCTTCGAGCTCACAAGGACTTATTCAGCTTAAAAAAATCGCGATCAAATGATGTTAACACATTATGAGCGGGCGACGTAGCACGCGCAACTATGTTGCGTAGCGGGCTAAGTTGACTAAGTTAAAAAATGTTCTACGAAAATACACCAATTCATACATTATATGAAACATTTTTTTCCTTGTGTGACTTAAAAGTGGTGATTTTAAACGGGTACAAATTAGAGATGTAACGAATAGTGATTTGGCCGAATAGCCGAATACCGAATATTCGGCCATTTCTTCTAGGCCGAAGCCGAATATTCGGTAATTTCTTCTACGCCGAATAGGCCGAAGCCGAATATTCGGCGGCCAGATACTAAAATTTCTAGAAAATCGTTGTTATAGAAAGTATTTGTCAAATTTAAAATTATTCACAAAGTCAAAGACCAATTACACACAATCTATGATGTATGAACTAATTCTGTTTGTTAAGAATTTAGAACTATTTAAAATTAATCTATTTTCAGTATTGTTTTGAATGTAATAAAACTAAGAATTGCACCCACAAGCAAAATAGAAATGACAGGTTTTACCGTAGGAAGCATTAGCATTATTTTACTAATTATTTAATTGCAATGAAAGAAATACTAATGCTTAGTGAACTTTTACCTTGCTCAAAACTGTTTTATGAAGACATTTTAAAAGTTAATATTTTTATTTTATGGGGTTTTTTACATACCTATTTTTAAAAGATCTATTAAAACTTAATGCACTTAACTGGAATATGTTTTTATTTTCAAAAACCCCAATAACTTATACTATCTAAATATTTATGATATATTCTGGGCTTTTCACATTTCTCTCTAACCCAATATTCACAATAAATCAGTCTACCCAAACAAAGTGTGGCTTCCACTTTGTTAATAATAACAAAATGAATTTATAATATTCTCCATTATAATTAACTATTGGCAGCTTTTGGGAGCAAATGCTATATATAAAATACAGTATTACAACTTTGAAATGTGTTTTGTTCAGTCAAGCCTAAAACAAGATTAAAAAAAGTAGTTTTTTCTAAATAATTTTTATTTTTTAAAACTATAGTGGACTAATGTATTCTTTCGCAATAATTATAATACAATTTTAAATGTTTAAAATCTACTAATTTTTTAATTTTTTTACTTTTTTACTGCAGCAGAACTACTCGGCCGAATAGTCCATCAATATTCGGCCAGGCCGAATTTGACCTTACCCAGTATTCGGCCAGGCCGAATATTCGGCTGACTGATGAAATGACTATTCGGCCAGGCCGAATATTCGGCTAAAGGGCCGAATAGGCCGAATACCGAATAGTGGCCGAATATTCGTTACATCCCTAGTACAAATACCAGCCCCACTTTTAAACGGCAATGCACGAAACGGGTACTAGTACCTGCCGTCCGCTCATAATGTGTTAAGAAAAGCAAAACTAAAGAATCTTCTTCGTAACCCCAAAATGCATTGCAATATGTTTTCAATTTTGTACCATTAAAGCGAAACGTTGATTTTATCATTTATTCTTTTTGAACAAATGTAAATACTTTTACTGCTGGCACGGTGAAGTCGTAGTAAGGCGCGGGACTCATGCCCCAGACCAGAGGATCGAGCCTGGCAGTGTCGGTGGATTTTCAAGATCCAAAAAAAAATCGTCTGCGCCCATGTTGTGTGGTTATGTGGCATGTAAAGGTCCCTTAAGTAGACATTTGGCTTGGAGCTTGGATGTTCTAGGCTAAATTAAATTCCTAGTGCAATTTCGCATCAACAGAGTCCGGGTGCTTGTCCTTTTAGATGGAGAAACTGGACGTCAAAATTCTCATGCAGCGATGGTACCACACTCATTGTGGTCCCGCTGAAATAGATGGTACCAATCTCTGGGGAACGCACTAGGTCTGCAATTGGCAGAAGCCAACAGCAGCCCATTAGAAATAAAATAATAAATAAAATATTTTACTTCTACACTATAACATGTTTTGTCATGATATATTGTAACTCAATACCACAAAATCTATATTAGGGTATTACTATGTACTAGTGTTGTAATTAATGCATATTGAGAAATTGATTTATTACATCATATTGCAATTCATTGTAATATTTATAATTTTTGCCAATTTTTTTCATTCTTTAAGCAACTACTATATTACTTGTCAGTTGTTGTTAATGTATCTCTTTCATTCAAAGATTTTTTGATGGAAACTCTCCTTCTATATCTGTTGGGGATCCAAAACTCTTGAAGAACATAATGGTGAAAGATTTTCAAACATTCAGCAGCCGCGGAGTAAGTTAAACTTTACCTAATGAAATTGTTTGTGATATTTATTTGTCCCTTTTGATACGTATTCATATATGATACGCTAAGATATTTTTCGTGTAAAAAAATCCAGAGAATGCAGTTAAGCTATGTCCATTTAAAACATATTTTTAAACTGTCATTATTGACGATGCACAGATGACAAAAAGGTGGGAAAAAAATATTCCGATTTTTTTTTCTTTTATTTAATTGATGCGTTGTTGTGGGAAAGGTAGTAAGTCAGAAATCCTAAATAGTTTTAGAAGTCATAAAACCTGTCTGAAGTCATTTTCCATAATGTGCTTATTCATAAAAACACTAAAATCATTTCAACTTCAGTAATAGGGTTGAATTATGTCATCATATTAACTTTATTAAATGTCATCATATTCACGTTATTGTAATTAAATTTGAAGCTTTATAAACTTTAATATATTTGTCTCTTCGAAAAGAAAAGAAAAATAGTTTTTGTACTTCCACATTTTCCCATGTCAACGCCACATTTATTTATTTATTTTTTTAATATTTTTAGTTATGAATGTATGCCTTTTTATTTCTTGACAAAAATTAGTCACCGTTTTTGCATTTTTTGTAGAAGCATAAACAATTGGATACATTTAATGCAATTCTTATTTTTTTTAAATCTAACTAATTACACGTGTGTTTCCAAAAGCAAATCAATATTTCACTAGGAAGTTGGAGAGGAAAAAACGTTTTGCTTAAACAATAACTTACTAGTAATAGAAATTAAATTTCTATTACTAATTCTGTAGAGTGGTTAGAAAGATATTATTAAGTGCAACAAATATGTTATACCATTAATTTTAAAATATTATGCCGAAGAAAGCACACACAAGGAATCTTAAATACCTTCGTTTACTATGACGTGCATGTTTTAGTAAACATATAACAAAATATGTCAGTATTTTAATATACGAATCGACGTGCTGCATTCATATTTAAGGAATGTTTATACATTCCAGAAATGAGAATGCATTTCTGTAAAGTTATAAAATAGAAAGAAATTAACTAATTATTTCAAAAAATCTCATAACCATGTTGACTAACGCTTATTTGCTTTTGAAAATGTTTTACGTTTCTAAGAATGTACTCCTATTCTATTGAAACATTGGATTCTCTCTTTTCAGAGAAGAAACACTGGCGATCCTATAACGGATAAAATGCTAGTATTCCTTCAAGGAGAGGATTGGAAACGAATTCGAACTATAATTACTCCCACATTTACTACAGGAAAGATTAAAAAGGTAAATATGGCGCTCAAATTTCTCTTTCTGCTAGTATTTCTTAAAGGAGAAGACTTGAAAATTTGCTTTCAGCATAAAAATATTATTTTTGCGAGTGTTGTTACAGCATTGTTTGAACATTTTAAACGCATTCGAACAGCATTTTCAAACACTTTTTTGCCTCTGAAATTCGGAGAAAGTTTGAAGCAAAACACTATTCCACATCAGCGCTGAGATTTTAAGCTGTGTAAATGCAAACCAAATGTATGATACAAAGCAGTTGAGGGCTTTTAGCTGGAAATTTTTTCAACCAAATTAACGTAAATTAGAAAATTGCCGCAACACAATACTTTTGTTTCTTTAGCCATTTTGGTAAAAATAAAATGATTTAATTTTTTTCATATTTATCTATTTCGATAATAAGTAAATGACTTAGAGACATGTTCCAGCTATTATTTTGAGTCTGACGAGAGACTTCGATTTGGTCCAGCAACCAAATAACTTGAATTAACGGTCAGTGCAGTGAAAAATAATAATACAAACAGGTAAATTTGACCCACATTGAGTAGTCAAATTTAAATAAAATGCACTGGAAAAAATTTTTGCTGAAAAATACTTGAAAATGTCCTGGAAATAATTTTGTCCTGGTATTTTACATTTATCCAGAGTCTGATGTAAAATTAGAGATTTAAAAACAAGAAACTACAAAGTCTTTGAAAGAGGAAATTACGAAGAATAAAAAACAGAGAACATTCTGTTAACTGATTGCAACAGATAATTAGCCGCAGTCGTGGCTCCATCTGTGAATTCTCTGAATCACTACCTCTGATACACGAAGTCGAAAGTGAGTTCAGTTGAGCCTACGCCGCTCGGCCAATGATGCCTCTGGAGTTTGGAACGCTGGCAGCCGAGGGCTAGCAGGTGCTCGCTAGAGCGAAAGTAAACTAAAAGCTTACAATATAAAATGCCCTTTTTACCTTTATTGAACTGGTATCATAGATCTAAAGCTTTTATTTATGCGCTTGTTAACAACTTTTAAAGTGGTAGTCACAGATCTCAAGGGTTCAATTTTACGTAACTTAACAAATCTTTCTCCGTAGTTTTACAGAGTGCTCAAAAACAAGAATTTTATTGAGAAACTGTTATCAAGAAATTTGGTTATTTTATTTGAAAAGGTTCTTCGTAAATTAAAAAAAACACTCTCAGTTACCCTTCTGTACTTTTAAGGATTTTTTTCCCAGTGTATGTAACTTCACGAATCTCTTCCCTTCTCTCTTTCAATAAAAATTCATCAATAAAATTTGACATAAAAACCATCTGCTCATTACATAACAATTACAATATTGTCGGTGTTCATCTAAAAGTCACTAAATTTAAAGCTTTAATTTGTAGATAATATTAACTTCGGAATCTTTACGAAAAATAGTATAAATAATTTTTAGTAACCAAAACTCCAACAGTAGGTTTACTAATGTCCCTTTTCAATCGTATAACGGGTTTATATTACGCAATACCTAATTGTAAATTCTAATTCACTAATTCACTGCTTTCTGCAGCAGTCCGCCTTTTTATTTTTATTTTTTGCTGATATAGTGATTTTTAAATAAACGCCAATTGGATTCGTCGAACTCTTTGATATGTTTAAAGTAATAAGAAAAAAAACTAGTGCAAGTTTTCCAAATCATAAAAATTTCTTCTTCAAAACGATGACTAATTTTTTAAATTGATAAACAAACAAGCAAATACACATACACAACATAAGTGTTCATTAGAAAACGAACTGTTTTGAAAGATTAAAAACATTTTAGCAAATTAACTCGCCAGAGGTTGATATGTATTTGAATAAAAAAAGGCACAACTTTGCATATTATTGCTTTCATTTCCTCGTTAATGTAGTACTACTTATCATTTCCGCTGCTTTCAAAGTGATAATAGAAATATATTATCTAGAATGGCTAATTTATAACGAAATTTTTTGCATAAAAGATTGCCTATGAAGGTACAAGAGAAGTAAATAAATTCAATGATAAATTATCTTTAAAATTGATATTATTTTAGTACTTTACTGCAAATATTTTGTTTGATTTATAATTTTAACTTCCCCCTCCAAAAGTTTTATGCAAACAAACGATACCAAAAATTTATTTCTCTTTAGATGATGACTATTTTCAAGGATAGTGCCAAAACATGTGTAAATAGTTTCAAAAAATATGCAGAGTCTAAAAAGCCTGTGGATTGTAAAACGTAAGTGGAAAAAAATTCTGTATATTATTTTTAATTCTTGTAATTTTTGGGACATAATTTTTGCATTTAAATCACATTTTTATGCTCATTAATCTATGTCTAGTAACCTTGTGTTTAATATTTGATAGAAGTTTCATCTGAGTACGGTTAGTTGGGACAAGTGCGTACCCAAATCTTCAAACATCACATTCATAAAGACTGTGCTCAGCTAAAAAAATTAATATGGTAGTCAAATTTGTAGGTTTCTTACTCAGGTTCGTTTCTGATGGTTTCAAACATTTACTAACTCGATTTAACCTCAAACATAAGTTTTAAGAACCGTTTTTGACACTACCGCTCACGGTCGCATTTGCTCCTCTTGGCGGGGCAAATGCACTACATTAAGTCGCCCAATTTGGAGACGTTGAAATCCAAATGACTTATTATGAGATAAATCAAATAAACTGGGCTCCCAGACATGTTTAAGTAATAGTCGTGAATGTTAAATGTTTACATCACGGACTTTATTTTTCGCTAGTTTAAATTAAATATATCTCAATTTTTGATAATAAATAGTTTCAGAAGTCGTATGTAATTACCACAAAATCCAATATTTCAGGGAAATCTTAAATCATCCATGAAAATCTTCCAAATTTTATCGCAGATAACTTATTTTTAAGCTTGTAACTCAGAATTTTTTCTCGAAATAACGTCAAAATTATCCGCAGACGAAAATAGTGTTGCAGTAACAATAGAATGTCATTATTACTAGAAGGGTAACGTTTTTATGAACAATGCATAACAATGTTGAAGCAATAACTCCTGTGGAGTGTGTTTTCATTAAAATGTACAAATAAGTGGAAAGTTCTAAAAAAGCAGGATGCTATTAATATTACTTTATTTAGGGTATAGGGCAGATTATTAAGTGATTGATCATAAAAGTATAACTCATTTTCATGGGATGGTTCAAAATAATTATTATTTAGTAGCAAAGAAAAAAAAGGTGTCGTCTTAGGGGGAAAAATACTGTTGTTTTGTTTTTAAGCGCAATAAAAAGTCTATTAAAGTAAAATTTGCCAGGTCAGGCATCTTCTAAGTCTACTTATTTAGAAATTCGGCGTTGGAGAAAGTTAAAAATAAAGTCATTCCAAAATATTGATGAATATTTCTTTGGCACAATAAATATTTTGAAATTACTGCCAAAAAAGGAGTCAATAAAAACCTCAGCCATTTTTCGTCACAGCATCGTCTATTGCAGCGGTTCCCAATCTTTTTCTTTCGCGTACCACCATTTTTCTTGCAAACCATTTGCGTACCACTGCTAATGTAACTTTATTATATAGAATAGAATACTAATAGATCATAGAAAAATACTACTACGGCTAAGTTATTTCAATCACACTATTTTTATAGTTAATGCAGAGAAAAGCGTTTATTAAAATAAAGCTGCATGTATAAAAAAAATATGAAATATATTTTTAATAATTACTTCCAAAACAGCATTAGAAATATGTCTTTAAGTATAAAATACCTATCATTTAACGAAATTGAAAAAAAAAAAAAAAAAAAGAATCAGAAGGTTACTGCTGCATGGCAGGTACAAGCAAGGTGATATCTGGTTCCGTAGAAGTTAGTTTTAACCGCAAAAATTGGGTCGTCATTTAATTTGCTTCTATATATTTATTATGAATAAATATCATATTGGAAAAGGCAGTTTCACAAAGATGAGTGGTTGTGAACTGAATTAAAAACAGCAATGTTTATTTTTGATAGTAGCAGGAATTATTAACATAGCGCCAACATTCTCTTAACTCTAATCGGGCAAATTCGATCTTCAATCCTGAGTTTTTGTGTTTTAACCTCTTCTCTTTTTTTTCCTGCATGCGTACCACTAGTGGTACCACAGTTTGGGAGCCGCTGGTCTATTGACTTAAAAATAAAATGTTTAAAAACGGTACCTATGGGGCCCCATGATGTCAAACTCACCAAGTGAAAGAACGTTCTCAAACTAGATGTAAATAATTCGATTTCTTAAATGATTTTAAATAGGTGAGCCTAAGGGTGCTTTCACACCAAAGGCGACAAAGACAAAAAACTTTTCTCATGTGAGCAGCCGCAGAGATTATTTTTTTAAGGCGAAATTATACTCAGCGCTTGCGCAGATGTGGAAAAGACATGTTTTTCGCCTTTGTCGGCTTTGATCTGAAAGCCCCCTTACATTCAAATAAAGGAAATCTATTTGCATCAAATCGTTTGAATTATTTACCATTTTGTTAAAGTTATAAAATGATGATGGTTATGTTGCTTCTTTCTTATTGGTTAAAAACTCTAATTTGCTAATTACACCTTTATTATACTGACAGACTGAAAAATAATTGAAAATTTTCAGATCAGGGTTTTATAAACCACTACCAACAACAAAAAACTAATCAGTAATAATCAAAACATAATATTATTATAACGAATAACAATTTACCTTGCAACTGAAGAAAATTTTTCTTCCAGAATTTATGGAGCATTCACAATGGACGTTATTGCCAGTTCCGCTTTCTCAACCAAAATTGATTCTTATAATGATCCTAATAACAAGTTTGTGTCAACAGCAAGGAGCCTATTCTCAAGAAGCATCTTGAGATTCATTCTTTTCAGTAAGAATTAATTTATTACCATCATATTAAGTTTAGTTGGATGATTTTACAAGTACAACTTGAAATAATTTGTAGTTTACCATTTGTACCCATAAGTACAATTCATTTTTGGAGTTGATGACGTAGAACAGTCATTGTCACCTTTTTTTGGCTGCCAGTCAAAATCAAACAAAATATGGGAAGTAAGAATAAATTTCAAATCAGTAGTATTTACAATATCACTATTTTTATACCAGCTGGTATTTTCATGTGTACAAACTTTTGCATTTAAGTTACAATTTGTTTCTGTTTAATGAAGATGCTTGTTCGTTATTAAAACTTTGTAATCAAACAAAAATATTATTGTTATTTCTCATTTTCATTGTTTAAAATGATTTCAGCAAATATTAATTTTATGTCTATGTTTGATAATTTTTACATATTATACTACTCTTTTGTTAATTCCGATTTGGTCATTTGAAATTATGAAACTGATCACCTGATAACTGGCGGGTCACACACTGCCGAAGCCTGTCCAAGAGCATTCTAAATTGCGTTTTTAGCACTGCGTTGGGCGAAAGCTTCTATGCTATAAAAATATTCAACATTTTCAAAATTTGTTGGAACAACCATACAATGCTGGTTTTGTTTGCTCAACAGTCGCCAATTATCATAAATTTGGCAATAAATCTGAGACATTAATTTTTACCCTGAAACTAATCGTTAAATTACTAATCATTAACTAATAATCTAAATCTAACTAATCATTAACACAACTTTTTACACCACGGCAGATTTCATTCGACACTTCAAAAACATTCTAAACATCTAGATATGATTAAAAGTGTCAAGTAGACGACGACAATAGGTTAATTCGCACGAAAAATTTTCTTTAGTCCGATTACCTTCTTGTCTTGAATCATTCGTTTAACTTCTTGCTGGAGTGTTTAAGTCGAACTCTTAATTTAATTTTTTCCTAGAAATACACCTGAAACGTAATATTAAAACAGAAAATATCTGTGCTCAAACACAATTCTTTAATATACTGCAAAATGCAATGCGTTAAATTAGGTTGCAATTAAAATATTTTTGTTACATTAAGCAAAGGAAATAGCTGAAGCTTAGTAGTGATTTATTCCGTATGTACTTACAATTTGTTAAGAAAAAAATATTTCAAGTAATGTACTCTTTTTAGCTATGGTTGTTGTATTGCGAATAAAGCTTCCATTCAAACCTTCTCAGTCCAAAGGAATGAAGTTTTTCAGAGACGTTACTCTTCAAATAATAGACGAGCGAACAAGAACGGGAAAGGTAAAATTTTTAGTTAGCTTCCAAGCCATATTAAATTTCTGCGTATTTTGTGTTACATAGTAAACTATAGTCTGCGTAATTAGAATAGGTGCATCAAGGTCGCGTTTGCTGCTTTGTCTCCATGGCAACTGCGAGAATGATAACAGAGCCAGACTTTTTTTTTGCACTGCAGTTAAGGCAATGGCATTACGACACCTCCGATTCAAAATATTAGCATAGTTGGGAAAAAGTAATAAGAAAGAATTTATTTTCCATTTATTTATTTTTGATATTAAGTAAATGCAATTAAATTTCATCTGGAATGTTTAGATAAGGTTTTCACATTTACAAAATATAGAATACGATAAATTAGCTATACAATAGCTTTCTCAAACACATGAAAATGTCAGAATAATATTTAGATTGGTTGAAAATATTTGAAAACTTTGCCTGACGCAATCTATTTTTGCCATTGAGAAATAAATCTGATTTGAATCCGTCTATTATTATTATAACTAAAACAACAACCTGACTTATGTTCCCAAACCAAGTGGGGAAAAAGTTTCTAGCATGGAAACCATGGTGACCAGAAGGAGAAAAGGTAGAGTTCTATGACCTTGACACTCCGATTGTAATTACACAGACTATAGCTGATTCCCTACAGAACATCTCTGGGCTATGAGTTCAACAACAAAGAATCGGAAATTAACCATTTTAAAATCGTAAAAAACGCCTTAAAATTTGAAAGGCTTAAGAAAAGATCGTTCGATATAAACAAAATAAGGTGTTGCCACTCCAAAGAATCGGAAGTGAAAAATTGGGTTATGAATGGAAATACTTTTTAAGAAATAGATATAAATTTAGGTCCGTAATTTACGATAATAAATACAAATATTGTGTTAATTTTTTGTGCTAATCATTAAACAAATTTTTAACTGTTGTTTTACCACAGTTTATTTCTTGCATGATTTCAGTATCGTATTGTACCGCAAAATTTAATCGTAACTGGTCCACGTTAAGTGAAATATATATATTAGCCCCAAAGCAGAGAGTGTTTTTCCCTTCCATCCACTTCCTGTTAGCACAAGGCCTTAGGAGAAAGCAGAGAGTGTTTTTCCGATACCTCCGAGACTGGGAACAAGCCGCAGCACGGGGAAAGCATGACTCATGCAGTTAGGCCGATCGCTTTCCGAGTTCTGTCCTTCAGTTCGCTCGTCTGAAACTTTTCATTTTAACTTTTACCATTGCAATATAAAAATCGCCGATTTTTCTTTCAATATCTTGTTTTTCCTCTCTTGTAATATACTAACAATAAATTAAAATATTTCATTCAGTAAAAGTAAATATTTAACTCTGCAGAGAAAAAGTGCACTTTAACTTAAAATTAGTTAAATGTCATTAATTCATAATTATTATGACGTACTTAAATACATCCGAGACTAAAAGTATAAATCCTTCACATTTTATGTACGGCCTGTTTTCAATATTGCATTTGTGAGTAAGCAATAAAAAAAAACAATATAAATGGCTAATATTCATAAAAATTCTTGTAAGTTTCTGCCTACATTAAAACTTATTACGTTCGTTATTTGTGCATAAAATTATTGATGTTAGGGTATACACAATACAAGCAACTAAAAAAAACTTATGAGTGTTGGAAGTGATAAATTCAATTTGATAAAAACGAATTTAGACAGCAAATAAATAGTTTATTGAATAACAAATTCAATACAAAAAATGAAACATGAATATGAAACAATCAGTTTTTATAATAAAACTTTTCATGAGATGCATTTTAAATATTGCCATCATGATCTTTCAATTTTATTAATTCAGAAAACATAATTATTAATTTCCCTTTATATTATCTAGTACACCAGATATTAAAAGCCTTTTTTCAAGGCTTCATTTTTAGTATTGTGGTCATGTTAAATTATAAAATATTACTACAAATATTGATATGTATTATTTTAATAGCATCTTCACATCTTTTTTCAATACTAAGACCAGGTATGAATGTTCTAGTTATTTTAACAGAATGAAATTATAAAAGGTATACACAATACAAGCAAGTAAAATAAGCTTATGAGTGTTGGAAGTGATAAATTCAAATTGATAGAAATTAATTTAGACAGCAAATAAAAGTTTACTCAATAACAAAATTTAATGCAAAAAATAAGACATGAATATGAAACACAATCACAGTTTTTATTACAAGACCTTCAATGAGATGCATTTTAAATATTACCATCATGATCTTTAAATTTTTATTAATTCAGAAACAATTTTAATAGCATCTTCACGTTTTTTTGCAATACTAAGACCAGTTATGAATGTTCTAGTTATTTTAACATAATTAAATTATAAAAGGTATACACAATTCAAGTTCACATTGTGAGAGATGGGGATGATGTTGAACACCTGCTCAATTCAAAACAAAACCAAACTTTATTGAATTATTAAAGTTTCACGATAAGAACGGATTGGATTTCCGCTTACCATCAGAAGTATAGCGGAAATTAGTATGATTCTCTAAAACGTTACATAAGAATTTGGTTAATTCCTTATACGAATTTTTGAAGAAGAAAATTAAATAGACAAATAAAGATCAAAACTTTTCAATGCACAGGAACAGAATGTAGAGGATCGACTTAACATTTTAAACTTATCTCCATTGCCTTAGATAAATTACACTCAGATAATTATAATGTATTTAAATTAAAGTATAATATATTATATTTAATTATATTCTAAATTTTAGCATAAATTTTGATTTTTTGATTTCATTAAAGTTTTTAATTTTCTCTCCTTCGCTTTTGAATGAGAGGTATAAGATATGCTGTCATTTTTTAACTTGCAGTAGTCATTTAATAAAATATTAATGAACTTTTTTACCATGCAGTGCAAAATAACTACTGCAGAATGTTTATTATCACAGTAATCAAAATTTAAGTGCTTTTCCTCAGTTTGTAAAATATTTTTAATCACACATAATGCAACAGCTCTTTGATTCTGAACTTGTAAAAAGTTTTCTTCAAAATCTGACAATAATTTTGAAATTGTTATGTAGCAGTAAAAAGCAACAGTAATTACATCATCTGTAGGATACTTTAAACCTCCTCGATCTTGATGATGGATTAAAATTTTGCTCTCATGGAAATGAATGTCCTCATTTCGAGACAATAACGATCTACATGAAGGACAATCTTTTAAAAATTTTAATGTCGAATGCACTGCATAACCAGCAATATAAACAATTACTGGTGTTATTTCCTCTGATTGTTTTAGGTCTGTTTCTGTTACTTTAATTGCAAACTTATTAGTTGCTACAGACTTATGAAAAAACTTCCTATCATCTTCCGTAGAATTCTTTAAATCGACAGAAAGATTGGCAAACAAGTTTGACTTCAAAATCATTGGCAACGTTGATTGAAGCCTGAGCTTCATTTCAGTTTCAAACAGTTGCGTAACTGAAATATCATACTGGCCACCAGCTAATTGTCGATACTTACCAAACCTGGCTTCCAAGCTGTCAGTCTGAAATTTACCAGGTAGTATGAATGCCATGCCTAATTCTTCGGTGCAATACCGACAAACCTCTTGAATGCCCTGTGTTGTTAAGGATAAAGCAAGAAAAGTTTCCTGCGTTAACCTTCCGGTATCTGAAGCAGTTTCCTTCCACACTGTCAACCATTTAAGAAATTTACTTAAGTGTTGAAACAAAGGGCTATTTAATTTAAGGGGATGTTGATACATATTCCTCTTGTGAAATCCTTTCATCACTGATCGCACATTCATAATATCCCACCAATTGACAAAAATTTTGATATATTCAGATGTTGATTTTAAATCTATGATATTGCATTTTTCATTAAGTGAATCTATTGCCCCAACTAATTGAATATTAAATATGTTTAAAGCAAGTTTAACGTTTTGTCTTTCTATGTTAGAAGGAAATAGAGATTTGGTGTTTAATGAATTTGCATATTTGAGTAAATTATTTCTTTCTAACTCGTATAGTTTGCGTATAGATTGAAATGAGGCTGTCTTTAGCCGTTCATTCTGATTTGTATCAATATTTTCCAAAGGAAACTCAGGATAAAACATGCACGAATTAACATTGTTTTGGTTGAGCCAATTGTTCCTAACACGTTTAATAATATGGACACTATCAATCATAAAAAATAATTTTCTTTTACTATCACATGGGTGTGAATAAATAACTTGAACCTTATTAGGTGTTGAGAACTTAGACATTGCTCTTCGGTTTATGGAATTATTGTCACTTATGACACAAAATGTATGAAAACCTATCGATTCGAGACCAATTAGCACTTTGCTGAGAAATTCATGCAGCATGTCAGCATTAACAGTTTTTACTGGCATTATTGCCACCACATCTTTATAATTCGATTGAACACTCTGTATCATAAAAACATAAGCTGAATTAGCAGCTTCAGAGCAATTATATGATGCCCCCAAAATATCCCCCCCCCCCCTTAAAATCAAAAAATGGTTTTAGATGAACTTCATCCATCATAATAGTGACTGCTTTATCTTTATCAGATAAGCAATCAAATTTTTGCCTAATATAAGATAAAAAATTGTGATCATTATTTTCATTTTTAGGGTTTATATTATAAGCAGCAAATAATTTTTTCACTGTTGAATGATGAGGTAAAGTAACTAAACCACTATTTCTCAAAAAGTTATAAGCATGGGGAGATATTGACAACAATAATGAAGAAAATATTAAAAAATCTGCTTTGTATCTGTTTTGATTCTTAGAATTAAACAGTAAAGATACTTGTTCTTTAATGAAGTTAATGCATAATTTCTCATTTTCAGTGCATAAATTTTCTAATTTAGACAAATAGAGAGTGACAGAGTTAATTAAGTTTTGAATTTCATTGCTTTTTGATTGATTAGTCATTACATTCTGATTCAAAGAACATAAAATATTCGAAATTCGTTGTACGTTATTAACAACAATGGGAAATTCCATTTCATTTAGTTTTTTCAATTTCATTTGATCAATGAAAACATTTACAGATAGATTTATATCAATAATTACATTTATATATTTTGGAATGTCATCGGTTATTATTACTTTAACAAATGAAAAATTATTGTCGATACTCACAGGATTGAATCCATCTTTTAAATCAATCAAAGTGATTTTTTCTTTCAGTTCATGTAATGAGTCCACTTTACACTTTAACTTATCTTCTTCATATGTTTGTAAACTGTCCGCTAAAACATTTTCTAATTGTGACAGTTCAATTCTTTTTCTCTTGGCCTCGGGTTCTTCTCTTACTGGTTTTGAAGTTGACATATACTCGGGGCATCCAGGAAAAAATAGATGGTACAGCATCCTTGCACAGTCTTGGCTGTTCCAATGGCACAACTATTTTCCTTCCCGTTTTTTCACAATCAAATTCTACAGCTCTTCTGATGTCGTTATCACTGAAATGAACCTCACAAACTTGAAAGAAAGCAATTATTTTTCATTGGGGTTGTATTTTTTAATTTATTAAACTTTTAAAGTTTGCATACATTTAAATGCAATGAACATAAGTTTTTGGTAATTAATTCATAATCTTGTCTTCAATAAATTTTTCCTTAATTTGATTAACATTTTTTTTCTAAATGGTAATAAACTAAATTTTAAGCATAGATACAATTAATCTAGATAATATAAACATGAACTATATTACTTTAATCATATCTAATATTCAATACACACTAAGGTAAAATATAGTAAACATGTTCAATATAATACTTGCTTATTAAGTTGCTCTATTTTCATGTAATAAATATACATTTTGGAATAATAGCAATAGTTTAACAGCAGTGGCAGTAATCTTACTGGTTTAGTTGCATTATAATACACAACTGTCCTCCAGATTGATTAACAGAGTAAAATAAAATTAATTATGCATTAATTATTATGAGAATAGTTTTGCATACATTTTAAACATAATGAATACGAGAAATATTTGCATTAATTTAGTGTTCAGCTTTAATTTATTATATTATTATTACTTAATGTGATTCATTTGTAATTTTACAACTGGCATTAACCGAATTTTATGCACTAAAATCATTTAATTTAGATAAAATATAGTGCATGTGAAGTTCATTATTAATGATGTCAAGTATTAAATACACAATACGCACTGGAAGAAAAGACGAAGAGTAGAAACAATGTTCGCGTATTGACCTATTATGATCACTAATTAAATAAACTCTATTTTGAGCCATAACGAAAACTTTTAATATAACTGAACTATAATTTCAGAAAACAAATTATAGGACTCTTTTCCTGATTAAGAACAGAGAAAAAAAATAATAAATTTCAAAGAATTATAATAATGTACGAAAAAGTACTTACTCTGGAATTTTTTGTGATTTCAAAGTCTCTGGGAATAGCAGCAATCCATTTCTTTCGAAGCTGTTCACTCTTTGGAAATCCAAATGTGGAAACTTTTGGCCCTTTTGCAGTGTAATTGCCGCGGCAGTTGGGCACAACACATTTATAAACCATTTTCAATCACTATACATTAGTGGTAGCATTCATTTTTATGATCAATTTTACATAGCTAGTTCAGAAATATGCACGTGTTTGTAAGCAAATTGTAGTTCTCATCTGAGAAATCTCACGCCAAAGAGCTGAGGAAAGTATGCGCAGTGCCGAAGGTATCGGCATTGCGCATGCCTAAGCTTCCAAATATCGCCATGGTTGGCTCCTTGAATTCGGTTTGGATTTTTCCGAAAACTGGTTACCTTGCATCGTTTCCCCACCGTTTTCCATGGGCCTACCTTCCCTACGTCATCGGCGCTCATGGCAACCCGTTGGTAGGCTTGTTCCTAGTCTCGGAGGTATCGGTTTTTCCCTTCCATCCACTTCCTGTTAGCACAAGGCCTTAGGAGAAAGCAGAGAGTGTTTTTCCCTTCCATCCACTTCCTGTTAGCACAAGGCCTTAGGAGAAAGCAGAGAGTGCTGAATAAGTACGTCGCAGAACAAACGTTTTGCCGCAGAAAACAACTGTAGAAGAAATTACCGTTCAATCCTAATATGACTTGAAACTAGCAGCCCGAGATATCTTAGAGAAGGGAACTCTTCTTTCTTACTTAACAACAGTACGTGGGAGGCGAGTAAGCCATACTGATCTGGGGATTTGCACCCCAAACAACTTCATCCTTTATTATGTGTTTATCACAACTCAACATTACGAGCATATAAACATTATCTGCATGCAAACATCATATGCATATAAAATATTAGGGACCGTTCATGAATGATGTCAACTTTTTTCAATTGATTTGAACACCCTCCCCCCCTTTGTCACAAAACGCCACACTTCAACATACCCCTCTACCCCTTTTGTCACAAAATATCACACTTCAACATACCCCTCTACCCCTTTTGTCGCAAAATATCACACTTCAGCCATACCCCTCTATCTCCTTTGTCACATCTCACGCTGTATTATATAAGCATATGAAGGATTCACTGGAAAAACGCCCTAAGTCACATAATACTTGATGAACTTTGCTTTATGTTTTATTCATTCATTTTATAACAGAAATGTTAATTTAACTATACTATAAATTAGATTATAAATTTAAATTTGGGTGTTACGGGAAAGTAGGCTCGTATAGTTAAAATTTAACATTTATGCTATAAAATCAATGAATAAAGCATAAAGCAAAGTTCATCAAGTAGTATGTGACTTAGGTCGTTTTTCCAGTGAACCCTTCATATATACTTGCAGTTCAGAAACAAAGCGTTACATAATAGATCACATTTCTACTTTTACTTTTGAACTTTTAATAACATTTGTAAGTATAACAATAATAATGAATACGTGTGTATTTAATTTGTATAAAATGAGATTAGAGCTTACAACAGAAAAGATAATTAGTATAGAATACAGAATAGTAAAATATATTAGTTGTTCGAATTCTGAAAAAATGACTTGCGCAATTTTATCTTAAAAGTGTAAATGACTAAGAATATTTCCTTTTAAACTTTTAACAAGAAGTAAATTTAAACCCTTATCAGCATCAGTGTTTACGATACAAAATGAAATCAATGAAACTTGAAAATCAAATAACGGAAATCGAAAAAACTTTTTAAATAAATTTAATTTGCTGATTTTGTTTTTATGGGAACCAAAATGTGTAATGTCACACTCCTTGCTACTCCCTTCCCTCCCCTTGTCATAATTTCTCGAACCCTACTCCACCCCTTGAAGCATGACATCATTTATGAATGACCCATTTAAGTGCATGCAACTTTTCAATCAGCTGTACGTCTGTCGCAAAACATTTCAAAACATTCTACTGGTGGCCATTTCAGCTTCTATGTAATTCAGATATATATAAATACATTACAAGTAGGTTATGACATTTAAGTAACATATGTAGAAAGTGATGCAGTTTTTAACTTACATTCTCAGGCCAAATTATTAGACGCTCCACAGGTTTATCGTAAATTACATGTTTAACACCCAGGCTGATGGGAAGTTCCTCCGTCTAGTTAGAATATTTTTGATGCCTTTCTTTTTAAAGTTAAACATTCGCTATTAAATTACTTCATGATTTTGCTTAGAGAGATTCAAATGCGAAGGTTCAATGTTATCGTCAAATTTTATGTGAGTAATTAAATATAACATTTCATTTTTTCCAGACAAGGAACGATTTCCTTCAGTTATTGATGGATACTGCAAAAGAAACCACTGAATCGGAGAATCAGGGTGCTGCAGAATCTGAAGACGTGGCTGCTAATTATGGTGAAGAGGACTCGTCTCAGAATATGTTCAAGAATACTGAACAAAAAAGTAAAGAATTCTTTTTACTGTACCTTAAATGCGAACTATAATAGAGCAAGAAGTTTTGTCTAGAACTATACGAGCCTACTTCCCCGTATATTCCCAACTTCAAATTTATAATCTAGTTATCTCTCTCTCTCTTTCTCATTTAGCTTTAGTTCTTAATTACTTCCAATATACCCTTTTTAACGGTTAATACATATTCACTCACACATTCATTCACTTATTTATTTACTCATTCATGTATTTTTACGCTCATTTACTTTTTCTCATTCATTCACACATTCATTCATTCATTCATTCTTTCACTCATTCATTTATTATTTATTTCACTCATTCATTCAGAAATATCCTTAAAAATCTCGATCAAAAAAATTCCATACGAAAACAGGCTCGTTTAGTTCTCGTTGAACTTCGCATCTGTACATGTGCTACAGCCTAACCTCTTTCCGATAAAGTTTGTTCCAAGCAAATCCGTCTGCTAGATCAGGATTTATATAGGATTGAAATTTCCATGTAGTCGCTAATATTATTCTTTTAAAACTGTTTAAAAATGAACAATAATTGTTTAAATTAAAAAATATTTCTCACCGAGAGCTTCTTCAAATAACCTTCTTCATAGGAACTTGAGTCTTATGAGTTAACATAATTTGCTTCATTTGCCCATATGCGCTAATGTTAAGAATTTTTGAACTTTTCAAAATAGAACGAAAAATTGTTCAAAATCGAAAAGTAAAATATGGAAATGAGACGCTCTCGCCCAGATCTTTCGAACGCAAAAAAAAAAAAAAAAACCCCACATTGTCCCCCATCGCAAAACCCTGCTTTCAATTTTTTTATTTTTCAATCTTTCCTTAATTAATTCACTTTTTTTTTTTTTTTGACTTTTCTTTACTTTTAACGATATTTTTACAATACATTAAGCATTCATTTATATTTTATTTTTTAAAACTTTTTGCGGAAAAGTAAGCTACAAAGTAACGTATTGCAGCATACACAATTAATTAGGTCAGTCAAATATTTTGCCTTTTTTGCTATTTTTGCAATGGTGTCTCAGTTTTATTATTTGCTCGTGATTTTCGGGTATAATTTATTCTTAATTTTTGATTATATAAATTAGGCACGTTAAAACTTTTTTTCAGTATACATCTGATGTATTTAAACCGGGATTTGTACTAACAAAATATAACTCACTTAAACTTTTGAATTGACAGAAAAACTATTTTAAAATTTTGTTTTAAAATTAAAATCTTAACTAAAACTTTTAGATGCTTTAGAAATAAAATTTTAATAGTTTAATATCATAAAATAATCATTCAGACAAAAAAAAATTATGTTTATTTATTCTATTTATGTTTAAAATTATTATCACGACTGTGTCCTTAAGATTTTCGTGTTTAATAGAAGAAGCGTTAGTACACTATGATGTAGTGAAAAACATAGTGTAGTCAAGCGATTAATATTTTGAATAAAACGATATGTTACATTACGGATTTTACGTTACGGTATTTAATAAGAAAAAACTGATGGTGCCATCTGTTGATAAATTTGTTTAAAGCATTCTTTAGTTTACTGTAAATAAAAGTATATGACATTCCATATTTTGAAAATTTGAATTGATGACATTTTAAGAAAATTTTGACTCACACCAGTATGTTTCTCACCACCTGATATAGTTCTTCATTATTAGCAATTATTTTTGCATTTCTTATTTTGATAAATATCTTTTTTTTTTCTTAGAAGGCTTGTCACAAGATGAACTGGTAGCACAATGCATTATTTTCTTTCTCGCTGGTTACGAAACGACTGCTTCCACTTTATCATTTGTCAGCCATATGCTGGCTTTGCATCCAGAAATACAGGAACAGTTAATAACTGAACTAGATGAAAGTCTAAAGGCCTCAAACGTAAGTATAAAACTAAGGGTGCACACTATGTAGCGAAAAATCACCGGACATTTTCAATCTTGACATTTTTTAGAATTTCTAGAGAAATGCCAGACAAATTGTCCTGAAACATCACCCGCAAAATACATGTTTTAGCTCACACTTAGCAAAAAAATTGAATTACGCATTCATTTAGGGCGCGTAAAACAAGTTAAGGAAGAAAAGAACAATATATTTTTTATATTAACACATCGTAAAAAAATGGAAATTAGCAGTGAATTTCACGAAATAATTTGGGAAATTTAGACCGTAAACATTTTTTTTGTGAAATTTACAGTTCCTTTTCGGCTTTTACCATAGGGGATAATTAAAAATATGTTTTTTTTCTTCATTTTTTTGCAAGTCCCCTACATTCACTCATAATTTAATTTTTACTGCAAACAGTGTAGTGCGTTGTTGTGAATCGATACTTTAGCAAGTTTAAAAACTGATCAAGAAAATAAATATCAAAAGTCAGTCAGGTAAGTTCTTCGTAATTTACAACGCTCGAAGTGTGATAAACTAACATTGACGTAAATTAATTTTTGCTTTTTTGGCGATTTCCAAGTGACTGGCTAGTACTGAAGATCATACATTGCTGTTCATATTTCTTACATAAAACATTGTTCTGCGATTTCTAAGTGACTGGCTAGTACTGAAAATCATACATTGCTGTTCATATTTCTTACATAAAACATTGTTCTGAACTGCATCAGCCACTTTGTAGGTTCCTGTCGAAATCTCTCGCAGTTAAGAGATAAGTGGACATTACTTGACTTTTTTTTTTCTATTGATGATTACGTTATTTCTCAAATCTTGACCAATTATTCATAATTTTCCCTTAAGGTGTCCAGATGTTCCAGAGCATTTTTCCAGTTATTTTTCTAAAAAAAAAAAAAAAAAAAAAAATTGGTGTAACATTGAAAGTGATTGGTGAATTTGCTTGTATAGTACCCACTATT